>OY759229.1:6880200-7450200 GCA_963662185.1 Eilema griseolum | reverse complement strand
AAATAACATTAACCCTTCTCTCACTGAAGCCCCCGCCAATATCCAGCCAGTTTGTTTTCGACCCACTTTTTTCGCTGGCACAAAACATCTTAATTAAGTAAATTAAGATTTCCGAATGACCGATTCATCTTTTTTGTTGCCTCTTAATTAAATACTCGGGTTCGGACAGACTGCCGCATTCTCAACTATATTTTAGGACAAGTAATTGCCCGACATAACTCGAGCACGAATTGCAAGGGCACATAGATTTCATTTTTTTATCACGTTCTTAAACATAAAAGGGTCACACATAAATAAAAATTTAACAAAAAGTTAAACCGACTTCAAAAAGCCAAATATAGGCTCTAAAAAGCATAAAGTAACTGAATTTACAGATTTACTGATCTTTTAGAAGTCGATAAAAGTTTTAGATACTTAAGACTGATATAAGCCATTGTTTTGAGATAGACTGAGATAAATATAGCGCGCAGTTTCCGGTGTACATAATATTATTTATTTTATATCGTTATTAATACTCTGATATATTATACAGTAATAGAATTAACACCCACATTTCATCAATCATTGTATTCGGTCCCACGTAATAGGGGATGAGTCTATTGCCGTATTCCGGGCACTATTGTTGACTCGAGCCATGCATCTGAGGCTGAGTCTAGGCTGTATATATCTTTCTGCTGTCTAGCCCTTAGTCGCCTTGTACGACACCGCGTGGGAAGAGATGGGGTGGCCCTAATTCTACTCTGCCGGAAAGCACGCGGCTTACTATGTTTAATTTAATTACCTATAAAGTAAATTTTAATAATGGTTGAACTTATGCCTCCAATTAGATCAAACTTAATTATTCTTGAATTGCAATTTAAATATAATATACAATTGAACTCTGTCTCATTTTGAAACTCATACTGAAAACATCTAATCATTTAGTTAAGTATATGGTTCATTATTTTATTTCGTAGAAAGCCGCAGACAGACAGACAAAGAAAATAATTAGGTATTTTTCAAAAGAAAAGGTGCTTATGTTCTCCTCCTCAATGAAAAACAATAACACTGAGTGAGGGATTACAAAAAAGACGCTTCGTTTTAAATATTGTTTTCGCGGTACGTCCTACGCAAGTAATAATATGCAGATTATATTAAGTTATGATTTGTATAGCATATTTTTATTTACATTTACCTGAGAGAATATAGGTAGGGTGGTGGTACCAATTATCGGCCGTGTCAACTTTTTGTAAAAACACAACAACATTTTGTAAAACTGGGCATTTTGACACTGCGGGCATTTTGTAAAACTGGACATTTTGACACTCCGGTCATTTTGTAAAACTGGGCATTTTGACACTCCGGTCATTTTGTAAAACTGGGCATTTTGACACTCCGGTCATTTTGTAAAACTGGGCATTTTGACACTGCGGACATTTTGATACATGGGACCTAATGGACCGAAAGGGTATTTTTTAGTATTACTTTTATTTTATTTTTTAAGCAGGTCTACCTGCTAATTAAACAGTGTAGTGTGAATAAGTGTAGTAATTTTCAACTAACAAGGACCCATACGATATATGTAATTGATTCTTTACATATGAGTTCTATGTATAATTACACAACGGTTTATAAGTTCTATGGATTCAGGACCAAATTAAACGTCCATCCATCCGTATACATGTAGTACAAATGAGTCCAATAGAAGATAAAATTTCATACCTCCTCAGCCAGGTAATGTTTTTTCAGCAGCCTCACGGCATCTTCATACCGCTTATCCTGCAAATCTTCAAACCTAACTCCCGAAGGCACGCGCCCCCAAATTGAGGGTGCTTTGATCCTTTCTTCTAGCTCCTTCATTTTCCGAAGTGTTTCTGCTTCATCCTGTTCCATGGTTCAGGTTCTGGAAGTTTGATAGGACTTCATACAACCATCCTATCGTTTTTGAGTTTGGTAGGACACGACGGTATTTCCGTCCCAATTGTGTAGTCTGACTGGGGAAGTACGAGTACCTCCACTCTGCAGAATACCACGGCTATAATAACCTCGTGTTGTGCTCCCTGCGGTGAGTAGGGTAGCCAGAGCTCACAGGAGAGTTTTTGTGTTATCAGTGGGAAGACCAAAGGCTTGTCCTGATTTTGTGTTCTGCACTGAAGGTACAGAAAATCTCTGATCTTACATTGTCGGCAGCACGGGTGTGACTCCCCTGGTGTTGCGCACATTCATAGGTCACGATAACAAAAGATTTACAGGTTAGATTTACAAAATATAGCAAATTTTACATACTTAAATCATGCCTAATATTATGGCTTCTGGTTTTTGAAAGTAAAAACATTTCTACCATCATGTACTAGGCCTGCATGTTTTAATAGAAGTTAGAAATTTAAATGTGCAACGAAGATTCTTTAAAGTAAGTATAATCTTTTGATACCAGCCTCAGGATTAAAATCTCGACTCAAAGCTGTCCTACTTGGATAGATTAGGTTAGAAAATACCAGAATAAAGCGGCAGAGTAACTTAATCGCCCAGAAGGGGATGATAATGAGTATGGATTCTGCCTTGCCTTAGAGACTAAGATGTTATAAAATAAATTAATTACCTCATCAATGATCCATTCTGTGCTAAAAGAATCTCTTAGAATTACACAAAACCACAAGTATCATGAAATTTGAGACATAAACATTTAAAATTACAAAATCATTTCGTTAACAAGCCACCTCGTTTAGTAAACATCAAACTGACAGTTACATTTTAAAAGTACAGAAACTATTTGTTTATGTTTGAAAAGTTTTTACTTCGTTTTATCATCCTGCACATGTATATTAGTAATTTAAGTCAATTGTATTTCGTTAAATCATAATATTGTCGGTAATTAACTCTCCAACCTAGTAGAAGTTACGTAATGTACTTAATTTATAGTTTCTCGTGGCGGGGACTTTAGTATAGTGAAGAATTGTACTGCCTCAACAAATTGAATTTTAGAAATCAAAAATCTATAAAATTATTTATCGTAAGATTAGCAGCTCATTATATTATTTTAGGGTGATCATTTTTCGAGAATAATAAAGGCAGTCAACATTCCTAAATAATTCCTAAGTAGGCATGACTACTGCGATGAATGAAAAATAAATGTAAAAGTATCAAAATGGTTTTGTTCAATATGCCCAGTATTGCACTTAACAAATTTTTATTTTCTTATTTACCATGACATTCTGGTACACCTATAATAAACTAATTGTACCTCCGCCCTACAGAATACCGCGGTTATAATAACTTCGTGTTGTATTCCCAGCGGTGAGTAGGGTGGCCAGAGCTCACTGGAGAATTTGTGCTGTCAGTGGGATGAATAAAAGCTTGTTCTGCTTTGTCCCCTACACTGACGGCCCAGAAACTCTGTGCTTACAGGGTCGGCAGCGCGAGTGTGGCTTCTCTGGTGTTACACACGTCCATATACCACGATAAACACTTTCCATCAGGTGGGCCGTTTGTCGGACACCTAAGTGGTATAAAAAAAAACACACAGATGGATCATAGTCTAATTAACCCACATGCTGCATTATCTGCTATGAGAGACTATAATTTAAACACCAGTGTCGTATCTATCATTTCTAATAGGCATCATTAATTCTCACTCATGGCATTTTCCAACACAAATAGTGTCTTTTCATTTCAATGGCGATAAACAGAAATCGAAACGAGCAGGTGAAGCTCTGATTAAATAAGGGTTTCATTCTTGGAACCACTCCGGCACAAACAAGTGTTGACCATCGCAAGTTACTCGGCTAATATCTAGGGATGTTATGTGGGGAACATCGAATGAGTGCTTTGCTTTTTTTTTCATTCATATACCTACTTACTCACAACACTACAGCCTTAACACAGAGGGGAAGAATTCAGTATCTCGTTATAGTATATGTATATCAGTATTTGTTGATTAAACTTTGTGTTAAGCTGCATATTAATTTTATTTTACTTATACTTCTCTGTCTTTCTTTTGTTTTTAGTACACTGTCTATTTTAGTTTAGCCGATAACTGTACCATATTTTTTAATTTTATAACATTACTGTCCGTTCCAAGGTTGCCTGGAAGAAATCGCTTCAGCGATAAGGCCACCCATTGTACATTAAACTGTATGCACATGCTATCTAATTGTCCTACTGTAAATCTGTTGGTGTACAATAAAGAATTATCTATCTATCTATCTATCTCGTTTCTTTTCGAACGACTTTCAACAATTAGCGGCCTCATCACACTATGGCTATCTCTCTACAAGCAGCCATTGAATGAAAAAAAAAAGAGTTCGAATTTATTTCGGGATAGTAATATTGGCAGTGGTAAAACAGAACTTTACTCATAGAGTAAACCTTGTATGCAACCAGAATCATTACAAAAATGATCATGATAAAAAAAATCCAAAAAATACTTGTATCTATACAGGGCGAAGTTATAAAAAATGTCTAATACCTATTGAATAATGAAACATAACACCGTTTTGGTATATTTCCATATCGAGAGGCAAGTCCTCGGGGAGTATATTGAGCAGTGTTATGAATTACATCGGCTCTGTCCCTAAGCGGCCTATTCATAACGACTCGGTCGGAGACTAGACTAATAGGTAACAAAGTTGGACGTATTTACGATTGTGCATAAATCGGATAAGTCAACGTAATGTATTAATGGCTGTTAATGTTTTTGTAAGTATTGATGTTCGATAATCACGCCTTTATCCCCAGAGGGTTTGGCAGAGGTGATTGATTTTGGATACTTATACGTAATAGGGGGTGAGCCTTTTGCCGTTTTCAATTCACTATTGTTGAATCGAGCCATGAATCTGAGACCGATTCTGTGTGTGATGTTAAACAGCCCTATCCATTAGTCGCCTTGTATGACATCGCATGGGAAGAGATAGGTTGGCTAAATTCTACCCTGGCGGTAAAAACAGGGCGGTGTTGTAGTGGCATTTAAAAAATACGCTTCCAGTTGACTGTGGTACCTACAAGACGTCACTAGAGACCTCGACATCAAAGATCCCGATACCAGTGGCTATGCCGAGTATTACATCCAGGAATTTTAGCACTACAAGTATTGCGAGAGTAGTCTCTTCATGAGAATGTTTTTTAACGGTTAACAAACATATTTTGTCTTAGTGGGGTTGAATTGGACCAGGTTTTGTCTTCCTCTTCCCCAATATGCAAGTTTTTAGCGACTTTCTTCTACTATGGAAGGATGCTCACTGGATAGTTTTTGTGCTGTCTGTGGTGAAGACCATAGGCTCGTCTTGCTTCATCTTTTCTCTGACTGACTGACGGCAACTCTCTGTTCTTACAGGATCGGCAGCACGAGTGTGAGTCACCTGGTGTTGCACACGTCCATAGCCTACTGTAATCACTTTCCATCAGGTGGGCCGTTTGCTTGTCTACCACCTGAGTGATTTAAAAATATGCTTGCACATACAAGCTACCTAGTACACAATTTACTTGATTTATTTCAAACTAATATATATTCTACCGGTATGATACTCAATTGACGTATAAATATGGATAAAGCCATCAACGCATTTAAATTATATTATTCACAAAATGGCTGCTCGTTTATCAAAAGTCACCTGAAACGGCATCGACATCAATTGTGCCTTCACGAAAACTATAAACTTGATAATGAAATGGTACACAAACTGATTTTATCATAAAATATTTGTATCCGTTTGAATTTAAGGGACCAATATATTTTCTAATATCAAATACGTTTATAGAAGCGACCCAATATAGAAAAAGTATATCGTGTCGACATACACGTAGACACATCACTACAGATGAAGATTTATCTGTCGTGGCCACAAGGCCCACGTCTTTGTTTATTTAGGGTACGTGAGGCAACATTCGTGTGACTTTAGTTCGTTTTAAAAGTGAAATAATTACGGCTTTTACTGATTTACTACAAAAAGGCAATATTTCGCAACTCATATTTTTATAAAGTACTAGTGGCTTGGGTCCTGGCTTCACCCGGTGTTAAAAACGTTAAAAATCTAATATTCCTTATTTTCCCAAGCGACTACGATATAAGGTTCTTCAAGCAGGGAATTAGAAGGTTTCTTCAGGGTCGGTAATACGAACGTCCTTGGTGTTGCATAGGTCCATGGGCCACGGTAACCACTTCAGGTGAGCCGTGTGCTTTTCTGCCACCAATGCTAAAAATTTAAAATAAACACCCGATCGCTCGCCCTTCTGGCCCTGGGCCATCTATGGTTTTAAGATGTCTCCCACAGGTGTGGGAAACCGGTGTTCCCATCGAACCCCAGAAAGGGAGAAAGGCGAATATCGTCCCACTGCACTGGAGTGAAGTGGTGACAGGTGAACGCATCTGTAGCCTCCACACCTGTGCTCGGTGACCAGTCCGCCCCTTGCCTGATCTTCACTGTGCCCTACGGTAGTCAGAGTGACATAGACAAACCTTCGAGCCCTCTACAGGGCCGCTCCCGTCGCGGCTGGTATTTGCCGTAGGTGGCATCGTCTTCCCCGGGAGAGAGGTGCTACCGTCTCCGTTGCCCTTCGAAACCAGGCTGAATAGAAGGTGCACCATATTGGGGTTCCACCACGTACCCCGATACTGTTCGCGCAGCACCTTCTATTCCGCTAACCCTCCCCGGTATCGGTCGTGACATACTTCGAATTCTCATTACACCAATGCCATGCCGGTAATTTAATCGTTTCCAAATAATGTATAAGATCCAAAACCTAAATGTCAATAAATCCGGTAGATTCCAGTAATCTGCCAGCTTTATTGACATTTATAATTTCGTAATATCTTTTGAATGGAACGTCCGATTTCTATAATTTCAAAAGTAATCAACAAGCACTGAATCAGTCAGTAATATATTTGGATAAGAATTACTAAAAAGGTATAGATAACATGAACTGATTTTGATTAGTATTTCAATCAGCCATGCTTTATTTTATTTCGTTCAAGCGTTATTTTCATATTGTGCTATCTTTCAAGCGGTTTATTGTAATTATATACTTTGAATGGCATTTATTATAAACATTAAATGCACAACGTATTTAACATATTTAATTATATGATAAATAACAGATGTATTATTATAATAGCTTCGAAAATGACTCATTAGTTTTTTGTAATTTATATACACACATACACAATGTATTCGGTACCACGTAATAGGGGGTGAGCCTATTGCCGTTTCCCGGGCAATATTGTTGACTCGAGCCATGCATCTGCAGAATCTGAGTAGATATCTGTCTGATGATAAACAGGCTTAACCCTTAGTCGCCTTGTACGACACCGCATGGGTAGAGATGGGGTAGTCCAAATTCTACTCTGTCAGAAATCACCCGGCGGTCTACCGGAAACCACACGGCGGTATTTATAAAAGATAAAAATGGTTACTGTGGGTTCTCTTAAGATATTATAGATATATGTTATCACGGATTTTATTGTAGACATTTTTAAGCCCCATATTTATGTCATACAGTATTTTATTCTATCATTAATAGTTTTCGCAGCGCACGCGATATATAGACTTCTTAAGATTTTTTTTATACCACTTGGTTGACAATCTAGCACACGGCCCACATGATGGAAAGTGGTTACCGTGGCCTATGGACGTAAGCAACACCAAGGGAGTCGCTCTCGCGCTGAAAACCCTGTAAGCACAAAGTTTCTGTGTTTCTTTTCTGTATAAGATAAAGCAGGACAAGCTTTTGGTCTTCCCACTAACAGCACAAACGCTCCAGTGAGCTCTGGCTGCCCTGCTCACCTCTGGGAACACAACACGAAGTTATTATAACCGCGGTATTCTGTAGGGCGGAGGTACTTCCCCAGTCGGACTGCTCAATTGGGCGGAAATACCGCCGTGTCTTACCTCCTTTTATACCACTTGGTTACCTTAATAGTACACGGCCCACATGATGGATAGTGGTTACCGTAGCCTATGGACGTGTGCAACACCAAGGGAGTCGCTCTCGCACTGCCAACCCTGTAAGCACAAAGTTTCTGTGCCGTCAGTATAAAAAATAAAGTAGGACAAGTTTTTGGTCTTCCCTCTGACAGCACAAAAACTCTCCAGTGATCTCTGGCTACCCTACTTACCGCCGGGAATACAACACGAGGTTATTATGGCCGCGGTATTCTGTATAATATAGCCTTAGTCAGTGATAATGATGCTTTCTAACAGTACAAGATTTTTTTAAATCGTTCCAGTAGTTTTTGAGTTTATTCAATACAAACAAAAATACAAATCTTTACTCTTTACTATATTTGTATAGAAGTATAGATTGCAAATTTCACATTATAATTAACACACACATTTTCTCAATTACACTTTCAGCCATAATATTCACAAGACACACATATAAATTCGTTCACAGAATGTAAGCAAAACGACTCACCTGCGGTCTATATATTCCTTTCCAAACAAAAGATGGTGGAACCACCATATACAGGCTGGCACGGCACACTGATGCCGAACTTCGTTCAATAGGGGAAGTTAGGAAAAAAAAAGAAAATAAATCAATACTAACGTAACGGCATTCATAAAAGTTTGCACGGAATCAAGTAAATTTCAGCAAAGAATGGTTTTATTTCTTCAGACTGGTTCTGTAGTCAGTTTTGATGTTTTATTCGTATTCAGTTCATCATCAATATTGACTGTACACAGCTGGGTGGCAAAAAGCTAGGGTGAATTAGGATGATAGTGTTACCATGTCAGATACTGTCGATCTAAAATTTTGCTCTTTTATTCCCCATTTAAAAAACCCGAGGTTTAAAAAATATTGAATTTTTCTTATTAATTAGCAGGTGAATCGACTAACAGATAACTTAGGCTTGGTTTTGACTGGACTGTAACTTTTTGGTTACTAACCTTTTGTGCGCTATGAACTAACGCCACTAACTCGACAGTCAACAGCTTTCAATTCACCCAATCATATACATAATTGAATCACATGTCGACAGAAGCCAGTAGAAACCTTATTTAATGTTGAAAACACGCTATGCGCTTTCTACAGACAGCTGTTCAATTTATTACGTAAATCACATCCAAACTACAATATTATTGTAATTACCCTTAGTACCTATATATAAACCATTGAATAGCTATGTTCTACACTCCCATTATTTAGTCCATATTGAGATACGCTAGTTCATTCCATATTGACCTTGATCCCTGACCTGAAAAAAGACAGAATGGCTAAAACAGACTGGATGTGGAAGGCAGAGGATCGGATAAAATAGTGCACATTGGGAGAGGTATATTTCCAGCAGTGGACTGTGGTGGGCTAATTGGGCTAATTGATTGATAGTTATTTACTTATATATAGATAGGAAAAGCAGAATACAAGACTAAGATACTATGAGTTTATTCTGTGTTAATAGCATCTCTAATAATACAATTAACTTCAGATACTTTTAGACTTAAGACCACCACCGTTTTAAACTCATCCCTGACCCAGGCTACTGAAAATCAGCCGAAACTTTGAAGAAACATTTAATAATAATAGAAACAAAAAGCAACACTATCCTTCAAAAACTTTACTTAAATAAAGACTTATGACGAATTTTGTCGTGATATTTTGTTAATATCGGGTTTTTTTAAAAACCAATCGTATTTTGGTTTTACAGCATACTAACAAAAGATTGAGCACAGATTGCAGTTTTTCAACAATTTTAAGAAACAAAACACATTGAGCGACGAAGGATCGCAAGACAAGCTGCCCGCGTACGAAGGCAACTCGGGCGTCGGAGGTCGATGAACGACCTCCGCCCCCCATGAGCGCCGGTTTGGGGGCGACAGGTGGAACCGCCTGTCACCCTGGCATAAGCAGGCCGCGGCGGTGGCGCGCCTGGCGGGTTTCCGGGGACGTGTTGGTACTGTAGTCCCCACACCCGAGAAGAGGGGCAGATCGTGAGAGATGGCCCTGGGTCGGCCGGGGTGCGAGGGATATGCCTGTCAAGCGACCCACAGGCGGCGTGCGTTTTAGTCGGTTCGAGTCCGACATAACCTCCTTCACCGGCTCCGGTGGGGATCCGTGGGGATTTTGCGCACGTAAAAAAAAAAAAAAAGATACAAAACGCATTTAGATATAGTTGACACAAAAGTAGAGACATGAAATTAAAAACCTGTTACCTAAATTAGGCTCAAAGCCATTTTTTTAAGAAACTGTGTACGATTAAGATACAGAATAAATAAAATCTGATCAGGCGGGTTTCGAATCAGCGATCTTTCCCTTACAGGGGGAACACTCTGACCACTAAGACATAGAAACTTCGCCCGAAAACCATCCAAATTCTTTTATCCCTATATCCGTCTTACGGAGACGGTTAAGTATAATTTACCGATTTTTTTTTTTATACCAATTAGTTGGCAGACAAGCACACGGCCCACCTGATGGAAAGTGGTTACCGTGACCTATGGACGTCTGTAACACCAGAGGAGTCACAGTCGCGCTGCCAACCTTGTAAGTACAGAGTTTCTGTGCCGTCAGTAGAAGACAAAGCAGGACAAGCCTTTAGTCTTCCCACTGACAGCACAAATTCTCCAGTGAGCTCTGGCTACCCTACTCACCGCTGGTAACACAACACGAAGTTATTATAGCCGCGGTATTCTGTAGGGCGGAGGTACTACCCCAGTCGGACTGCTCAATCGGGCGGATATACCGCCGTGTCCTACCTTCGTACGAATAGTTTTTTTGTGGTCAGTGCGTTCCCCCTGTAAGGGGAAAGATCACGGGTTCGAATCTCACCTGAACCGATGCAATTTTATCTGTATCTTACTCTATTTATCATTGTCATCATATAACAAATTAATGCATTTATTCCATTTCTTCTCCAGACATTTCCAGTATATATTACGAATATTAAACGGTATTTACATGCTCATGACAATGATTCCTTATATATTATATTCAATCCTATCATTATAATTATTATATTTAATCCTTTTAATATTATAGCCTAATTATATAATATCGCGGTAGCCTAGTGGTATGGGTAATGGACTGCTGAGACGAAGTCTCGGGTTCGATCCCAGGTTTTACCAAAGCACACACTAATGACTTTTCGATGCTTTTCGAAGTTATGTGTGTATTTATCGCAGGTTTATAAGTGCCCGGTTAATGGCAATAGGCTCGCCACCTATTACATTGGAACCTAAACATAAATTGGCGAAATGTGGGTGCTAACCCTGCGTAAATAGGCGTGAGTTTATGTTTATGTTATATTATATAATATCAATAATATTATATTTACTCAACGCGACAAAAACAAAAATTGGTGGACGTTTATTTTTTTTTCAAAATTTTAATAGTTAGCGTACTAAATGCCTTAAAATTTCAATCATAAAACTATGTCCGTTCAAATAGTGAATGATGTGCTTCATAACCACGAGTCATATATTAATACCACAATATAATGTATGCCGCGTGGTTTCCGGCAGAGTAGAATTAGGGCCACCCCATCTCTTCCCATGCGGTGTCGTACAAGGCGACTAAGGAATAGGGCTGTTTTACATCAGACAGATATATACCGCCCAGACTCAGCCTCAGATGCATGGCTCGAGTCAACAATAGTACCCGGAATACAGCAATGATTATATGATTATATGTATGTATATAATGTTATAGATAGTGCTTCCACTAACTGAAATAGTTTAAGGTTTCCTTATCGTTCATTATCAGCGATAGAGCTATTTGTAGTTCGCAAGAAGCAAATACTCCGCACCATTATTCCTGTAAATAGATATTGTTTAGTTTGTGTACACAGTTACACTTGAGACTTATCCGATAGTTCACGTTTCAAATTATAATTCGACGCTGTTTTTAGTGTTTCAGCTTCCAGCTGGGACTGGCAAAACATTGTAATATGATTTATGTATTCATTTAAGAGGTACATAGTTTTGAAATGATAGACGTTATTTTAATATTGGGAACTAATACGAAATTATGACTAAACTAGATTTTTATTAGGACTTTTGGATTTAATATCATAATCTCTCTATGTATATCTTTTTCTCAGGGGGTGTATGGGGCTCCACAAAAGTTTAATAGGGCCAAGTCAATCTCAGGAGAAGTCAGCTTGACTCTAAAACGAACTGAAGGAGACTCTGATGCAGGCTATCCAGAGTATAACCTGCAAAGTTCGACTTCGACTCGGTGCAAAGAAAGGCGTTAAGGCTCGTTGACAATCTCATACCTGCAGGTAATGTGGAACTTCTCAGCCTTATGAGGGACTTTGCCTCGCTGTGTGTCTCCTACCGCCTTTGCAATGGTTTGTACTCATATGAATTGTTTGACATGATGCCCACAGCTACATTCTATCATCACACAGGCTGTCATGAGCAGGGAAATCATCCTCACACACTGCGACAGGAAACGGTGCGCACTAATCGGTATGAACTTCATCCCATGCACGCTCAAGCTATGGAATAGACTCCCTGCTGTGGTTTTCCCAAGCAACTACATTATAGAGTTCTTCAAAAAATACATTAGAAGGTTTCTTCCGGTTCGTCAGCACAAGTTTAACGCCCCTGTATACGTCTATAGTAACTTCCTATCAGGTGAGCCATGAGCTTGTCTGCCACCTAAGTGGTATAAAATAAAAGTTAAGAGGTCATAACAGTTAACTCTGACCACATATATGAAAACATAAAAGCATTACAGATAAAGGTTTGGATATTTTTCTAGAAGAAAAACCCTAAACTAGCGATTTGTTATTTAAATAAAGAACCCAAACACCGTTCAAACCGATAGCCGACGTGATTCAATATAATTAGATCGCAACGGTAAACTTGTCAAAAGAAACAAAATAAAACGTATACAGGTAGTATTTACTGACAATGCTGCTAGTCACAAGGCACGATGGTACCAGAGCATGCCATCTCGCAAGAAAGACATTACCGTCCTATTGTTCAACGTAAGCGACAAACGCGAAGTGTTACGCAAGTATCAAAATCTAGATGAGTTTGCATTTTCGTGAGTTTCGTGTTCGACCAGCGCTGTGCAAATTGGTTTTTGGCTCGCACGAAAATATATCTGATATTTAAATAACTAGGTGACTGACCCTGTGTTCACCCGTAAAATATAGTATGTATTCTAAAAATCTGTCATCTAAAAACTCCCATTTAAGCTATTTTTTTTTTTATACAACTTAGGTGGCAGACAAGCACACGGCCTACCTGATGAAAAGTGGTTACCATGACCTATGAACGTATGTAACACCAGTGGAGTCACATCTGTGCTGCCGACCCTGTAAGAACAGAGATTTTGTGCCGTCAGTGTAGAGGACAAAGCAGGACAAGCCTTTGGTCATCCCACTGACAGCACAAAACTCTACCGCGAGCTCTGGCTACCCTACTCACCGCACACAACACGAGGTAATTATATCCCGTAATTGACGAGTTATGAATTAAAGTATTGGACAATGATGTATTATATACTGTTTATGCGTTATACGTACCTATTCTAAAATGGCGACCATGTTAATTGTTATGCAACATTCAGAGACGCGGCAGTGCGCTACGAAAAGAAAATACATTGTATTTAACAATAAATTCGTGATAATAACATTAATATAGATATAAATAATAATATAATTCATATAAATTAATAATATTGACGTAGTAGGTATAATTTTTTATATTTTATGTTAGTGTCACTTTTGAAAGTCGCCATGTTCCTAAATGTCATATCTATTAATAATTAACACGTCATTAATTATTAATTGCTTCGCTCCCTTGGGTAGTAGCGTGATGATATATAACCTGTAATCTTCGTCGATAATGTACTATCGAATGAAAAATGTTTTTTTTTTTCAATATTGGAATAACAGCTTCTGGGAAAAGCGCGTTCAAACAAACAAGCAAACAAACTCTACGTTTACTCCACTTGTATTTAGGTAGTAGATTACATTAAATAAAATATGCTATTATAATATACAATTACTTACAAATTTATATAAAACTATGCTAACTATACAATATATACAAAAATGGGATAGAGAAAAAGAAGGAGACTGTAATTTTAGGCATCGAAAAATTCCTCCCCAAATTACTCCACTTTAAGTATAAGATTTTGTTCTAGACTACGTAGAATATTTTCTATTGTGCAGGTAGTCTAGGATAAAATTGCAACTAACTGAGTCGGGTAGTATGTACTCAAGTTGCATACGGTATTGTTGTGTGCAGTGTATGTCGTGCATTACTGTATCGTTTTGAGTCACATTCTGTCGCGAGTTGCCGCTTTATATCGCTCAACTGAAGGACACATTTGAAAGAGATTACAGTACATGCTCGTACTGTTTGTGGAGGTGGATCGAGGAATCGTTGAACGTATTTGTGTGAGTTTACAGTACTGTATAGTAGCTTTTGAAATGTGTGTCTAGCACAGAAATAGATCAGTTGGAATGCAAAAAATACCCCGAGATGGTTGTAGAATGTAGAAATTGAGAATTTTGAATGTTCAAGACATATTCAAGTAGTTCACTAGGTCAGAGCGTTCGCCCTGTAAGGTATTGGTTGTAGTGTAAAAGTCGCCAGGATATTTGCCATGTTCAGATTAAGGTATTTCCGCCCAATTGAGTAGTCCGACTGGGGAAGTACCTCCGCCCTACAGAATACCGCGGTCATAATAACTTCGTGTTGTGTTCCGGCGCTGAGTAAGGTAACCAGAGCTCACTGGAGAATTCGTGCTGTCATTTTGAAGAGTAAAGGTTTGTCATGCTTTGTCTTCCACACTGACGGCACACTCTGTGCTTACAGGGTCGGCAGCAAGAGTGGGGCTCCTCTGGTGTTACACACGTCCATAGGCCACGGTAACCACTTCCCACCAGGTGAGCTGTGTGCTTGTCTGCCACCTAAGTGGAATAAAATAGGAGTATATTTCGGCGCTGTTACAAACGCCATGACGAACGCCGAGCGAGTTGTTATTGGGCAAATTGTTTTGGTCTACCCTCTTCCGCGTTTGTTATGCGCAGTTACACTATTTATGTGAAGGACCATGTCAATCTCAAATCATGGACTGGTCGTAGGTTCATAACCCGTCTACAGCATTCACTTTTTTCAAACTAATCAACAACAAAAAAACCACTAAAAGAAATGTTATCTTCCGTGTATTTAATAACAAAGTTAGTGCATAACTTGATGATCGAACTCGTAACCGAATCTCATGCATAGCAGTCACACTCGCTACGCCACCGTAGATTAAGATATTCACTTGATTTTGAAGCTGCGGTAGCCTAGTGGTATGGGTAATGGACTGCTGAGACGAGGTCTCGGGTTCGATCTCAGGTTTTACCATGGCACACACCAATGACTTCGATGCTTTTCGAAGTTATGTGTGTATTTATCACAGGTTTATAAGTGCCCGGTTAATGGCAATAGGCTCGCCACCTATTACATTGGGACCTAAACATAAACTGGCGAAATGTGGGTGCTAGCACCTCTGTCTACCCCTTCGGGGATATAGGCGTGATTTAGAAACTTTTTTGAAAGCAATTGCAATCTGATCAAAAAAGTTTCGTCAATTAGTCAGCACGTATATCAGTTTGCAGGTCAAGTTAACTTGAACCAAGAAGATGTTGACGATACTTAAGGATAGCACTATCCTATAGAGGTCGTCACCACATCATTGTCATCATGTCCCTTGCTCGACAAGAGCGACGTGATCACACAATCCTGAAGGACATTTAGCGCCTAATAAAAACTCCGCTATACCTATGTATTGTTTTCTTTTTTATATATCACTTGGTTTATGTTCGGTTTACATTTATTCCAACTTAACATTGAAACCTCAATTTGCAAACGACACTCATCTCTATCACAATGTATTCAAAAATATAAATTTAAAATGTCATGACAAATACATCAACTATCAGAATCGAATATATCTTCGTACGTATTCGAATAGATTGATCGTCAATCGCGAAATGTGATAAATCGATGCTGTTACACAGCACTAGTGATTAATAGATGTAAGCTAATTGATTTTAGCTGCGGTACACCGGTCACGATAGTTAGAAACGATTATTATGTAATCAGTTTCATGATCGATTTCGTTCTGATGAAAGTTCCAATCGACGTTGTCTGAAGATAATGTCATTTACTTGCTTATCTTAATGACGTCATCAAGGGTTATGGCTGGACAGAGTTTTACGTAAGTAGCGTATTACCGTATTTTTTTATTATCACAGACTCGTGAAATGACATTTATCGGAGCACATAAATCTAAAGGTCTTTCCTAGTCACAGTTAGAACGTAAGCCTGTGTTGATCAGGAGCTACCAGTTTAAAACAAAAAAAAACTGTTTTTTACTTACGGAGTTATTTTTATAAAGATGATCAACATCAACAAAAGCTTACGTGAATATATCACAAAGTGAAAATAATTTATTTTAAAAATGCCCTTGTGATCATATTTAGTTTTTATCTTCCTGACTATGGCTGCTGGAACTGAAAAGCAGCCAAAACGGAACGAAAAAGTAAAAAGAAAACAGTATTACACTATTAATTTCCATATAAATGATAGCAACTTTTTTGAGAGCAATTGCAATCTGACCAAAAAAGTTTCGTCCATTACATACATACATACACAAAATCACGCCTGTTTCCCATAGGGGTGGGCAGAGATCACGAATCTCCATTTGCTACGATCCTGACATACTACTCTCGCTTCATCCGTGGCGTAGCTGTAGAGCATTCGACTGCTATGCAGGGGGCGCGGGTTCGATTCCCGCTCAATGCAAATATTTGTATTCATGAATATATATATTTGCATTGGTCTGGGTGTTTCTATGTATAATATGTATGTATTAACAAAAAAACAAGGATCTAAGTATGTTTATCCGCATTCTAGATCCCATAACACAAGCTAGTTAAGCTATGCTTACCATGGGTCTAGATAGCGTTGTATAGAATGTCGTGGAATATGGAATATCATAACATTCTTCTTGCATGCTCGTCGGTTTAGAGTACTCCTGACCTGCCCCTTTTCTAAAACTTGCCCGATTTGGTCCAGGTATGTGCGCCTAGGTCTTCCCCTTCCGACGGTACCATCCACACTCGCCTCATACACCTGTTTCGTTAGTCTTCTTTCATTAATTCTCTCAACATGACCAAACCATCTCAACATTCCTCTCTCAATTCTCATCACTACATCTTCTATCACTCCACATCGTTCTCTTATCACGCTATTTCTCACTCTATCTTTCGTTCATTAATCGGCACGTATATCAGTTTGCAGGTCAGGTTGACTTGAAACCAAGAAGATCTTAAAGATAGATAACTTAGTACTATCCTCTATAGGTCGTCACCACATCATTGTCATCATATCCCTTGCCCGAAGAGAGCAAGAGACGTGATCACACAATCTTGAAGGACATTTAGCGCCTAATAAAAACTCTGCTATACCTATGTATTGTTTCCTTTTTTATATTCTACTTGGTAAACAGACAAGCACGCAGCCCACCTGATGGAAAGTGGTTACCGTGGCCTATGGACGTGTGCAACACCAAGGGAGTCGCGCTGCCAACCCTGTAAGCACAGAGTTTCTGTGCCGTCAGTGTAAAAGACAAAGCAGGACAAGCTTATGGTCTTCCCAATGACAGCACAAAAACTCTCCAGTGAGCTCTGGCTAGCCTACCCCCCGCTGGAAACACAACACGAGGTTATTATGGCCGCGGTATTCTGTAGGGTGAAGGTACTTCCCCAGTCGGACTGCTCAATTGGATACCTCCTCCTAACATTTTCCTCACATTTTTGGAGACATCATAAATCCAATCGTATACGCCACTACGTCACTGATCGTTCAGATCTATCCATGACGTCATTGGCTCTAATTTATGAGTTGTTAAGTGAAACCTTGACTTGGGTAGTAATTTCTGTGTCATTTTCTACTTAGAAAGAAAAAGGCGAATATGAAACGCATTAGGATTGTGTATCAATAGCAACAAAAAAAATATGATGCATGGCGTAGCGATAGAGTGAGCGACTTGCGTCAAAGTTCTCAAGTTCCATAAGCCCATTCATGCAAATTTTTGTGTTAAAATTAAGCCGGAATATTTTGTATAAGTACGTACCTGTTTTTCATTTGGGATATTCACTCTTATACCCATTGTGCCATTGTGTGCATCGGTCGGGTCTGGGTCTTCATATATCATGAACAAATCACACATTCTATTTTTATGTTCCCATTAATTTTAATAAAGAACCGTTTCGTAATTTGTTTTACGCTTCTAAACCTACATTCAATAGCCTATATATATATTAACATCCGAGAAACTTTTCAACAGACCAATCTTCATTAGGTCTACATATAAGTCAGGGAACACGCAGTACCAGGCCTGAAAAACTTCGAAACGTGTTCTGTTAACTTCGGTGAAACTTGGAAATGATGCGATGAGAATACGGAATTAGTTTCGAATTGATTCCGATAAAAGAGAAAAGTATTACGTCATAACGTAATCGGTTACAGAATTGTTTGTACGCGTTCTGAGGACAAGGACGAGGGCAAAGAGAATATTATAAACGAGTTTTGTATTAGGACTGTCAGCAACATAAGTGGTAACTATCAAACCTATTTATAATACTCTGATGCTTCCACAAATGACATTATTCCATCAAAATACTACTTAAATAATTATAGAATGCGAATATTGCAAATTGTGTACTGCTCGTACACGCTATATGCCGTAGAAGTTATATATTAATATCATGATATACAATCATCAATCAATTAGCCCACTGCAGTCCACTGTTGGACATAGGCCAATTATAAACCAAATAATAATTCTAGAAAAGCGGTGAAATTAAAAGTACCGTTATAAAAACAGTTCTTTTGTTTTCAAATCTTAGTACAATCTCCAACTCCTTAGGGATAGAATATAAATAAACATTTCCGATACTAAAATTATGAGAAAAATAGCGTGGAAACTAAAGCTTGATGGATTACAGCCACGTCTCATTAACCGAGTGGTATCAGTTACTCGGAGTAACAACGTAGATTTCTCCGAAGGATACACGCACACACTCACAAGTACCATTATAAAGTTGTATGGGGTTTCGTCATGGTCTTAGAGGCTAAGTCAACCTTACCTGCTAACAAATACCAGCTGCTCAATGGGCGAGAGTCTGGCTCTGATTTTCCTTTTGAGATTGGGAGTCTAACGGCAGTTGCACAAGCCAAATCAAGAGAAAGAGAGGAAGAGTGGATCCAGGGCTCCAAAATACAAGCTTTCGATGACCGTGAATGAGGCTTTGATAATGTATAGAGAGTTAAATAGAGTTATTTTTATTATATACCACTTAGGTGGCAGACAAGCCCACCAGATGGAAAGCGGTTACCGTGGCCTATGTACTTGTGCAAAACTAAGAGAGTCACACTCGCGCTGCCAACCTTGTAAGCTCAGAGAGTCTGTGCCGTTAGTGTAAAAGACAAAGCACAAAACAAAAAAGCACAAAAACTCTCCAGTGATATCTGGCTACCCTACTCACCGCTGGGAACACAACACGAGGTTATTACGGCCGCGGTTTTCTGTAGGGCGGAGGTACTTCGCCAGTCGGACTGCTCAATTGGACGGAAATACCGTTGTGTCCTACCTCCAGTTTTATTATTTTATAAAATTACTAAATTAACATACATCCATATGCATACAGTTTTCCCCTCAGGTAAGCAGAAAAAAAGTCCGATTATACCACATTCACAAGCTTCATCTAGGTACTATCAATACACATTTCATAAAACTCACTAGTTTCTAATAACGACTGCCTTTGTAAACACTCGTGCGGATCCATTTTTCAAGTACTCACTCTAACCATTTCCTGACGTAGGCGCGCTGGCCTATGAGAAATGGTTGCCATTTTGAAAATGCACCATATAGTACTATGATGGATAATTGAAATATTTCATAAATAAATTACTTTCCTACATAGTTCCTTTATACTATGAATGTGAAAATTTTGAAGATAAATGGATGTTTGTTACCCTTTCAAGCAAAAACGTATTGACGGTTCTGGATGAAATTTGACACTAAGATAGATTACAGTACGGGACAGTATGAACGGAAAAGGTGCCAGTGGTAATGTTGTCTCCTGGTTAAATGGTAGTCGAGTGGGTTAAACATTGCAAGACTCCTTGTAGTGCCTAGAAACAAAGGCGTTAAATAAAACAATTATGCAATTTAATTCTTTGTGTACCTCACGCGTCATCCGATAGTGTGATCGCTAGTATTGTAATACTAGCCTTGATATATGTGATCGTTCTTACTTAACACATTGAGTCCTCTCTGTACCTTGGAAAGTTGGTATGTGTGTGTAAAAAACACGTGCTGTTAAGATAGTGCACTGCATGTGAAACTGATGACATGCCATGCCCTCAGCCATGTCATGTAAAACTACTGGTCAGCACTTTGCAGGGCCAGTGCAGTTGCATTCAGTCTATTCTGAACTCTGACACGATTCGGTTGCCTAAGGGTCTCCTTTCCAAGTCTGTATTTTAAAGTTAAATAAATAGGTTTTAAACTTAACTTTCTTTTCTTAAAACGACGATTGAAAGGGGCACCATAACAGTGCTTATGTGCGAAAAATCCTCACGGATAACACTCCTCCTCACCCCCCTCCCCCCTTTCACCGGAGCTGGTGGTAGAGGTTATGATGGACTCGATTCGAACCGACTAAAACGCGCGACGCCTTTAGGTCTTTTTTGGTTGCCGAAGGTAGGGTTGACAGGTATATACCTCGCACCCCGGCCGACCCATAGTCATCTCTCTAGATCTGGCCCTCCTCGGGTGTGGGTTTCACAGAGTTCCCAACTCGTCCACAGAAACCGGAAGCCACGGCCTGCTTCTGCTAGGGTGACAGGCGGCTCCACCTGTCACCCCCAGGCCTGCGCTCATGGGGGCGGAGGTCATTTATCGAGTTGGAATGTGTTTGAACTTTACTATTATGTGCGCAGTCATTCGAAGCAATTCTATACCTTAACAATGTACATACGATCTCTTCCAATTAGGCTCCTCAACATCACGATCATACCTAGAAAGGAAGCTGACTCCAAAGATAATAGGGGTGAAACCACGGAAGGATAAACGCGAATAAATCACCTAAGAGGGTCATGCCCAATCCAGGATGAGGATAAATCATTTACCTTAAAAGGTGTAGGTCCGAAAAGCGAAACGTTATGCAATCAAAAAAATGTAACGCGTGGTTGATTTATTTCTGTATAAAATGTTACTATAGTCATGAAAGATTTAGGAGATTCGTGAAAAGTTTATTGGCGTATACCCGATTTAACCCTAATGATGAAGTGTGATTTTAATGTAATTGGTTTCAGTACAAGCACGAATAATGTCCCATTTATCTTGGCATCTCAATTTCTTTGGCCGACTGACGTTTGATCTCCCACCCGGAGAGGTGGTCCTGCATCAGAGCATTGTCTGATGATTGTCATGTATATCAGTTGCGAGGTGAAGTTGAGCCTTGGGCTCTGAATATTGTATGACAATTGATATTGATCTTCTGGGGCCTTAGACAATGTTAATTTGCTCTGGAGCGAATCTGCAGCTACGTTCGTCATCGCTTTGATGTTCACGAATTTTTTTGAAATCGAAACGATATTCGGTGCAAGAATTTAAAAAAAGATCGTCAAATTTTGATGAATATTTTTTGAATTCCAAAAGTACAGTTATTAATGCTGACATATGACATTGCATATCATATGTTCCAAGAACTTCGTCAATTTTACTGTTAATTATTTATCATTCATTGCGGTAGTAAATAATTGTCTACTTTCGCATTAAATATTTAAGAATATTACAATGCTAGAGTGATTCACGCACACATAATAAGCTGTAGCGTGTTAATTGGGTGTATATGAGCCCATGTACCACCTGATTATCTTCTTCCTCTTAGCGGTAATACCAGTCGTATCCTGAAACTTACACCTCAGAGTCTGAGGTCCGCTTTACCAGTCTAACCGCAGATTCGGCTGAACTCCGATAAATTCCATAAGGACTTTTTAGGGCTCCAACTAACTCTGTGGCGTGGCGATAGAGAACGCGGCTGCTACGCAAGAGGCGCGGGTTCGATCCCCGCTCAGCGCAAATATTTGTATGGATGAATATGGATATTTGTATTGGTCTGTTCGTGCCTTGAAGAGCACGTTAAGCCCTTGATCCCGGTTGCGATACGAACATCTGTGGCAGTCGTTACGAATAGTTGGAGCCCTAAAAAGTCTAACAACTGGTTTAGCTACAATGCTTCGATATCGCATTTGAGCTGTGGAGGTCAGATGGCAGTCGCTACACGGAAAATATCACAGTTCAGTCTATTCCGCTTTAGTCAGGTAAAAGCGGAACCCTGACTCCGAGACGACTGGGATTAACGCTAAGATGTAGAAGAAACTACTAAGTATTAAAAGAAGAAAATAAATTTTCATTAAATTTCAGTTTAATTTACAACGTCGTACACTTGTCTGCAAATCCGTTCTAAAACGATCGCATCGTGGAATAGGTCTTGATTCGAACGTGCCTTGAAATTTAATATCCTATGCATGTGTTGCAGGCCTTTGGGATGTAAGGTAGAGCAAGAAATTACTGATAATATTACTACTTAACATGATGTAATATTTAAGATCGACATGGTCATTCACATTACTAGTGTAAAACTAGTCGGGATATTTTCCATGTTTATTATTTTTGCCGACCCCAACTCGACACCTCGACCCCGGAAACGGGGAGGCGCAGCCACCTACGCGGCCTGCTTCTGCCAGGGTGACAGGCGGCTCCACCAGTCACCCCCAGGCCGGCGCTCACCGCAACTGATGCTGACAAGATCGAAACCAGTTTGACAGCAGGCGGTACCCATTCATTTTCTTTTGGTTTATGATTGGTAAATGGGTACCGCGTGCTATGAAACTAGTTTTGCTCTTTTCACCATCACTCGGGTATTTTTTATTTTTAATCATTTATTTTTTATAAACAAAAAACAAATACATAATATTTATATACCTTTATTAGATTAATTTATAGGATGTTTAGATTAATAATATAATGTCGTAAAACAAAAAATATACTGACGTTATATAAGTGCCTGAAAATCGTAGGAACTGGATTAGCCTCGTACGTTGGAGATCGATGAATGACCTCCGTCCCCCATGAGCGCAGACCTGGGGGTATAGGGTGGTGCCGCCTGATACCCTGGCAGAAGCAGGCCTGTGCGCATTGTGCACCTCGCCATTTCCAGGGACGAGTTGGGGGCTTTGTGGTTCCCACACCCGAAGAGAGGACCAGATCGAGAGAGATGGCCCTGGGTTGGACAGGGTCTGAGGGATATGCCTTTTAACTTCACATTCGACAACCAAAAACGACCCACAGGCGTCGTGCGTTTTAGTCGGTTTGAGTCCGACATAACCTCTCCCACCGGTTACCGTTTTTTCGGGATTTTTCGGTGGAACCGCCGGCAATAGCTTGTATTAATAAGATTTATATATCGCCGTAAATTCCAACAATATTTATGTCTTTATTTACATTCAACAAATGAATGAACACTTCACAACCAAGTTTAGGACTGACAAAGCATTGGCAAGACATATTGTCGTGATAATAGCTGCGATTTCGTTGATGGGGTCGTTAATAGCACCACTACGTTCGCGGTAGTTACAGAGCTATAGATTGCCAAAAACTTTCCCCAATAATGTTTGGCAAACGTTTGACCCAAGTTTCTTTGTATGTTTCTTACCGGTACCTTTACATTTGGTACATGTACTTGTGTGAATTACTGAAATTTCACTATCGGTAAAATCACTCTTCAAGTTTAGTTTAGTTATTCTACTATAGACGAAGCGTCAGTGGCTAAGTGGTTAAAGAGTCGAAATCGAGTCGAAAGGTACCGGGTTCAATTTACACGAATTCGAATTACACAAAATTTTATTAAATCACTCATAACACGAAAAATTTAGCTTAGCTAGAGGAATTACAAGATATATTAGAAAATTCTTTTTTTTAATAGATCTTATTTCATACTTTACAGTGACGAGACAGATTTTGAAGACTGGCCTATGTGAGCAATCTCGTATCATCTTCTAAAATAAACCTAAAATCCCAAAAGAACGTCTAATACACTTACGAAGATCACATAAATCTAGGAATACTTTCTCATATTATGTTAATACTAAGACATAAATATTATGTACCCTGTGGGCCTGTAGAAGCGTAGGACATACTTCATTCTGAACGTCTTTCGCTTTACACCCGGCATTATCTCAATTGCTTGGCTCTTGGCCACAGCCCACCACGTCATTCGGCTATACATTCTGACTACACACTATCCTAACGCCTAACCACGAACTGATATGGTGCACCGACATGGCCAACGACACGATTTCAACCATACATTCATACATTTAATTCACCAATAATCGTATTCGGTTCTACGTAATTGGGGGTGAGCGTACTCTCGTATTCCGGGCACTATTATTGACTCGAACATCCATCTGAGGCTGAGTTTTTTTTTTATATAGGACACGCCAACTTGACTTCACCTCGCTGATGGTAAGCTAAAGGCAAAGTCTCAGGAAAGAGGGTCACCATTACAGAGACTAACTGTTACAATGGTAGCACTCAACTTGGCGGCCTCATCAGATGCTTTTTCACGCCCCGTTTAAAGGCCCCGGGACTGTAGGAAGAAGGAAACACGTGTGCTGGTAGTGAATTCCGGGTCTTGGTGGTGCGGCAAAGAAAAGAGTCTCCGAACCGATTGGTTGGCGAAAGTTGTGATTGTGTTCCTACCCTGGAACACTATCACAACTACGATTCAAGCCAGAGCTCACTGGACAGTTTTTGTGCTGTCAGCAGGAAGACTGAAAGCTTTTACTGCTTTGTCTTCGACACTGACGGCACAGAAAATCTCTGTCCTTACAGGGTAACTCCCTAGGGTAACACACGTTCATAGATAGGTAACCATTTTCTGTCATGTGCGCCGCGAGCTTCTCTACCACCCAAGTGGTATAAAAAACTGTATTTTGTTACAGTATAAATCTTACTTGTCTGTTCTGTGGTTGCAACCCTACTTCTTGCCAAAGATATGATGTGGCAGTATCAGACTATTCCAATAAATATATTTATAAGTTTTAATACTAGTAGTCCTGTGAACAATATCAAATTTTGTATTCTTAAAAAAAATCGCATGTTCTTATTTTAAACAGACATGGATGTATCACCAAAAATAATGACATTCCGTTTTTAAAAAACGCTGCAGTAAATCTCCTCCATTCATTTTCATCTGTTTTACTTTAACGAACTTCACCTTTACGAAGCATGAATGTTTTTTCACAACAACCTATAAGGAATCGTGTCCTAGATGGTCCAGCCAAAAATCGTCAAGATCCGTTCATGAATAACGCGACAGCAAACTTTTCTCCCCATTTCTCCTTCTATCAAAAAAGCTCTCAACAAAAGTTGAGTTTAAATCAAATAACATGTGAGCCAAGTTTGGTGAAAATCGGTTAAGAAATACACCCTCCAGACCGGAACTGACAAACAAACAGACATACGGATAAAAGCAAAATCGGGCACCTTGTCCAAACTTTTTAATAACGGAGAATTAAAAGTTTTACGCGATTTTGTCTCTTGAATTAATTTTTTATTTTTTATTTATTTATTTTACAACAATATTATACAATGATAACAATTATAGCGAACCACAAACCACTGGGCTTTGTGTGCGATTACATTTTACATACTTCATAAATATCTACTTTAATCTGTTCATCTTTAAATCTGAATGGTATTTTTCGGTAACGGAAATTGCGTGTGTTTAGAATGGGTAAACGTCTGTAAAGTTCATTTCGGAACGAGATCTCGTGACCATAAGGTTGACTCCTTAACTAGTAAGCTACCAGTGCCTCTTTTTGTTTCTAGAACTTTTTTTTTCAAATTTGATCATTCATCCGTTTGTTTTCATCGCTTTTTCAGTTTGCAACCAGCCTACATCCTCAAATAACGGGCAGTACGTACATATAACAGGAATGTTCAGACATTCTTTACGCTACCTACAGCTTTAATACGTTTACTCTGACCGTGGTTATGAGGTTATACCCTTAGAATATATTACCTATATTTTTTCATACGCTCTCTGTTTATTAGAGATGTGAAATAAAATTGTAATGTGTCTATTTTCATGTCCATAAATGTAAACATTAAAAAAATCTATGCGGAAAGTTACGATTATATTTTGTTGAGTTCTCAATTGGAGATGTTATCTATTGAGATGGAGATTTTCTTATATAGGACACGCCACTTTGACTTCACCTCACCTGATGGTAATCTAAGGGCAAAGTAACCGGAAAGAGAACGAAATGGTCACTGTTACCAACACGTAGTATGTTACAGTGGTGGCACTCAGTATGACGGCCTCATCAAATGCTTTTCACGCCCCGCTTAAAGGACCCGGGACTGTAGGACGAAGGATAGATGAGCTGGTAAAGAATTCCAGGTCTTAATGTTGCGGCAAAGGAAAGAATCTCCGACATTATTACATTATTATCCTATGTTATTGACATCTAATAACCGTATAGCCTATACATTTATTTAAAGATTATAGAATCCAAATTCCCTCTAACCTCTCCAGCTAAGCTAAATTGCTTGTGTTAGAAGTGGGTTCACGTCGGTAGTTTAATGACCAGGATTCGAACCCGGAACCGATCGATCATAATACCGACTCCTTAACCACTAAGCTACCGCATAACAACACTCACTCTGGGAGAGGCTATTTGATTGATTTATTGTAGTGTCTACTAACAATACTACCTATCGCAAATTCTAATGTAGGTCCCTGGTTAGTCGTTATAAGAATCTCTAGTTAACATGTTATTTAATTCTCAAGGACCCCACCGACACCGTAGAGAGCCAAGTTGAACTCAACTTGTTCGTGCCAAATAAAGAATGAGGCTTCGGCTCTTTACTTATAAAGGTCAATTAATCATAGACTATCGCATAAATGAATAATGTACCATTACCTTGTCATTCTCTAAAAAAGATTTCATTATTTGTATCGTAAGTACATCTTGCAAAATAAAAATGCAAACAAATAATTCACTTCCACAAAATAGGAAACTGCAAAATTCATCAAAAATTTAAATCGACAAAGTCACGAGAACAATATACGTCAAATTTAAGTACGTACATTGTACAAAAGAATATTGGTAGCCAGTATGTGATCTGAAAACTACAGTATTATACGCATAGGCAATTGAAGCGATTCTCTTTTATGCGCCCCCAGCGAATGTAAGCTAATACTGGGGTGTGCATGCAATCAAATTGTATGGCGAGACATTACGAATTTTGAATATAGACTCCGTCCATTTGTAACGGCTTTAACTATTTAGATTACCGGTCATTAAAGAGAAACTAACGCAAACATCAAATTAAGTATACAGAAGGCTTATGAGTAAATAGTTATACATAGGTTACACTAAAAGTTTCCGGAACTGGCCACTTACAAAAACAATATTTAAAAATTTATTACAACATTTGAAAATAGAACTCTTTGGCTGTAGAATACAGTTTGTTTCATCTGACTGTCTTTTGTTTTTACCTTGTGGCGCCATTTAATAACATACATACATACATAAATTATCGCGTGGTTTCCGGCAGAGTAGAATTATGGCCACCCCATCTTATCCAATGCGGTGTCGTACAAGGCTACTAAGGGCTAGGCATCAGACAGATATATACAGCCCAGATTCAGCCTCAGACGCATGGCTCCAGTCAACAATAGTACTCGAAATACGCCAATAGGCTATTCCCTTATTACGTGGGACCGGATACAATTATTGGTGAAATGTGGGTGTTAATTCACGTCTGCTTAACCTTCCAGGGATAAAGGCGTGATATGTATGTACACGTGTAACCTTATTATCATTAAAATAGGCAGACACGATTTCTTGATGCAGAACAAGTCTAGATGAAATTGTTTTTCATCACGGGAATCAGAGGAAAAGAGAGCACTACTTCACGAGGGTTGGAGACGCAGGCAATAAAGTCTTTCATGAATTGAAAATGTGAATTAATAGATAGATATATGCCGTTCTTAAGTAAATCGCCAACGAATTTTACAGTAGTTCAAATACTTATGTAGGATATTTCAATATGACATCACTTCACCTGATGATATGTTAAAGAGAAGGTCTTTTTTTATTTTTTTTATTTAGGACAGCCATTTTGGTTAAATACAACAATACATACACTTTATGAGGAGGTAGGACACGGCATGAGGACATAGGACACGGCATGAGGAGGTAGGACACGGCGGTTTTTCCGCCCAATTGAGTAGTCCGACTGGGGAAGTACCTCCGCCCTACAGAATACCGCGGTTATAATAACTTCGTGTTGTGTTCCCGGCGCTGAGTAGTGTAACCAGAGCTCACTAGAGAGTTTTTGTGCTGTCAGTGGGACGACCAAAAAGCTTGTCCTGCTTTGTCCTCTACACTGACGGCACAAAATCTCTGTTCTTACAGTTTCGGCAGCACGGATGTGACTCCACTGGTGTTACACACGTTCATAGGTCATGGTAACCACTTTCCATTAGGTGGGCCGTATGCTTGACTGCCACCTAAGTTGTATAAAAAAAAACTTGGGATACTTTTTGGTTGCTTAATCTTTTAAGGCAGTCACTGCATGCTCGATTTGTTGGTCGAGAACAATTTTAAAATCTGTGTTTAAAAAAAGAACTGAATTTAAACATTATTAAAAAGTCTTAGGAATAACGAACATCATTGCACTTACAAATATGGCTCTCAGTCTGACGGCTTGAGGTATTCTCACGCCTCACAAGAGTCACTCGGTAACACGTGTTAGACCACAAAGGCAGACACCAAAATGCTAAGTTCGTGATGAAATTGATTGCGCCGTATGAGGATGACATCTCAGTTCTGTACAGTACTGTGTAAGCACATGGCCCACCTGATGGAAAATGGTTACCGTGACCTATGAACGTGTGTGACCTATGAACCAGTGGATCACATCCGTGCTGCCGACTCTGTAAGAACAGAGATTTTATGTGCCCCCAGTGCAGAACACAAAATCAGGACAAGCCTTTGGTCTTCCCACTGACAGCACAAAAACTCTCCAATATTCTCTGTAAAAGCAATATTGACATCGTTAACGTATCGTGAAAATATAAAACTGTATCTGATTATTCAAAAGACATATACACCCTATCGTAGTCCACGGGCACTTGTGTGGACGGACGTCCATAAATATTTATGTAAGATCGTTCAGGGTGCTGTCCTTAATGCACGTGTCTACATCGCATTTTGTGTACAATTTACATCTGTCAAAGCCTGAGTGCCCCTCTTAGGTATACGCCTTACATTAGTAGAAAAACCTCGGTTTCAAAGTTAGGGTAGGTCGGGATAACGGGAAACACCAGTGAGTAAATTAAAAAATCAATTTGAAAAATTAAAAGCCCAGCTCTACTCTAACTGCCTTTGGATTATATTCTTTGCAATCTATTTAAAAGTAGCGCCCTAAAAAATGCGAACGAGTCTGATACGGCGGGATCCATTTGCAAATCATAACTTAGGACACGGCGGTATTTCCGCCCAATTGAGCAGTCCGTCTGGGGAAGTACCTCTGCCCTACAGAATACCGCGGTTATAATAACTTCGTGTTGTGTTCCCAGCGGTGAATAGGGTAGCCAGAGCTCACTGGAGAATTTGTGCTGTCAGTGGGATGATTAAAGGCTTGTCATGCTTTGTCCTCTACACGACACGACGGCACAGAAACTCTGTGCTTACAGGGTCGGCAGCGCGAGTGTAGCTTCTCTGGTGTTACACACGTCCATAGGCCACGGTAACCACTTTCAATTAGGTGGGCCGTGCGCTTGTATGCCACCTAAGTGGTATAAAAAAAATGTCCTGAAAGAAAGAAAAAAGAAAGAAAACATGTTTATTGTGATACATAGCATTACAGCATTCCTGATAGCTCATTGGTATAATTTGGTGACAAGCATCCGCCATATTGATTATTTGTTAAAAAAAAGTTATATGACAACATTAATTAGAAAAGATTGAAGGTCATAGAGCGCTCTTAAGTCCGTTATTTCTTGTTTTAGATTACTTACTTTTATGGCAAGTTCAAAATAAAATATAAAACTTATAAGTATTTGAGCATTGATTGTTAGTAATCCTTTGAAACATAACATTTTGAAACTCGTTAAGAAACTAGACATTTCTCCAATTTCTTCGAAAAGTATGAAATTGAGAAAGCAAAGTTGAAATCCATTATAACTGTCTCTGGAAAAGTTTACACCTTACTCGGATTATGAATTAAATTTTAATACTTTTGTTGTGAAAATAGTTGTCCATGGCTGTATTTTACCGTCTGTACGATGGTGACTGTTTTGATGATCTCTTTCAATTAGTCCCACCCTCCCCTTTCCTACATAGGACAACACGTGCAGATCTTAGATGTCACCCGCACACGATGTCACTGCAGAACATCCGATCAAGAACCAAGCGGTTCGGTGACTCTTTCCTCTGTCGCACCATTAAGGCCTGGAATTCATTACCAGCTCATGTGTTTCCTTCTTCCTACAGTCCCGGGTCCTTTAAGCGGGGCGTGAAAAAGCATTTGATGAGGCCGTCAAGCTGAGTGTCACCATTGTCACACGGTATGTGTAAGTAATGGTGACCCTCTTTTCTGAGATTTTGCCTTCAGCTTACCATCAGGCAAGGCGAAGTCTAATTGAGGTGTTCTATATAAAAAATAAAAGATGGAGAAATTTGACGATGACAGTTCAAAAATATTAATTTCACATCTCAACATTTCAACTCTGATGTTTTAAATACATCTTCAAGCTGGACCAATTCGGGGAAGTTTTAGAAAAGAGGCAGGTCAGGAGTACCTACTCTAAACCAACGAGCATGTATGAGAATGTAATGAGAGTGAATGAAGCGAGAGTAGTATGTCACTCTCGGATATGCTGTTAAAGAACTATGGTAAGAGGCTGTGACTTTACACAGTAACGAAATCTGTACAATTCATAGAAAAGAGTTTTAATCACAGTCGTAACACTGCTTGTACGACAAGGCTCTTGATCAAGCTTTTATGTCGGGGTTGAGAGATCACATGTAGTCTCTCCTATAAAAGCCGGATAAATCAAATCAAAAGGAAGAAAAGTGAATGAGTGAAGGCTTCGCATGCAATCGAGAACAACGCGATGTAACTAAAACAACTCACTTTAGTGGTGGAAGAGCTTCAACGCAAGAACAAAGTGGGCAGAGTTAGATTCAAACCATGGAGAGGAATTATTATATTTTCAAAGTGCCGGTTTCTATATTCAAAATTTTAGTTGATAACTTGGGACCCTATAGAAAATATAATAAATATATTATTTTATGCTCCGGTCGTGGTTCAAAAATATTTTGGAAGTTCAGTATATTTCATTAGGTGAATTCTTGAATATTAACAAATCGTTTATAAAAACAAACAAGCTATCTTATATCTATAACATCCAGAGTTCAAATTTGTCTGAACGCGTAATAAACTTATTATTCACGCCAAAGAAATATAACTTTTTACGCGCGTTCATAAGCACACGCGCGGTTTTTTATACATTTGAATAACGCTTTATTCGAATCCACTAAAAACAAACAAGAATCCTCACAATATTAATATGATTACGCTTCCACGATATAGGCCACTTAATAATATCGACTGTAACGACCCCTCGTACAAGCTGATGTAAAATTTTACTACCTCCGCTTTGGGGGCTATAACGACCCTTGATGTTTCAGGGTACCAGTTGTTAGTCATTCGCATGGTGGGTGGCGTCTCGTTCAACAAAAAACCAACAGAAAACCGCAGTCATAAATCATTACTCAAATATTCATACTTGAACGTTCGAGAATACATCAGACAGTTTATTAGTTAGATTCGATTCCAGACTTCGAGGTGATATCTTCAGATGAGATTGGGTTTACCTCTAAGATGAAGAAGACATCCGACAATTAATTTACACAAATAGTCGTAATTGGAGCCAAAAACAATTGGCGATATTGAAGTTCTGTAGTCAATGGCAGTGGCTTCAAGGAAAATACTGTGGCATAATAACTTCTCCGTTGTGTTTCCAGCGTTGAATAGGGTAGCCAGAGCTCACTGGAGAGTCCGTGCTGTCAGTGGTAAGACTAAAAACTTGCCCTGCTTTGTCTTCTACACTAACGGCACAGAAACTCTGTGCTTACAGGGTCGGCGGCGCGAGTGTGACTCTGCTAGTCTGCTACCTAAGTAGTATAAAAAAAATCTCAGTTAGACTGGACAACCGACCCCATCTGAGTTGGTAAAAATCTCAGAGAATGATGACGTTAGTCAATTAATTCACAAAATAATAAAGCCATTATGAAGAAGCCACTAAGGCACCCTGAAATATTCTGGTCTCATACATACATAAATATATTCACGCTTCTATCCCCGAAGAGTTAGGCATAGGTGAATTAACACCCACATTTCAGCAATTACTAAATTCGGTCCCACGTAATAGGGGGTGAGCCTATTGCCGTCATTTGGGGACTATTGTTAACTCAAGCTATGCATCTGAGTGTATATATCTGTCTGATGTTAACAGCCCTATCCCTTAGTCGCCTTGTACGACAACGCATGGGAAGAGATGGGGTGGTAAAAATTTTACTCTGCCGGGAACCACGCGACTTTCTGGTTTCAGGGTGTCGACGATGTGTGTGAACGATGAAGGACTTTATCTACGCTGTGTAGCTTCTAACTACGCTTTTGAGAACAGTCATTCAACTGTAAAGTAGAAAAAGAATATAAAGTTAGTAATTGATGTGGAATGCAAAACCAAAAATAAACCTCATCAAAATACATTCAATCGAATCATCTGAAAAACCAATCATCAACATCTAATTACTAAGTTCCAAAAGCTTTACAAAGAAAATAATCCAGGATTGCACCTTAGCAGTCTAACTTATGAACGAAAGGGAAATTAGGCTGCCACAAACTCGAGATTAATCGTAAAAAAGTTGTAAAGAATTCAGCCGTCGCCTATTGGCTTCATATTTCCATTTTATATGGTAATTTATACTTTTTTATATCGTACTTCAAACCGTGGATATACTGTTTTACACGTTCAATGTGGTCTTTAAGTTTTTGTGTGACATTTGAATGGGTCTGACTGCGATGCTGCGATGTAGCAATATGGAACAGTTAGGAATAACTAGCTGACCTGCCCCGGCTTTGCTAGTGGTATATTTAGAAACTTCAAATCACTCTTTTCAGGCAGTAATTTTTAAGCCTTCAAAATAATGTATGGAAATATGCACGATTTTGATTTTTTATACCACTTCGGTGGCAGACAAGCACACGGCTGATGGAAAGAGGTCACCGTGGCCTAGGGACGTGTGCAAAACCAATAGAGTCACACTCGCGCTGCCAACCCTGCAAGCGTTGAGAGTTTCTGTGCCGTCAGTGTAAAAGACAAAGCAGGACAAAGCTTTTGGTCTTACCATTGACAGCACAAAAACCCTCCAGTAAGCTCTGGATACCCTACTCACCGCCGGAAACACAATACGAGGTTATTATGGCCGCAGTAGGGCGGAGGTACTTCCCCAGTCGGACTGCTCAATTGGATGGAAATACCACCTTGTCCTACCTCCTTGTATAGCTTATGATACTTGCTTCACTCCCTTCAGTAGTAGCGTAATGATGTATAGCCTATAAACTTCGTTGATAAATGAACTATTCAATACAAAAATAATTTTTCATTTCTAGCCAATTGTTCCTGAGATTAGCACGTTTAAACAAACAAAGACGTTAAGTCTTAAAATCCTAAGGTACTCGTATAAACTAAGTACTCATTCACTCATTCACTCAACTACGTACACATCAAATTCAAATATTTTAAGTGTCGCCCCTTTTGCAGCGTCAACATATTTGAAAATTCAGAATCACTGGTTGCTCCCAGCGCCTCCGCCCACTTAGAAACCCGGAAAATTAAAGGACCACTTACGTTGAACCAGACGTGTCTGTGTATATAAGTGTTAATAATAGGTAGTTTTGTTATAAAACCAGTAGTTCTGTGAACGGGAAATATCGAGAGCATCCTTTGCCACTTTTTTTCTGGTGCCTTAAATCTGGTATTCTTATTATAAACAGCTATGGATGTTTCTTCAAAAAATAATTACGATTAAAAAAATACTATAGTATACTTTCCCCCTTTTCTCTCATCTGTTTTTTTATACAACCTGTGAAGTATGTTCTTCTTGATTCATCAAAAAATCATCAAGATCCGTTCATCAAGAACACGACAGCAAACTTCCCCCCTTTTCGCCTAGTTTTTTTATTTCCCTCCTATCAAAAAAGCTCCCGATAAAAGTTGTGTTTTAAATCAAAGAACATATGTACCAAGTTTGATGAAAATCGGTTACGAAATGCACCCTCCAGACCGCAACTGACAAACAAACAGACATACGGATGAAAACGAAATCGGGCACCTTGTCGAAACGGAGAATTATAAGTTTTACGTGATTTTCTCTAAACTGGAACAGACAGACAGATACGGAAAAAAGCAAAATCGGTCACCTAGTTGAAACGGAGACTTTCGTTCAGTCAATAATTTAATTTGTATAGTTCTGACGTAAACAGGACAATTAAAAAGATAGATTTGATGTATTATTGATTATACATGATAGATTGCAATACTATACACATTCTAGGTGTGTACGTACCGAATATCAGAATAAGGAGTCAAAAGGAAGGGGGGGACCGAGGCATTAGGATAGGAGGTAGGACACGACGGTATTTCCGTCTCAATTGAGCTGTCCGACTGAGGCAGTACCTCCACCCTACAGAATACCACGGTTGTAATAACCTCGTGTTGTGTTACCGGTGGTGAGCTCACTAGAGAGTTTTTGTACGGTCAGTGGGAAGACCAAAGGCTTATCCTGATTTTGTGTTATGCACTGACGGCACAAAAAAACTCAGTTCTTACAGGGTCGGCAGCACGGATGTGATTCTCCTGGTGTTATACAAGTTTTGTTGTAACTACTTTCCATGGTGGGCCGTGTGCTTGTCTACCACCTAAGTTGTATAAAAAAAAGATCATTTTGAGTACTTATTTGGTTAAAGTTGATATGAAACTGACACATTATGAGCACATGCAGGTCTATGAATCATGCTTGAGTTATTCAAGCATGATTGCAGCACATGCAGGTCTAGGAATCATGCTTGAATAACTCAAGCATGATTCTTAGACCTGCATGTGCTGCACCTCACATACGCACTGCATACAATTAACCCCTATTTAAGGTAATCTCCATAAATTCAAATACACAATGTAATCAAATAAATCTAAATCACCCGGTCAGCCTAATCAGCAGAGTTGCGACGCAAGTGAAACCAAGGCTCGCAAGTGTACGTCGGCTGTAATTACAAATTAGTGTACACCGCAGCGTGTGCTACCAAAAGTGCACCCGGCTGTGACGAGGACAGTGTTATGTGGTAAGCAATCAGTGAATTATTTTATCAAACGCAGAGTACATTGGCTTACATGTTATTTACATAAATCATTTCAAAGAAAATGTATCAGGGATAATTAATACACTTCGTATTACCACAATGATACTGCTCATTAGAAATCTGGAGCTCACTGCTGATGAGATATTATTACAAATGCACCTGTCTTCGACATATAACTACCACGTAGTAAGCTATCCGCAGACAATAATAGCCTTAATTATTACACCTTAATCGAATGTTGACTACATCAGTATATATCATTTAATTACACAATAAAATCATTGTCAGAAATATGAACGAAAGTACCCAAGCTGTATAGAGCTTTAAGCTCATAGAGCACGTGACTAATTTTTAGGTGGGGGTGCTTTCAAAATCATTGAAGACATACCCAATTCATCAAATGTATTTATTACTGAACACGATTTGTGTATATACTTTTAAACCTTCAATTAAAATTTAACCTTTAACACTGAACAGACAAATAATATTTATTTTTTGTGCTTCAATCGTACATAATCACGACCGTGTGTCCAAGCGTTGCTGTGCTACGGCTCGCAAGCGGGACCTAATTAAAATATTTCGCTTACTTTATAGAAGAAAACCCTAAAGTGGGTCTTTAATTATTACCCGAAATGTTATGTGAAATAATTATTTTTCCCGTACAAAACATTTCGCGAAAATCCAACGGCTGATATTATACAAAAACCGTAGACTGGAAGAAAATAATTAATGGATTTTATAACTGAAATAATTATTATTACGACCCTTGTTCAATTAATATAAATATGAAATTGTCCAGTAATCAGAATATTAATTAAATTAACGTGTTGTTTATTTGATTCACCTGATATGCCTTATTAACAAAAATAATATATCTTTATCATCAACGAGACGTAGTTTCCTAGTTGTAGTCAAGGCCGGAATGAATTCGGACTCCAGAATCCGCTATCTGGCTTTTTTTTTATACCACTTAGTTGGCAGACAAGCACACGGCCCACCTGATGGAAAGTGGTTACTGTGGCCTATGGACGTTTGTAACACCAGAGGAGTCACAGTCGCGCTGCCAAGGGTTCCGTACCTCAACAGGGAAAAAACGGTACCCTTATAAACAGACAGATGGATCACTTCGTTGTCTATCTGTCTGTTTATCTGTTTGTCAAGACCTTTTCTCAAGAATGCGTGGTGATATCGAGCTGAAATTCATACCACATACGTCTGTAACGTCTTTTTTTTAATATGCGCAAAATCCTTTTGACAGGCTTTTTACCGTCCATTTCACACGGTTTTTGGTGGAATTAAAATATACTATAAATCTACTCTGGCGGCTCTAAGGAGAAAAAGGAACAACACAACGATGATGTCTATTCTCTATCCTGGATATTTAGTGCCCTTCGAGCCTCCAATAATAACAATATAGTCACACTTAATTAATTAAAGTAGATAGTACACCTACTCAGTATAATAAATAAGTTATGGTAGGTATGTAATTCATTTTACTATCTCTGCTAAACTCACGCATAACTGTCATTTGTCTAATCAATTCTCTGTGCTAATATAGGTTTCTTTTTTCTTTTCACTTCAATATTATAATATTACGCATGCTGGTTTATCCGTAATTGGCGAATGTATCAGCCACATTACTCGCTAAACATATCTTATGTAACGATTTGTAATACATTTGCTGTGGAAAAACCTATTAAATAAATAAATATAATCTCTAGTAGTATCATCTGACGACCTCCATAGCGGTAGACCATTCAACTGTTATGCAGGGGGACGCGGGTTCGATTCCCGCTTAGTGCAAATATTTGTATGCATGAATATGTATATTTGCATTGGTCTGGGTGTTTCTATGTATAATATGTATGTGTTTACAAATAAAAGTATCTAAGTATGTTTATCCGCATTCTACCATGGGTCTAGATAGCGTTGTGTAGAATGTCGTGAATTATTTATTTATAATTGTGCACATCGGACTGTCAGTGTCCGTCAGTATACTCAGGATTAGTATATGGTCAAGCTGGGCCAAACAGTATCTCTTAACATAGTGGACATAATTATTGCTTCAATATGTTAGATTTTGCACTTATCTTACAAGATACAGTACACGAATATCTATGGAGGACAAAAATCCAAGTTTGATTCACACAATAATAGTTTTTTTTTTATACAACTTAGGTGGCAGACAAGCACACGGTCCACCTGATGAATAGTAGTTACCGTGAGCTATGTACGTGTGTAACACTACGGGAGTCACACCCGTGCTGCCGACCCTGTAAGAACAGAGATTTTCTGTAAAGTCAAAGCAGATCACAAAATCAGAACAAGCCTTTGGTCTTCACACTGACAGCACAAAAACTCTACAGTGAGTTCTGGCTACCCTACGCACTGCCGGGAACGCGACACGAGGTTATTATAGCCGTTGTATTCTGTAAGATTGAAATAATATTGCTTTTGAGAGATGTTGGTAACGCCCCTGATGTGAACATTCCTTATTTTTCACACAGTCTATTTAAGTATTCAATAATTCCTCCAAGAATTCAGCTCAATATCAAACTCCGTACATTCCTCCCTCAGCTATCAATTAAGCCTACGCGTACGTTATCCTATTATGCGTCGTTTTCTCACTAATAATTATAAATCTATGAATATTAATAGTCCTTATAATTAAGCTTCTGTTTGGAGCGATGATGTAAGACGATAATGGTGTCGATTCTGATGCGCATCTCACTAAACTAAACTGTGTATCTCTAAAATATCGGATACAATTTAATTTCGACTATAAAAAGAGAGAGTTAAATGTGAATTTTGTATTGTAACACTACGTTATTTACGTCTACCTACGTTATTTTAATGGGACTGGACAAAATTTTAGCAAGTTTCAAGATAATTTTCAGCGTTTCGTAACAGCAGTATCGGTACGAAAATCGATTTTCGATCCAGCTTGTTAGTATACGAGCAAAGGTGCAAAGGTTATCAAATTATAATAATATGTTGATAAATAGGTGACTCAATGTGCCCGGTGATAATCCGTGTCAAGGGGTACGACAGGCTGCCGTTTGGTCTCTCTAGCCAATCCCTCATGGTGGGTCTTACCACCGCTAATATGGCGGGTCATGCGCGTGGCCCAAGGCGTAGCTCCCACTCCGCCAACATGTCCCTGTGGAGCTATGGTATGGATACCGATGTAGCACCCAAAAGTCTCTCGTCTTCAGATCCGGCAAAGCGACTCGTCACGGACGAGGCTTTGGCGCAAGCTTCCAGTTCGGTTTTGAGTGGTCATCACTTCTTAATTATATGTTTCGAGTGAAGTGATTCACTCGAAACATATAATTAGCAGTTTGTTTTTTGGTTTTAACCTAATATTATTAATTGGAATAATAATAATAATACATTTTGCTGTGCTTCTTGATGCGGCGCTCATCGTGCGGAAGTTCCTTTCTCTGGAGCCCTAACCACAGGTATCTTAGTCCATGTACCCGATACCTGTGGAGCACTATTTTTTATGTTTTAAATAGTTTTTTTATTTGTATTTAAAAATATAATTTATAAGTTGTACATTTGAATAATGAGAAATAATACATATTATTTCAAATAATCAGTTTACAAGTTCACATAAAACACAAAAACTTCGTAGTTAGCCAATAGTAGCCGGAGTCCTTCTCCATAATCTAAGCCAGGGATTAGAACGAGAGTCCGAATATCATCCGCTTTCATCGATTTGACCAAATGCCTTATTTCTTTAACATAAGACTAGAAATATATTACGACAAAATTAAGATGAATTAGTATCCGTTGAGGAACTAGGTAGAAACCTGTGTCTAATCTATAGATGTTTGATCACAACGTTCAAAATTTACCTTGTGATTACAAACTTTGCTCTGCTAACGCTAAGTCTAGACGACAAATAAATAATTTAACGACTCACCTTCAATATCTAAGTGAATGTGTCTGAAAAATACTTAAGTTGTACAGTGAATTACGACAAGTCATAAACCTTTTTTTCAACTTTTACACCTTAATTTTTATAAAAGCAACAATTTTTACGACAGCAACACAATTTAAACACACCAGAACCAACTTATCACTGCTACTGTGCAAGAAAACATTCTAGAGTACGTTTCAAAATTGACTATAGCCTTATAGCAATAAAGGTCTAAACTGAATACAAAAGAAATTATGTCGGCAAATATAAATTGGTATAAATAGATTTTATCATAGCAACACTGTTAGGAGAAGTAACGGTAAATAGTTTGGCAATTAATTAAAGTCGATTTGATTGCGAAGTTGTTTTACAAGTGCCACGCCAATTTAATTATGAAGGACTAATAGGGAATACGAACTTTACACTTTGATACTTGATAAATTTGTAGCACCATCTATTTATACCGTTAATAATAGCACAGAATAAATAAAATAGTTTAACAGTCATAAAAGTATGAGAGCTTTTTTTTACGTGCGGAAAATCCCCACGGATACCCCCACCATTGGAGCCGGTGGGAGAAGTTATGTCGGACTCGAACCGACTAAAACGCATGACGCTTGTGGGTCGTTTTTGGTTGCCGAAGGTGAGATTAACAGGCATATCCCACGCACCACGGCCGACACAGGGCCATCTCTATCGATCTGGCCCTCTCCTCGGATGTGGGGACCACAGAGTCCCTAACTCGTCTCCGGAAAAGTATGAAAGTAGTATATTACTTTGTACGCGGATTTCAACTACTCTCTGCAGCACCTTTATAACTCAATTGGAGTAAGCTTTCCAGGCTAAATGTGACGCGACTGAATTTCGTTATAGGCGATAGGATTCTAAGCTGAAAAAATACCATATATTTCGGCTCTGTAAAAAAACACACCTGTATAATTAATATTAATATTAAAATTACTAATATTCTCTCTAACTCCTCCAACTAAGCCAAGTCAAACTTGCTTGTCCTAGGAGTGGGTTCACTTCGGTAGTGTAATGGCCGGGATTCCAACCCCCACTCGATCGTAAGGCTGACTCCTTATCGACTACCGACAACCGACGCTTCATTATTAGGTAAAGCCTAAAAGATTAGCTAAGCTAGACGTACTACCGTACTAACGTACCTACTCGTTTTATAACTAAGTTTCGAGTATCTTGAATATGTTGGATAAACCAAATGCACTGCTATTAAGCTAACCACAATTGGAGGCACGGTTTTCCAACCACACAGGCACTGCAATCGTAGTACGTTCTGAATTGTTTAGGTAATTTTAAATTTAAGCTTGAAGATGCTTACGAGTCTTTTGTGGAAGAGAAAATAATTTTTTTTTGTGATGTTTCGGAGCGATTGTACCAAATTAATATACATTCAGCTTTCACCATTATTCGGCATTGTCTTTTCGTACCAAAATTTACACATGCTCTGCGTTCAACTCAACTTTTTAAATTTTTGGAACTTTTAGGTCAAGTGGATAAAGTGCTGCAAGACACTCTATGCAAAATTCTAAATATAAATTTGAACGATCGAGTGTGGCTTCAGGCGTCCCTTCCAGTTCGTCTCGGGGGCCTCGGCGTTCGCAAAATTGCAGATGTAAGTATGCCAGCATTTTTGTCGTCGGTCCATGGCACTGAAGAATTAGTCAGGAAAATTCTATCTCCTTCACTGATTAATTCGGATGTGCCAGGTAAGGCCGAAGCTGTAAATGCTTGGAAAATGACTTGTCCAACTGCCGCCATGCCCGCCAACCCATCTTCCCAAAGGCAATGGGATGAGCCGCTCAGTATTGGTGTTAAAAAACTTTTAATCAGTACAGCTACCAGCGCTGCTGAGCGCGCTCGTCTATTGGCTGTGGGTGAATGGGAATCTGGTGTATGGCTCCAGGCACTTCCTTCGCCCAACATTGGAACAATGTTGGACGACACGACCTTCCGCATTGCGACTTGCCTCCGTTTGGGTGCACCGTGTGTTTCTCCGCATCGGTGTCTCTGTGGAGAAGCTGTCGATAGCCTTGGACATCACGGATTGTCTTGCAACAGGAGCGCAGGCCGCATGTCCCGACATGCAAACATTAACGATATTATCCGTCGAGCTCTTGTCACCGCCGGCGTGCCAGCTATACTTGAACCTGTTGGTTTGGCTCGCGACGATGGTAAGAGACCGGACGGTATGTCGTTGATACCTTGGAAGATGGGTAGGCCTTTGGTGTGGGATGCAACTTGCGTCGACACCCTGGCGCCTTCCCATCTTCCAAGTACGATGGACTGCGCATGCGCTGCTGCTGCATCAGCGGAGACTCTCAAACGGCGCAAATATACCAATTTAACTGGTAATTATATTTTTGAGCCGTTTGGAGTCGAAACGTTGGGTCCGTGGGGTCCAAGCGCGCGCGCACTATTCAAAGAAATAGCGAAGCGACTAATCGACGCTTCCCGTGACCATAAGGCTGGCCTTTACCTCGCTCAAAGAATTGGCATCGCCATTCAGCGTGGTAATGCCGCCAGCCTCTTGGGCACGGTACCAGTAGAGATCGATGGGGAGGAATTTTTCGATGCCTAAAATTACAGTCTCCCTCTTTTTCTCTATTCCATTTTTGTATATATTGTATAGTTAGCATAGTTTTATATTAATTTGTAAGTTTGTAAGTTGTATATTATAATAGAATATTTTATGTACCTACCTAAATTTCTGATGGTAATAAAAAGTATTTATAAATAAATAAATAGACTTGGTGAGGTTTAAGTGTTAAATAGGTCACGTAGATATTCTATAGTGACCTTTACTTTCAATTAACGTATTTAAATTATTTTCAAAGTTCATTTCTATACATACATACATATAATCACGACTTTATTCCCGGATGGTTAGGCAAACATGAATTATCACCCACATTTCACCAATAATTGTATTCGGTCCCACTTAATAGAGGGTGAGCCTATTGCCGTATTTCGGGCACTATTGTTGACTCGAGTCATGCATCTGAGACTGAGTCTGGGCTGTATATAACAGTCTGATGTTAAACAGCCCTATCCCTTAGTCGCCTTGCACGACACCACATAGGAAGAGATGGGATGGTCGAAATTCTGCTCTGCCTATGATTTTAATAATTAGTTAAATGATATTACTGATAGACATTATAAGATTAAATATGATTATAACTCACGATGAAACTCATACGTCTTGTATTCTAACAAGACCTCCTTAGATAAACAGATTTCAACGTTTAACAGTAAAAAGTTTTAGATTAAAAAATATATATATTTCAATGCATACGTCAAATCGGTTTGTCAAACACTGCATCATTCATACAAGGTTTATTTTAACTATATTTTGTTTTAAACATCACAAATGGTAGGCAAGTATTAATGGAAGACAAGGAAAAAAATAGCAGCGTAGAAGATGGAGCCAAAAATACGTCCGAAGGAAATGCAGAAGCAAATGATGAAGGAAGACAGACAAACGATGATGCAGGACCATCCGGCTCGATAGCTTTACCAGGAGCTGTACAAACTCCAAAAAATGTATACCTAACTAAACCTGGTTTATCCAAATCTGAACATAGCATAAGACATATTATAACAACCAAAGATGTGACTAACGCTTTAAGGTCTCTAAGTTTCGGTACACCCACACAAGCAGTTAATAATTTAAACCTAAAAGAACTCAAAATCCCTATATTAGGTGAAGACATACCCGAGAAAGATGATGCCACGACTGTGATTGATTGGAAAAAATTTATGGTTTCCTGTTTCAAACTTAATAAAGAACCGGGAAATGCGTTGGCTTTAAATGAACTGCCCAGGCAGAATGTGCAGGCAGTAGTCAGTTCTATAGCCATCGAAATAATTGAACCACCAAATGTGAGTTGCATTTCTAATAATATTCAAACGGAGAGTATTCCTGTTAAACCAAATGAAGTGATTGTTACGAAAACTGTTGAGCCTAAAGTGTCTAAAGCTGGAACTGATAAAAAGAAGACTTCAGGTAGTTTATCCGAAAGATCTGATTTGGGTATCGCCCAACGAGATTCGCTCTCAAGTATCGGATCAAATGTTTGCAGAATATGTATGACGCGTGGAAGGGAAAGGTTAGTAAAAGCTTTAAAGAGAACATTTAGATACGGTAACCCAAAAAGTTTATTCTCATAAAAAAAACATTGCTTAAATGTTTTATTTGCCATACAATTTTCCATTTGTTACGGGCAAGACGGTAGTGCATATTACCTACTTTAGACTATTACATATTGTAGATCACATCTTGATCGCGATTTATGTGTTTGCATAGGTGGTAGGTATGTTTATACCTAACTCATTAATTAAATGCAATACTAAGTACCTTTATCTAGTTTAATTTAATTCGCCGTTTTCATCCACGAGGGTATGTGAGCAAGATTTCCGGACCTAAGCCAACTATATCTACTAATTGGGGGACGAGGTTCTGGATCTCAGGATTGGGTCAGGCGGCAATCGCTCAAAAAACCGTATAAAACAAACAGAAAGGAATATAGTAAAGTATAGAAAGGAATATAACACAACATAAACTCACGCCTATATCCCCGAAGGGGTAGGCAGAGGTGTTAGCACCCACATTTCGCTAGTTTATGTTTAAGTCCCAATGTAATGGTGGCGAACCTATTGCCACTAACCGGGTACTTATAAACCTGCGATAAATACACACATAACTTCGAAAAGCATCGAAAAGTCATTGGTGTGTGCCATGGTAAAACCTGAGATCGAACCCGAGACCTCGTTTCAGCAATCCATTACCCACACCACTAGGCTGCCGCGAATATAATAAATAGTAAATTAACCCCAGGCTCTGAGGCAAACCCTTGAATGCTACTGGGGACGACAATTTATTTCTTTTCTTTTTTTTTTTATACCACTTAGTTGGCAGACAAGCACACAGCCCACCTGATGGAAAGTAGTTACCGTGGCCTATGGACGTCTGTAACACCAGAGGAGTCACAGTCGCGCTGCCAACCCTGTAAGTACAGAGTTTCTGTACCGTCAGTAGAAGACAAATCAGGACAAGCCTTTAGTCTTCCCACTGACGGCACAAATTCTCCAGTGAGCTCTGGCTACCCTACTCACCGCTGGGAACACAACACGTAGTTATTATAACCGCGGTATTTCTTATTTAATACCATTTAGGTGGCAGAAAAGTGGGAAGTGGTTTTCGTACACTATGGACGAGCGCACTCGTGCTGTAGACTCTGGCAAAATATTCTAATACCCATCTTGAAGAATCTCCCTTTTTTGTTTGTTCTTGTACTGTAATAGATTTATTATCTGTTTCAGACTGATATCTCCGTGCAACTGTAAAGGATCATTAGCGAACGTGCACCTTAGCTGCTTAGAGAGATGGCTCAACCAAGTGGGAAGGAACCACTGTGAATTATGTGGTTTCAGGTATGTAGTAAAATTAGCGGCAAACATTCTGAGTTAATTTCAAAAGGTGCTAACTGGCAATTTTTTTATGTTTACTATTGAAACACGCAAAACTGACTGAATAGATTTGAATGTAATACATACAGCAGATTTCATACCGAAAACTAAATACCTTTAGACCATTTCTGAACGTAGTTCTGAAATAGCATATTTCGAACACTGGCTGCCGACGTGAACCCATTGCTAACACAAGCAATTTAGATTAGCTAGAGGGCTTAACGAGAATACAGGAATACTATTATTCACTTTACAAACTCGAAACACAAAGAATCAATAAAGGTAGAACCATTGGCAATTCACGTATTTCTAAATATTTGCTAGTCATACGTGCAAAATAGTTAAACTAGTTTGAATGACATTTAGCACATAATATTTAAATTAAATATTTTTTGTTCAATTCACAACTTTACACAATCGAAGTTACAAACAGATGCCGGCAATAAATATTACAAAAAGTTTCACAAAACAGTAAGTACCGAGGCATAACGACAAAAACGTCGGAGACGGAACCGTCGATATTCGATTGTTAAAACTTTATTAACGGTTTCAAATCGAGTGGAACAGTTGTCCAACTCGCCTCCGGCTTATTGCCTGGCTTTCACGTAGGGCTGTTTGGTACGACCTTATCTCTACACTAGTGTTGGCATTCGGATCTAAAACGGGACAATTATCCTTCTGAAAGTTTTAAAATCAGAATAGGGATTTTACCCAATACTGCTTGAAATCTTAGCTTTTGCTGAAAATATATGTTATTATTTATAAACAATCAAATTGAGTTCAAATTTATAACTTTTTAGATTTCTTATTTATCCGTGTGGTGACGGAGAAAGAATACAAGTATCACCACCCCTCTTATCCAAAGGGTATCGTAAGAGGCGACCAACGGAAAAATACGCAGACGATATCACTGCGAGAGAAGGAAAATTTGAAACAAAACCCTTTACCAACCTGTCTGGCTAGCGTGGAAACAGCAGGCCTAAGCTTCCCAATATTAGGAGAGGCCTAGTCCAGCAGTGAACTGCGATGGGCTAGTTGTTTTGTTGTTGTAGATTTCTTATTAAATTTCATATGACTTTTATTATAAACCATATACGTGTAAACGCAACACAGACCGAAATAAATGCGATAGTCTCTTGTGCTCTATGCACTTTGTATTACATAGCGAAGGCGTGACGTCACGCTTTTGTAACGATTTTGCATAGAGAGTTTTCGGGCAGATTGAGGAATTGAATTATCAAAATCAAATATCTTTAAATCTATTTGTTGTAATAAAATTTCAATTTAGCAGATCATTATATTACTATAAACTGATCATTTTTCGAGAGTATTAAAGTATTCATCATCCCTATTGTTGTTGACTTAATACATTCATACATACTTCTTTCTGACCCTCCGGAGGGTCAGAAATTCTACTCTGCCGGGAACCACGATTGAATTTTAACAAATTAAACCGATCTTGTTAGTTAGTTTGTCGTTGAATATTTGTCACTCTATCACGCCAAATCTGTTGAACGGATAGCACAGAGGTAGACTTAGCCCGGGCATAGCATAATTTTTAAATATCCATATTCTCTAGTACATATACCACATAACTGTGACTCTTTTTAACATATTAACCAATAACAAGACCATTCTCGTTATTGAACATAATTCCGATGAGTGTACAAAGACAACAAACTATCATAAGCTTTTAGTATCCCGCATTGACATAAACTCAATTCACATTCCAAGCGCACTTTTCACTCATTAAAACATAACTGCCCGTATAAAATTAAAGCACTATCTATGAATAAATTTTAAAGTAACATATTCATAAACTAGAGGAAAAGATTTTTATTCGAGGAGGTAGGAGACGACGGTATTACCGTCCAATTGAGCAGTCTAAGTGGGAAATACCTCCACCCTACAGAATATCGCGGCCATAATAACCTCGTGTTGTGTTCCCGGTGATGAGTAGGGTAGCCAGAGCTCTCTGGAGAGTTTTTGTGCTGTCAGTGCGAAGACCTAAAGCTTGTCCTGATTTGTTTATTACACTGAACGTATCTCTGTGCTTACAAGGTTGGCAGCGCGAGTGTGATTCCCTTGATTTTGCACACGTCAAGGTAACCACTTTCCATCATGTGGGCCGTATGTGTGTTTGCCACCTCATTGGTATAAAAAAAATCTATTTAAAGGTACATAACCGAGTTATTATCAGTTGATAACACCGAATGCGTTATTGCGAAAATGCGTTCATATACCTTACATACAAATTCGTGTGCTGTTATTATAGCCTAATTTCTAAGTACAATCGAAATCACGCATCCGGTATTATCGACCGCCTGTGTTAGGGATCCTTTATTCTGGGAATAAAGTTAATAAAAAAATTACATGTGCATTTAAACATACACACTTCAGAAACATAGCAATCCAAACAGTATTCTCGATGTTTTTGTTGCAGTTACGTCATGAATTTAGGCATAGGTACCTACTGATTGGCCACCATTAATGAGCAATATTTATTTTTAAGTACCGTGACCAAAAGCCATCTGTCTCTGTCAGAGAATCTTTAGAACGTTATTAGTTAGCCATTTGAAATTTTCACCAAATACGCCCCAACTATAGTCGCCATTGTGACAAATATTAATGACCGTAAAAAAAATCCAAGGAGGTTTCTATACAATAACCTTGAAAAGGTAAAAGGGTTTTCATTTCTGGACGTTTTAAGTATTGTAATGTAAGAACCTGGGTTACGGAGCTTCACTCGGCGGTTGTTTTGTTTTAAACGCCATCCCGTGAACTTTTGATACCATCTCTTGTAAATAATATTACTCCTATCTTAATTTACTTTGCTAATGTAAATCGGACTCAGGCCATTCTCGTCTGCTGACATTTGTCTATGTAATAAATATGTATATCCACTTCAGCAAGTTTAACCAAGTTTAACCATCTGAGTATGAGTATCCTGGTGGACGCTGATGACTGTCCGAATCAAACTGTGATAGACACATAATTAGATTAAAGTAATTCTGATAGAGATTGTAGTAATCCCACGTGTATAAATAACAACAATTCAAGTACCTTAAAAATATACAAGATGGCGTTATAATTACAATAAAATTGACAGAACACCCAAACATTTTCACAAGTATAATAGAATCAATGATGATTCATAGATAATATGTTTAATAGCAAGAAATACGTAAAAGAAAAGGAAATAATAAATGGATGAATAAAAGCTAAGTAGGAAGCAACCACCTAATTTTACCTCACTCGAGCGTGGCCTGTTGTAACTACCCTAGCGTGTTCTTCGCAATTTTCATATAAAATGAATGACATTTTGTATGATAATTTTCGACACAAAACTAACGAGAACTTAAAGCATTATGTTTCTATAGAGGGACGCCTTATTAGCTGTTGTCCGCTACATCGCCTGTATGGAATTCTGATCCCATCTGATCCATGGGAAATTCATCATTATCATCGTAGCATTGTTCCCGGTTGCATCCAAGGTTTTTGCATAGGATATCGGAGTTTGCTTTCTTCATCTCTTTTTAATTTGGTTGCTACAGCTTATCTGGGGCGACTGCCATTTGATTTATCCCTACATAACTGACATTGAAGTTGAAAATTGTTTCGTGGATTTTATATCTAAAGAGGGGAAAACAACCTACATCCAGAAATACTTGCTCGTAAAGGAGCTCTCACTGCATTATAATTATATTCATAAAGTAAGTTAGATGTGGAGTGATAGAAGTTGTAGTGATGATTATTGAGAGAGGAATGTTGAGATGTTTTGGTCATGTTGAGAGAATTAATGAAAGAAGACTAACGAAACAGGTGTATGAGGCGAGTGTGGATGGTACCGATGGAAGGGGAAGATCTAGGCGCACATACCTAGACCAAATCGGGGAAGTTTTAGAAAAGGGGCAGGACAGAAGTACTCTAAACCGACGAGCATGCATGAAGAATGTAATGAGAGTGAATGAAGCGAGAGTAGTATGTCAGGATCGTAGCAAGTGGAGATCCGTTATCTCTGCCTACCCCTATGGGAAACAGGCGTGATTTTATGTATGGATGTATGTATGTATGTTAGATGTTAGCCGCGTGGTTCCCGGCAGTAGTAGAATTTGGACCACTCTATCTCTTCCCATGCGGTGTCGTACAAGGCGACTAAGGGACAGGGCTGTTTAACATCAGACAGATACATACAGCCCAGACTCGGCCTCAGATGCATGGTTTGAGTCAACAATAGTGCCCGGATGACTGCAATAGGCTCACCCCCTATTACGTGGGACCGAATTCAATGTTTGGTGAAATGTGAGTGTTAATTCACCTCTGCCTAACACTTCGGGGATAAAGGCGTGATTATATGTATGTGTGTATTTAGATGTAAAGAATAAATAGACATTTTGGTACTTTAGAACTTATGAACCTGAAGGCCTAAAAGGTAAAGTCTGTGCCAGAATCTCGTCTGTTAATCAAGAGGTATACCGGCTATCAGGTAACGTTAGCTGGGCCTTCAAGGCCTTGGTGTGGCTCAAATACCATTGAAAACCCATGGGAACATATTCCAGGAATATAACGCCTGTATATTATTCCGGGTTATCTATCTTTGTGCCTACCCAGTCAGATCCTTTAGCCATTAAAGCATGATTGAGTAACAAACATACAAACTGTATCACAAATTTTCATGTAATATTAGTAGGACAGTTAGTAGGATCTATGTTGCCAGCCCTATCGAGGTAAAATACAGTTGCAATTAAAGTTTAACTCCATCAACTGCAATATTGTGGGCAAAGTTACTTCTTCGGTTTCATTTGATGCGGAACTGCGCATTATTTGCGGTAATCAACTTGTCCGTCGAATAAAGATGCTTATGCAAAATCTCTACTTTACGAGACAGTCTTTACAAGGTTGTCTTACAGAAAACTAGCTGTAAGTTTTACTTTTTCTTTTTTTTTTATTCAACTTAGGTGCCAGACAAGCACATGGCCCACCTGATGGAAAGTGGTTACCTATGAACGTGTGTAACACCAGGGTGGTCACACCCGTGCTGCCTACCCTGTAAGAACAGAGATTTTCTATGCCTTCAGTGCAGAACACAAAATCAGAACAAACCTTTGGTTTTCTCACTGACAGCACAAAATCTCTCCAGTGAGCTCTGGCTACCCTACTCACCGCCGGGGACACAACACGAGGTCACTATAGCCCCGATATGCTGTAGGGGGGTGGACGTACTTCCCCACCCTACATAATTCTCTTCTTTAGAACTGAATAGAAGATACTAAATGTTTGTAGTGTATGTGTTTCTATCTCGCTGTGATTACGGATCTTTGTAAGCGTAAGAACTTTACAGTATTTTGTAATATTACTACTAACCATGTGTAACTTTTCGACTAGGATAAAATAGGTAACTGTGTCACTAAACAAGTCAGCCACAAAACGCAATACATAATAGATTTGGAGGAGGTAGTACACGGCGGTATTTCCGCCCAATTGAGCAGTCCGACTGGGGAAGTACCTCCGCCCTTCAGAATACCACGGCTATAATAACTTTGTGTTGTGTTCCCAGCGGTGAGTAGGGTGGCCAGAGCTCACTGGAGAATTTGTGCTGTCAGTGGGATGACTAAAGGCTTGTCCTGCTTTGTATTCTACACTGATGGCACAGAAACTTTGTTCTTACAGGGTCGGCAGCGCGAATGTGGCTTCTCTGGTATTACACACGTCCATAGGCCACGGTAACCACTTTCCATCAGGTGGGCCGTGCGCTTGTCGGCCACCTAAGTGGTATAAAAAAAAAATATTTTTTAGAACACCTAAAAACTATGAAAAAAGAATCAGCTTGCTAAAAATATCAACTCACGGGAACGACATGGAAACTCAGTTGGGAATCTTGGAATCACGTCCGAAAGGAACGATATATATCTCCGAAAAAAATAATTCAATACAATCTGAAAGAGATTTAATTCAGCTTCTTGCTTTGGAATCAACGAATTTGTCAAAGAATTTAATACTTCATTCCAATACTCTAATTAAATCAAGACGAGGTTAAGAGATCTCTTGCCCTAAGCTTCACTACAATATGATATAGAAACAAAATTCCTAATTAAATTGCGGTTTCCCACTCTTCTTAACTGATAAGGTAGCATGGTTTGTTAGGTAAGTGGTTATCATAGCGTATAATCGACTAGCTGTTAACCACGACTTTGGTAACACAGGTGACAGGAACCTATTCGCAGGATTAAATCTTGCTCATATGCTGTAACCACACTGACACGGTAAATTAGTCTATACCGTGACACTTTACTTAATGTATCTCTGTACCAAATTTTATCTAAATGCGTTCAGCAGGTATTGAATGGAAGTACGACAAACACATAAATCCTCTCAAACTTTTTTTTTTATATATATAGAACACGTCAATTAGATTTCGCCTTGCCTGATGGTAAGCTGAAGGCAAAGTCTCAGAAAAGAGGGTCACCATTACTTACACATACCGTGTGACAATGGTGACACTCAGCTTGACGGCCTTATCATATGTTTTTCACGCCTCGCTTAAAGGACCCTGGACTGTAGGAAGAAGGAAACACGTGAGCTGGTAATGAATTCCAGGCCTTAATGGTGCGACAGAGGAAAGAGTCTCCGAACCGCTTGGTTCTTGATCGGATGTTTTGCACCGTGTGCGGATGACATCTAAGACCTGCACGCGTTGTCCTGTGTAGGAAAGGAGAGGGTGGGACTAATTGGAAGAGCTCATCAGAAATATTAGTAGGATTACAAAACTAGAGGTATCATTAACTCATTACGAACTGCCGAAGGGCTGAAATCTTCTAGCCTTCTTTGCCCAATTCACTTGAGTCGGCTTTTCACTTTAACTATGAAACCGCCAGTATTTGTCATTTGACTTCCAGAACCTGATCTAATTGGCGAAATAAAATTAAGCTACATTCTATCATCGCACCTCTCGCCATAGGCAGGGAATTCATCCTCACACATTGCGACCTGAGACGGTGCGCACTGTGCGGTATGAATGAAACTTCATCCCACGCACACTCAAGCTGTAGAATGACGTCCCTGCTGCGGTTTTCCCAAGCGCCTACAATATTGGGTTCTTCAAGAGGGGTCGTCAGGTGGGCCGTGTGCTTGTCTGCAACTAAGTGGTATAAAAAAATAAAAAACAAGATTATTTGACTGACTACTCAAATTAATTACTTTTTACTAAACGTTAAAACGGTACGTTAGGAAACTTGTACGAAATAATTTATTGTGACGTCATAATATTTAATAGTCAAATATTTTATTATTATAGGTTGGGTGGATGATTTAAAATAAATAATAACGATCAAATTAGATACGACACAACTTTTACCGCCTTTTTACCGTTCCTAATTTAATAAGCTCAGTGAAATAATTTATTTTAACTACAGGAAAATACGTAATTCTGGGGTTACCAATGGTAATAATAATAACGTCTTCATTGTACACCAATTACACATTCCACTAGAATATGTGATACAAGTTCTGTGGCACGTACAGATGGCGGCCTTATCGCTCTGCGGCAATTTCTTCAATGGTTGAACTTTTTACGGCTCCAACTACACGTAATGACAGTCATAAATGTTCTTATGGCACCCGTGACGACTAGTCTGTATGTGTTAGCTTACTCTGTTACCACATAACCATAAGGTAGAAATAGAAGATAGTGGTACAGTTATAGACTCCTGGCTCCACCACACTCATGCACACAATGGGACAAGGCACGGAAAAGCGAAAAAAGCAAAACAAGCCAATTTTTTTCTATGATAAATAATCCAATAATTTATTTATACAAAATTACAATACATAAATTAATTATAATTTTTTTTGATAAATTTCGCAGTTTATTTCGCTACTTTTTTTATCTCGGGTCAGATGTTTTACAATTTATATATATTTTATTTATTGATCAGTGAATGGTATTTCGCTCTTATATATATACATACAATATATATTAATGTATATGACTTTTTTTTAAATTTATTATTCCAAGTTGTACATGTCAATGTTATTTATTTATATATAATAAGTATCTATATCTTTTTCAATTGGTCCAATAGTTAAGCAATATCGTTAATTAACTTCTCATCTCACTATTTAGCTCCTGTCGTTGATGAAGTAGTTGTAGGTGTCGTAAAAGGTTCCTCTTCTACCGTTGTTGGTGTACTTGCTGGTATCGTACTAGTTTCTGTTCCGACTGGTACTTGTGTTGTTCCAGTTGCATCTGTATTACCAGATGTTCCAGCTGTTTGTGTCGTACTTACGTCCTGTGGTGCGTCAGTTGTTCCTACCGTGGTTATTGTCGGTTCCGGCGTACCAGTTGTTGGTTCAGTCGTTGTAATTGAACAGTTTGCTACGGCTGGCCAATCGCACACATGGCTGATGGGGTTAAAGTGGAGGTTGGCAGGACACTGGCGACACACCGGGGGCAAGTATGGCTGCTCACAGACGTAGAATAGTTGGCAGTCATCTGGGTGGGGTAGGAGTTGATCATCTGGAAGGACCCGTCCGCACCGCACACGCGTTATAGAATTCCGCACGCAGCGGTTCGATACTTTATTAGGTTTCCGATGCCTATATAAAAGAAAAGCTAAGTTAAGCAACTAGGTATATAATACATCAGTAAAACAAAACATGTATCGGCAAAACAACTTGACTGAACATCAGAAATTTCATAAAGAGATCCCAAAAACCCGCAAAAGGACTGGTCTGCTTATGATGTGAGATTTGCGTGATTAGTTTATACATACAATCAATCTACGACAGGTTGATTGGTGCGCCTCACTGGCCTAACAAATCACCAAAGAGACCTGCGTTCTATGCAGCTAGAGTGCGTTCTCAAGAAGTTTCCTTGAATTCGTACTGCCTCGCAGTATTTTTGGTTGCATCCGAGGGTTTCACCTATGAGAGTGATCACCGACCCCAATCGCTTTCCTACTTCTCCATAATTCTCCACCAGACTGGTGTCTTGAAGTTCAGGAGGAGAGAGGAGGAAAGAAGCAGTCAGTTATAGAATTACACCAAGGGAGAAATTATTCAACCCAGAGAGATTTAATTGGTGATTGGATTCAACCCAGAGAGAAATGCACCGGAGCCTCGTACGTTAGTCAACTGGTATGGCAGCTAACAGTTAAACTTGACTCGGGTCCTAAAGACCCTGATGTTGTCTCATATATCCTGGCAGTACAAAAAAAAATACTTCAATAAGTGTTTAGGTACTCACCTTGGTCTGCCGCGACGCGCACTTGCGCTGACCAGCAGGCAGGTCACCACCACTAAAATAACAACACGAAGATACATGATGATGGATGTGAAGGTAATAGCAGTGTCTGGTCAACTTGCTGCTTATAATATATGTTTGAGAGCTCATTATATGACACGCACTCATAATATGAAGTGCTCGAGTGCTCATTTACGATAAGCACTTATGACAAACAGTGCTCGATTCAACATTGTATGAAAAACACTCGCTTCGACAGCCTACTCGATAGATAGATTATTTTGTATTCACGTTACATTCCTACAATAAACAATTACAATATGCATGAACTGATAGGCTTATACTTACACATCTCATTCGCGGAACCCACTCCTGACTCATGCAATTTAGATTAATCTGAAGGGGTTAGGGGGAAAACTTGTAATTTTAGTCTAATAATAATATATTTAAATCCACTGTTATGAATTTACCTTAAAAAAAATCTGGTGGCAGTTCATCTTTCTCTAACTTCTATTTCAGTTCATCATTGCCATCTTTTCTTTTTTATTAAAACCGCACACCGTTGTGTCTCAATCGAGTGTAAGGTGAGCCAATGGGGAGTCTTTTTATAACACCTAGTTGGCAGACAAGCACACGGCCCATCCGATGGAAAGTGGTTACAGTGGCCTATGGACGTGTGTAATACCAGAGGAGCCACACTCGCTCTGCCGACCCTGTAAGCACAGATTTTCTGTGCCGTCAGTATAGAAGACAAAGCAGGGCAAGCGTTTAGTCTTCCCACTGACAGCACGAATTCTCCAGTGTGCTCTGGCTACCCTACTCACCGGTGGGAACACAACACGAAGTTATTATGGCCGCGGTATTCTGTAGGGCGGAGGTACTTCCCCAGTCGGACTTTTCAATTGGGCGGAAATACCGCCGTGTCCTACCTCCTAGAAAAAGTCTTATTGACTCTTTTCTTCCGGGATACGAGGGAAATGCCTAATTCAAAAAGGCAATTCCTTCGCACACGCAGTGTAGGTACCTTTTTTATTTCGTGCGGAAATCCCCTGGGATAACTGTGCCGTGTGGCGAGGGCGGTTGTGTTGAACCGACTAAAACCGCGCCGTCTTAGGCTTTCAGATGCCGGGGTGTAAGTTTGTTTGTCTAAAACATATCCCTTGCATTTAAAGAAACATTTCCCTCATATAGTATCTAGTACCCTCGGAGTGTCGGTAATTGGATAAACATCAAATAGAATTAGAAAACAGTTTTGTAATTGTCTTCTAATTTCATTTGATGTGTATCGAATAAATCGCGTGACTTTCCTTTCTTTTGTATTATACAAACTAATGTCACACGGCTGCCTCCACCCTCCTAGTTTCACCACTTTTCGTGATAAGGATGAAAATTAATGAACATCTATTTTAAACACTGAATACTCCCTCCAATTTTCTCCAATTCAGTGGGGTCAGCTGTCATTGTAACTACGAAGCGACCCAACTGCGATATTTTCCATGAAACGACTGCCATATGACCTTCACAGCCCACTTTAGGCCAGATTGTTGGAATTTTTAGGACTCCCAACTAAGTAAGTAACGAATGTCACTGATGCTAATGGCTCATTCCATGGCAAATTGCATTAATCGGCTTACATTTTGTAAAAAGGTATTATTTCCAACTTTTCAGCACGCTACAGTGCTGCATAGCACTACTGGTCCCGTACAATCTCAGATTGACTAATGAGTTTATATGACATTATATTCCTAGCTACGCAGCGATGTCACTGCAGCGGTGTTGCGCAGCACTGCTGCAGCAATGTCACTGCAGCAGTGTTGCGCAGTACTGCTGCATGCAAATGAATAAATAAACAAAAGCACATGACCACGAACAGTGCAACAATGCATGTGCAGCACTGTCGTACACCACTGATGTTCAGCGGTGGTACGTATTGCAGAGTTCGAAATTATACCTTTTAAGAAAGCAATTGATTAAAACAGTGAATTCATGTTAAAAGTTATGTTAGGTATATCAAACCATTGTACCAATTGCAACTAAGAATGACCACTAGCCCAGCGTAACCAATTCATTGGACCTGTCACAGCCAACTCAATCGATTGCATCCCGATACTGTCCACTATCCATTAAAATCGTTTTTTTTTTTCAGTTATCCGGCCATCCGCACACCCCGTTACACGGTGCTACAGGCGCTCAGACTGTGGTTCGGAAACCCGCGAAACAGAAGCCATTTGCAGGTGAAACGGGGTATTTTTTATTCTACGAATGCTCGATTGAGTTTGAATTGTTCGCATAGGTATTTGTATTTATTTTTGCCTAGTAGAATGTTTGCAGGGACAGTAATCTGATTTAGTTTACGTAGTTTAAATGGTTAGTAAGAATTATTCGAATTTAGTATCACCCATTAAATAAAATTGTATTAAAAGGGAATAAATAACAGTGATATATTTTTACCACGGTAGCCTAGTGGTACGTGTAATGGACTGCTGAGACGAGGTCTCGGGTTCGGTCCCAGGTTTTACCATGGCACACACCAATGGCTTTTCGATTGTTTTCGAAGTTATGTGTGTATTTATTGCACGTTTATAAATGCCCGGTTAATGGCATTAGGCTCGCCAACTATTACATTGGGACCTAAACATAAACTGACGAAATGTTGGTACTAACACCTCTGCCTACCCCTTCGGGGATATAGGCGTGAGTTTATGTTTTGTGATATTTTTAACGAACAATGCGTAGATAAAACTTGACTAAGAAGAAATCCATTAGATTCCATAATTCGTTACTATCACGTTAAGGCAAATTTGTGCGTCTTCACTGGAGCACTACCAACATTGTATAGAATTTAACTTCTACGTATATTGTCTTAATACCAAGAAAGCAGCGACATCGGTTCTGACAGAAAATTCAACCCTTCCCTCTTTTTATGAGTAGATAGACCTATCTCAGACTAACAGTTAGCCTGAGACAGGTCTATTCCATAACTATTTGTAGGTATATGTGTACATTCACACAAAAATCGTTAATAAAACATTGTGAAGTGAGACCCTGGCACCTGTACGCCGCTCTATCTATACATGTCAGATAAAACGGCTGCCCGAACACGATTAAACCGGCCATAAGTCCGGCTTTCATCGCCCGGGTGTTCGATTTTAAGGCACTATTCCGGCTTCAGCCTAGATAAGAAAAATGGCGTGACTTATGTAATTCTAAATGTCTATGAAAGAAATTGTGGTTTGATTTTTATTTCGTGGAGAACAAATAAATAACATTTTAACAAAGCTTAGGGCGGTAACACACTGGCGATTGGATAGTGTGTTTCTACACACGATATAGGTATAGTCGACAAAGAAGATACGGTTGCACTTTAATATATAAAGGTGTATGCTGACTGAGACATCTGCGCGATGTGTGCCCCTCTTTTCTGGAGAAAGATGGGATTCTATGGCCCTGAGTCAGTCTGACAAAGGCTACCTCACTCCCTGAAGGCCTGAGGCACCCGTGCTGTTTTAGTCGATCCGATCCCAACATAAGCAATAATGTTTCAACTACAAACTTATTAACTAATATTTGAGACACAGACGACAACGGCACAGAGTTAGTTGCCTTTGATGCTCACTGACCAGCTTTTAATTTACTTTAAAAAAAGTTAGTTTGAAATAAGAATATCAAAAATGGTGATGATGACGTTAGTGTGGCTTAGCAGTACTGCATTCCTTCCTCAGACTAAAAGATTTCATCCGACCATTCATTTTACCGTCTGTACCATGGTGAGTGTTCTGATGAGCTCCTCCAATTAGTCCCACCCTCCCCTTTCCTACATAGGACAACACGTGCAAGTCTTAGATGTCACCCGCACACTGTGCAGAACATCCGCTCAAGAACCAAGCGGTTCGGTGACTCTTTCCTCTGTCGCACCATTAAGGCCTGGAATTCATTACCAGCTCACGTGTTTCCCTCTTCCTACAGTCCCGGGTCCTTTAAGCGGGGCGTGAAAAAGCATTTATGATGAGACCGTCAAGCTGAGTGTCACCATTGTCACATGGTATGTGTAGGTAATGGTGACCCTCTTTTCTGAGAATTTGCCTCCAGCTTACCATCACGCAAGGCGAAGTCTAATTGACGTGTTCTATATATAAAAAAAACTCGAAATAAAACCCTGTACTAACACGTCTGGTCAGTGTCGAAACAGAGCGCCAAAGCCTCCCAACATTGGGAAAGGCCTATGTCCAGCAGGCACATGCTGTAAGAATGTGTCCAACGAACTCGACAGTTGAATCCGCGGTGAGATTTCAATTTTGGATGCTGTATGCTGTATTAAGGCCACCCAATCTCTTCCCATGCGGTGTCGTACAAGGCGACTAAGGGATAGGGCTGTTTAACATCAGACAGATATATACAGCCCAGACTCAACCTCAGATGCATGGCTCGACTCAATAATAGTGCCTGGGCTCACCTCCTATTACATGGGACTGAATACAATTATTGGTGAAATGTGGGTGTTAATTCACCTCTGCCTAACCCTCCAGGGATAAAGGTGTGATTATATATATGCATGTGTGCTGCATGGTGACGTCACGTTGTCGAGTAAACGTAGACAATGATGTATATTTATATGTTCGAAAACGTGACGTCACCAAAAATACAATTAATTACAGTATGCAAAATTAAAATCTCACCCCGGATTCAGCTGTTGAGTTCATTCGATCATTCAAACCTTCTTACAGCCCAGTCGGATTAGTCGATGTACCTCATCCTTGAAGCTGAAATTTCCTACCTGGATCGGTTGACCCAAGTAGACGTACTCGTCAACAGCCTCTAAGACTGAGTCCCCAACATGCACCGGTAGAGGCGCAAAATGGACATTTGACATAACCTTTGTCTTGTGCGACTTTGTCCTGTCGCGATGGGCTGATAAAAGAAAATTGAAGCAGAGGGGTTCCTTCCATCTGGCAGAAACTTGAGACTCCAAAATTCAATTGGCATAACATATTTGGTATAATTTTATTAATTGAACATTTTTGAAGCAGAACAAAAATAAACTATAATTGCTAACGTAACTATATCTCGCAGATATATTATCAAAACATCCAATCGGCTCAAATATTTAGCAGGACGTTAAGACGGAACATACTTACGAGTCGTGGCGTATCTTGATATGTCAGATGCATATACAAAAGTGTCCCGTCCCACTTATCTCCGTTCCTAATTTCATCCATATCGATCTAGCGGTTGAGACGTGATGAGTTTTTGTTTTGTTTTTACGTGCGAAAAATCCCCACGGATACCTATACCACCGAAGCCGATGGGAGAGGTTATGCAGGACTCGAACCGACTAAAACGCATGCCTGGTGGTCGCTTTTGGTTGCCGAAGGTGAGATTAATAGGCATATCCCTCGCAGCTGAGCCGACCGAGGCGTGATGAGTAACAAATATACATACACAAGTATTCTCAAATCACACATTTTATTAATTAACATACATACATATAATCACACGTCTGTCCCCGGAGGAGGAGGCAGAGGTGAATTAACACCCACATTGCACCAATCATTGCATTCGGTCCCACGTATCAGAAGGTGAGCCTATTGCCGTTTTCCGGACACTATTGTTGACTCAAGCCATGCATCTGAGGCTGAGTCTAGGCTGTATATATCTGTCTGATGTTAAACAGCCCTATCCCTTAGTCGCCTTGTACGATACCGCATGGGATGAGATGGAGTGGTCCAATTTCTACTCTGCCGGGAACCACGCGGCTTTATTATTGTAACAATCATCACTAACAAGTTGTTTTAAAATTAGATACACGAATTTTCAAGCATTTTATTTCTTTAGACAAAACTTTAACTCGGATTTTAAAGCTCCTTTAACTTCTTTCAAACTTTCGTTTCGAAGATTTTGGACTGTATTCGTAGTGGTAATCCAACTATATACTAGCACAGATTTCTGCACGGGTTCTGGTTTGCGTTGTATCTTGTACTAGGCTGACTTGTGCGGTAGTTTGTACGAAACTATAAAAAACAAACACCATTTTATCATTGCCGCGTGGTTCCCGGCAGAGTAGAATTACAATTCCCATACGGTGTCGTACAAGGCGACTAAGGGATAGGGCTGTTTAACATCAGACAGATATATACAGCCCAGACTCAGCCTCAGATGGATGGCTCGAGTCAACAATAGTGCCTGGAATACGGCAATAGGCTCACCCGCTATTACGTGGGACCGAATACATTTATTGGTGAAATGTGGGTGTTAATTCACCTCTGCCTAACCCTCCAGGGATAAAGGCGTGCTTATATGTATGTATGTATTTTATCATTTATTTTATAGAAAGAATAATGATAAACTTGTCTTTGTGGTGACGACAGACTAAGAATACAGGAGTAGTACCCGCCGCTTGCCTAAGGGTGTCTTACAAAGCGACTGAGGGAGTTTCAGTGCAGTAGACATCATCACCGATTTAGAGAAAGAATACTCTAAATATAAAAATACTCTTGAATAAAATTTAAAAAAAAAACCGTGGTAGCCTAGTGATATGGGTAATGGACTACTGAGACGAGGTCTTGGGTTCGATCCCAGGTTTTACCATGACACACACCAATGGCTTTTCGATGCTTTACGAAGTTATGTGTGTATTTATTGCCCGGTTAATGGCAATAGCCTTGCCACTTATTACATTGGGACCTGAACATAAACTGGTGAAATGTGGTTGCTAGCACCTCTGCCTACCCCTTCGGGGATATAGGCGTATAACATTGACTTTTGATGACTCCGCTCATATGCGCGCCTGAAAGAGAGCAGACGCCAGTAGGGTGCGCATCTCCCAAGATTCGGCCCGTTATAACCAAGATGGTTGGTAGGGCCATGGGAAGGAGGTGGGAATAGTCGACTCCGCTCATACTATTGAACTAAATTTTACAGCATTTAGTACCTATGCTAACTATTGGAATATATTAAGATACGAAAAAAACTTATTATTAAAAAAACTATGCTTGCTGCATTTTTTCTATATCTAATAGAAGAATACTCGTCAAATGAGAAGGTACTACCTATTGATGTCAGTAGCGTTATAAATGTATAGGCAATTTCAACTGTTTACCATCATCTGTGTAGTGACGGAGAAAGAATACAAGTATCACCACCCCATCTCATCCGAAGGGTGTCGTAAGAGGCGACTGATGGAAAAATAAGCAGACGATGTCACTACGAGAGAAGGAAAACTCGAAATAAAACCCTGTACCAACCCGTCTGGCCAGTGTGGAAACAGTAGGCCAAAGCCTCCCAACATTGGGAGAGGCCTATGTCCAGCAGTGGCCTATAATGGGCTAATTGATTGCGAGCCGTATACTTGTTTTGGGAGCATTAAACATAATCTGTTGACAAATCAGTTTGTGCAGAGACCAAAAATGAATCAGTTTCTAGAAAAAAGTAGGGTTTTGGTTATTTATATACTTCACGCCTTTTTCACATATGGGTAGGCAGAGACTACAATTTTCCACTTGCCATGATTCTTGGCATACCTCTTTCGCTTCTTCTACTTTCATAATTATTTTCATACATGCTCGCCGGTTACTGGTACTCCTTTTTTTTTACGTGCGCAAAATCCCCACGGATACCTCCCCACCGGAGCCGGTGGAAGAGGTTAAGTCGGACTCGAACCGACCAAAACGTACGCCGCCTGTGGGTCGTTTTGGTTGCCAAAGGTGAGGTTGACAGACATATCCCTCGTTTCTGGTACTCTTGACATGTCGTTTCTTCAAAATGCCTCGATTTGATTGTCATAAGTATGTCTACGTCGACCCCTGTCAGGTTGTCCATTCACCATCGCTTCATAAATTTGTTTCGTCAGTCTTCTTTCGTCCATCCTCTTCGCAGGTCCGAACCAACTAAGCACCTCTCTTTATCTTAGTGACTACATGTTCAAATACACCACAACGTTCACGCTGTTCCTCACTCGATCCGTCAACTTCACCCCTGCTATAATTATAGATACCAAAGAACTAAACGTTATTATTCATCTACGCCTTCCAAGATATATTGTTCGTATACTGGTTGTTTTTCAAAGTTGTCCATGTCCCATGTTTTATAGGTTTTTGATTCCAATTTACAAGCTTCATTTTTTTAACCATAGTTTTAAAGTGTAATCAGTGTGGAACCTGGAATTAAAGGGAACATTAAAATAACATAAACAAAAAAGAAAAAGTGTGACTAATTTCAATTTTAACAATAAAAAATCTCACTTGAATCAAATCAATGTTACATTATACGTTCTACAACTTTAAACCATGTTCAATAAATTATCTATTCCCATGTCTTTTTTACATATATACATATAATCACGTCTTTATCCCAGGAGGAGGTGAATTAACACCCACATTTTCTTAATCATTGAATTCGGTCCCACGTAATAGGAGGCGAGTCTATTGCCGTCTTTCGGACACTATAGTTGACTCAAGCCATGCATTTGAGACTGATTCTGCGCTGTATATATCTGTCTGATGTTAAACAGTCCTATCCCTTAGTCGCCTTGTTTCATGGGAAGACGCGGCATTTTTTTTTAAATAACGAATAATCGCATTGGATAGATATATATAAAATATATATAAATTATCGATGTACATTTTGCCATCCCTATTATACATTATTGGTTATGAAAACATTCGTAACATCCCGTGAACTCGACGTGTTTATGCTTTTTAGAGTATATAAATACACTGTATTTCGGTTTTGTAATAATTGTTACATTCTTAGATTTAGTTGCTTGTGGAAAGAGATGTCAGTGCACCTATATTTTCGTACATTGTTGTACAATAAACGCACGGTGTCATAACGAATACTAATATATATGAAAGTACGATCACTATCAACATTAAAACCACTTCTATTTATAGGACAATCATAGTAAATACTTTAAAATATCAAGGATAACCGTGGTCGTATGCCACTTAGTCTAATAAAACAATACATTCTAGGGAAAAGTAAAAAGATATTTTCTTGTTTAATACTTTCTATAGTGTGATTTTACAGGAGTCAGGTTTTCAGTTTTCAATAATTTTTTTCATTTATATTATTTTGGGGCAAGCAACGGCTATAATTTATAAATATTTGTAATGTGCTAATTAAGCCGTTTCAGATGATACCAAAACACGGTATATTTATCTCAAGTTTGTTTTTTAACACATTACTTTATGACCGCTAGACGACGCTACATTCAAGTAAAGTGATGCGTCATATAGCCTATAACCAGCGGACGTCCAAGACGCTTCTAATAATACCTCATTTGTCCAGTTCTAATAATTAGTTCAGGAGATATGAGGGAACACATGAATCTACATACATACATACATACATACATACATACATACATACATACGTAGCCTGCTAAAATCATAACCCTCCTTTTGCTTCGCTGTAGTCGGGTAAAAATAGCTGCGAATTTCGCACAAAGACACTCCATTCAGATAAACAAACAACGGTCATTTGTACTAATTAGTTCTCAGTACACGGTGCTTCATATCAACACATATAAAAGCTGACATTTTCTAGGAATAGCAGTACTAGCAGTCCAGTTACTTATAGAGGTCAGTGCCCTAGAGTGTTATTTAAAACCGCGCAGGCGCAGAGAATTGCAACCATCTGCGACGATAAGCTCTTGTAGGACTGCCGGAGCTGTGACAAAAACTATGCTTGCTGCATTTTTACTGCGTACCAACTACATGCTTGCTGCATGCTACATGCGGATTATTGCATGTTTGCGGCTGCATGCTGCTAGCTGCATGCTTGCATGCAACATACCTGCTGCTTGCAAGGATTACAAAATTATGCCTTCTGAACGGATGATGAATGTGTGTACGCCAAACCATTTTCTGCAAAATTAAGTATATGCTATTCGTTAAGTAGCAAAATTATGATATCAAATTTACGGGAGAATAGGGGGGCACCCTAGTTAGAGCTGTACCTGAGTGCGGCAAGCAGCGCCCCCTTTTCTGAGGCAAGGAAACCTGGTTTACTCACACCATGGTTCCTACATCCGAGAGCCAGGGTCTATCTATCTGGGTAATCTGAGGTACTAAAAACCAATTTTTTTATACCACTAACGTGGCAGACAAGCGCACGTCTCACCTGATGGAAAGTGGTTACCGTGGCCTTTGGGCGTGTGTAACACCAGAGAAGCCACACTCGCGCTGCCGATCCTATAAGCACAGAGTTTCTGTGCCGTCAATATAGAGGACAAAGCAGGACAAGCCTTTAGTCATCCCACTGACAGTACAAATTCTCCAGTGAGCTCTAAGTAATCCTGTTCACCCCTCCAGTTAAGCTGGTGCTCGTCAGTAGTGTAATGCCCAGGATTCGTATCCGCGTCTACTCAAACTTAAGGCCGACTCCTTAACTACAGAGCTAGTGACGCTTTTTGAACAAACGAACATCAACATTATTAGTGTTAGTAGAAAACCAGATGCTCCAGCCAGTTTGTGTAAGCACGAAATATGTGCTCCTTAATACGCGGTAAGCTCTCAAACCGCACACCAGCAAGCGAAGTTTTTACGATACCAAGCTTACCTACTCATTGTGTACAGGCGCATTATTCTACTTGACAATGAGTTTCAAACGCAATCGTAACGTGATTATACGGCGGATTACAATTGTTTAACATAGGATACAGAACTGACCAACTTCATTGTGTCGCCTAATATGAACGCGCGTGATTACGTTGCGGTTGATCAAACCTAATAAAGGCCCAGTGCAGTAATATATTCAGTATGGTTCAAAAAATCGTAAACAAGCTGTACCTACAACATGTTCCTAGGGGTGACGGGTGGATTCGCCTGTAACCCTAGCAGGAGCAGACCGCGGCGGCGGTGCGCGATGCTCGCCTCCCCATACCTGGGGATGAGATGGGGACTCCGTGGTGTCCCATACCTGAAGAGGTTCATCTCTTAAGAGACTGTCCTGAGCCGGCCGGGGTGCGGGAGACATGTCTCAGATAGTCTCACCTCCGGCAGCCTGCAGCCTGCACCGGGCGCGGTAGTGGGGTATTTTGCGCACATTAAAAAAAGAGTACCTGCAACATGTTTTCATGTTTGATAGTTTGGTAAATCGTATTCTATTTAATTATTATGATTGATCAATTTTATGATTGGACATATTTATGTTTGGTCAATATGTATGGTTGAACAGCTTTATAATTTTTCAATTTCTATGGTTGGACAATTTTAGACTAATTGTCATTTTTCATAATTGGACAGAAGTCGTGCAAAGGTAGGAATGGAATGTTATGAGAGGATGAGTAGATTGAAACGTAATGATGAATGACTGACGTGTAGAATGAAATGGAGTGAGGGTGACCGATACGGAGAGAGAGAGAAAGGGTTATAGAAAAAAAAACAGGAGAACGACTGAAGACTTCAATGAAAGTGCAAGACGTGATAAAAATAAAAGCAATAAAAGTAAATCTAAAATTTATTTCAACACCAAACGTTTATCTTTATAAATACTATCAACGGTTCCATATAAATGCTTAAAGTGCCTTTTGAATTTAGCTTAATACGGAAGAGATGGCCGTCTAAACTTAAGAGTCGGCAGCGCGAGAGTAAAGCCCCCTTTTTATGCAACTTAGGTGGCAGACAAGCACATGGCCCACCTGATAGAAAGTGGTTACCGTAACCTATGAATGTGTGCAACACCAGCTGAGTCATACTCGTGCTACCGACCCTGTAAGAGTTTCTGTGCCGTCAGTGCAGAAAACCAATCAGGACAAGCCTTTAGTCTTTCCATTGCAAAAAAATCACTTCCCATCAGGTGGGCGGTGTGCTTGTCACCCACCTAAGTGGTATATAAAAAAACTCTCCAATTCCATGCCCAATGTGAGCGTTTGGACCCCGGATGTACCGATTACAATTCTACAACATATTTGCAGATTAATAAATACTTACTACATAAACATAATACACCTAAAACATCTAATACGGGGTGTATTAGATGTTTTTTTTATTATTAAACATACACACATACACACAATCATGCTTTTATCCTTGGAGGGTTAGGCAGAGGTGAATTAAAACACCCACATTTCACCAATAATTGTGTTCGGTCCCACGTAATTGGAGGTGAGACTATTGCCGTATTCCGGGCACTATTGTTGACTCGAGCCATGCATCTGAAGCTGAGTCCGGGCTGTACACATCTGTCCGATGCCAAACACCTCTGCCGGAAACCAGGCGTCTATTTTTTTTTAAAGATGTACACTAAATTCTATTAAAGGTACACTATCATCCTGTAAGAAAACAGCAGAATCGATCGGTACAGCCGCGGTCGAAACGCTCACCAGAATAATGACTGCATCAGATCCTCGGTCTAGGTGTACCGGTTTGCAGATCTATGATGTTACCACAGGGTTAGACTATTTTAGCGGGGCTCCTTATATCCTTTGATTAAAATTAGTTACAGTAACCTTCATCTGAATAATGAAGATGATGAGTAACCTTAATCTACTACGCTGTCAATAGATACGACGCGTTTAAGTCTCAAAGGCCCTTCTTATGTCAACCTACGTCATTTCGAGATTCTAATCGATTTGTCCACCAGCCATACTGAAGTACTTGAATACGATCTTACAAAACTTATATGTATATGAACGCTTTCGTACATTCAGCGCTTCTAAAATGCCTATATGTATATGTATAAGTACATCCAAAGGCTACACTATCGCTCAATATTTTTTATACTACGCGTATTTTTTTTATACAACTTAGGTGGCAGACAAGCACACGGCCCACCTGATGGAAAGTGGTTACCGTGACCTATGAACGTGTGTAACACCACTGGAGTCACATCCGTGCTGCCGATTCTGTAAGAACAGAGATTTTATGTGACCTCAGTGCAGAACACAAAATCAGGAACAAGCCTTTGGTCTTTCCACTGACAGCACAAAAACTCTCCAGTGTGCTCTGGCCACCCTACTCATCACCGGGAACACAACACGAGTTTATTATAGCCGTGGTATTCTGTATCTCTACGAATATATCTGGGTTACGTTGTACTCGATCCGCCTTAAACGCACGCCGTCGTGGAGATCAGAGGTGGCCACCAAATAAGGCATTCCCATCGCATCCCGGCTGACCTTTATTTTACGTGCGGAAATCCTCTCGCATACCACCCCGCCGGACCCGGTGGGGATGGTTATGTCGGATTCGAATCGACTAAAGCCGCAGTTGCCAGAAGTGAGGTAGCCTTTGGCTTAACCCTCGCAAACTCCGTCTGACCCTGGTTTTGAGAGATATGAAAGGGTACAGTAGGGTACAGTCAAATTAATACTTAATAAATGGCCTAGTATTGACAGTATTGACTCCCCCCGTTTTTGGCTACCCCCGAAAATGATTGCCTTAAAATACAGTGATAAGAAACTATTTTAAAACCAAACACAATTCGGGGATAATCGCGACTACTTATCACAGATAAATTACGGTAGTTTCAATCTGTAACATTTGCGTAAACCTCCTACAATAATCTAAATATCTAATAGAAATTCAAGTTCACGAACATCAAAGCATACAGATTTTCACAGTTATAAGCCTATTAAAGCATTAATTATACCTCATCATTATTTAATATTGACGTTAATTTTACGAAAGCAGTTAACTGTAACATCATCTCTCATAGCAAAAGACTATGCTAATATATCTATATACAATTCAAATACATCTGATTGACGAGGACGTTTGCGAAGTAAGCGTTACTTGATTAAACAGCAGCGCTTCGCAATTAGGTGACGAATTATTGATTTTCGGATTAATATGTAGGTATCTACTCACGCATTACTTCGTCCAGCATATACAAAGATTACAGAACATCCTTTTCTTGTACTCTTATTAAATAACATAATATAAACTCACGCTTATATCCCCGAAGGGGTAGGCAGAGAAGCTAGCACCCACATTTCGCTAGTTTATGTTTAGGTCCCAATGTAATAGGTGGTGAGCCTATTGCCATTAACCGGGCACTTATACGTAGGGCGCACTATAAGTTTCCGGAATGAATATGAAAAAATACTATTAAAGGTACAAAATTAATTTATTGTTTTTCAAAATAATCTCCCTTGGCGTCTATGCACCTTTTCATTCGATCAAACCAGTTTAGAAAACTTTTTTGCCACTCCTCTGTGGTGACCTCTGAAAGCGTGTTTTTCATACTCCTCGACAGCCTCTTCTGGTGATGAGAATCGTTGGCCGCGTAATTGGTTCTTAATTTTTGGGAACAGATAAAAGTCACAAGGTGCCAGGTCGGGACTGTATGCAGGATGACTCATGAGTTCTACATTTTTCGCCTTCGTCTGGCCGTGTGAGAACTAGCATTGTCGTGGTGCAGGATGATACGGCGTTTACGGTTATTTTTACGGAGTTCGTCAATAACTTCCGGCAAACAAATGGTCGTGTACCAGTCACTATTCACAGTACGACGAATTTCTAAAGCAACAGTAGCCACGTGTCCAGTTTTATTAAAAAAAGAAGCAATCATCCGCTTAGATGCACTTTTCACGCGCGCCACTTTGGTTGGTTTCGGCTCATCTTGAAAGACCCATAAGCTCGATTGCTGCTTTGTTTTGGGATCGTAGCAATAAATCCATGTTTCGTCACCTGTTACTATGTCCCACACCAAATTTGACGCACCTTCGTTGAATCTGGTAAGCATGGCACTGCACCAAGTGACGCGGTCCGTTTTTTGATCCTCGGTCAAGTTATGTGGGATCCACCGCGAGCACAGCTTTCTCACACCCAAATGTTTGTGTAGGATTGATTGTATTTGACTCATGCCTATTTCTAAGGATGCGCAAATTTCATGGTAGGTCACATGCCTGTCTGTTTCAATCATACGGCGCACAGCATCGATGTTTTTGTTGGTCACAGCGGTGGACGGCCGACCATCGCGAGATTCGTCACTGAGATTGATACGACCACGCTTGAATTCTGCAAACCAGCTATAAACAGTCGTCTTGCATGGAGCTTCATCGCCAAAAGCTGTTTCAAGCCGAGCGATGCTCTGTTGAGCCGTCAAATTACACTTAAAATCGTAGAAAATCATACTACGAAAATTTTCCCGAGTTAAATCCATGTTGATGCAGACACACAATTTTTTAAATGGCGCCACAAGGTAAAAACAAAAGACAGTCAGATGAAACAAACTGTATTCTACAGCCAAAGAGTTCTATTTTCAAATGTTGTAATAAATTTTTAAATATTGTTTATGTAAGTGGCCAGTTCCGGAAACTTTTAGTGTAACCTATGTAAAACTGCGATAAATACACATATAACTTCGAAAAGCATCGAAAAGTCATTGGTGTGTGCCATGGTAAAATCTGGGATTGAACCCGAGATCTCGTCTCAGTAGTCCATTACCCATGGCCCACCTGATGGAAAGTGGTTACCGTGGCCTATGGACGTGTGTAACACCAGCGAAGCCACACTCGCGTTGCCGACCCTGTAAGTACAGAGTTTTTGTGCCGTCAGTGTAGAGGACAAAGCAGGACAAGCCTGTAGTCATCACACTGACAGCACACATTCTCCAGTGAGCCACTAGACTACCATTAGCTACTTATTAAATAATATTAATTTATTTTCTTAATAGAGGTAGTTATTTACTTCCAGGAGAAGACACTGTTGAGCGGACGCGTGATTTGCCTTTCTGTGTTGACATTTTCACCAATTTTCCCTTTAACTCCTCTTGCTAGAATTGGTTGCTAAAATTATTATAGGTAGGTTGCTGTTACAAAGTCTCAAAGTATCAAAGTATTTATTCACAAATATAAAGGAATAAGAATTTATCAATTAGTACATCTAACATATAGATTTATCAGGGCCGTCTTTAAACTATTTGAGGCCCTGGGCACATTAGGATCATGGGGCCCCTAGGACCTTGAGAAAACACTATTTAGTTACAATAGATAAAGAAAGACAAACAAGGTTCTAAATTTATTTTTATTTAGTTACTAACTATAAAAAAATAGGAAATATAAAAAATAATCTACAAAAGTAACTCGCTTAACATAAAATCCTTAGATTAATTCTATGTTGATTGCAAAGGTACCCTTCTAGATTTAAGATGAGCAAAATCGTTAATCACATCTTCAAAATCTATGGTATTGAGAATATCACATTCTATGGACATCAGCGACAAACTAGTTAATCTCTCTTGAAGCATTGTACTTCTTAATTCATTTTTTATTCGTTTCAATTTGGAGAAGGAGCGTTCTCCGCTGCAGTTAGTTACCATCATACTTAAAAATATTCTCAATGCAATTTCTACGTTAGGAAATGTGTCTTCAATTTTGTTTTACTTTAATAGATTATATACTTCCTGTACACTGTTAGATGCTTCATTTTCACTCTGAACATTTTTTAAGTATTCTTTTAAATGTTGACATTCTATTTCTAACTCTTTTTCATTTACATCTTCGTGATAGATTTGAGAAAATTCTTTGCATCCTTGTCGTATCTCTTCGGAATTCAGAGTTTTTAAGTGAAAAAATAAACTAAAACGTTGACTGACGGTCTCATATGAACTTTGTCGCTGTTTTAGATGAACACTCAAGGTATCGATTATTGGGAGAAAGGTTTCTACGTTGAATCGCTCTTTTCCATTCAATTGGACTGATGGCGCAAAGCCATCAAAAAAAATCAGCCGTGAGCTTCTACGTCTTGTTCTTTGAAATAGATCTTTGTAGTCAGATTCTGGGTTATTTTCTTTGGCAGATGATTCGAAGTTATCAAATTTATCCCTGAGGTTAGTAATAAAATCATAAAGTGAAGTCAACAAATTGGTTGCAACGTCCAGTGTTATTGTTTCTTTCTGAAGATAATTACTTGTTTTGTCTATTCTTTCCAATATGGTGCTCCAGATTTCCGTCAGTATAATAAATTCTAGATTTCCCATTTTTCTAGACAGACTAAGGGCTTCGTCTCTTGTTTCTCGTGCCTTTTCAGTATCGTTTGCGATGGTGATTAAAGCTTCTAATATTCTTTTATAACCCCCATGCAAAGCACTTACTGCATCAGCTCGGGCTGACCATCTGGTTTGTGAAAGACTCTTAACAACTTTTTTTGAACCTAAATGTTCTGTTAATATATTCCATCTGTGGGTAGAGCCCGAAAAAAAGTTGTACACTTTCTGAACTATTTCAAAAAACTGTGATGCCTCCGGTACACACCCAGCAGCATGGACACCTACCAAGTTTAGTGAATGTCCTGCACATGGTATAAAGGTGGCAAATTCACATTTTTCCTTGATTCTTGTTTGTAGACCACTATACTTTCCCGACATATTTGAAGCATTGTCGTAGCTTTGTCCTCTGCAATCTTTTATGGGAATATCATGTATCTCTAAAAAATTTAAGATGGTCTCCACTAAATACTTAGATTTATGCTCTTTAATAGGTATAAATTTCAAAAACCTTTCAACAGGAACACAGTCTTTTACGTATCGAATGATGAAAGTTAGCTTATGGAAAAATATTTTGCTGATTTAACTTCATTTATAATTTTTTTTAGAACCTGTTTTCCCATTACTTCAATAAACTCATTACAGATATTTGCTGATAAATAAGAAATGTTACCCTTTCCAGGATTCCCAAATTTTTTTAAGTGATCTGCAAGAAATGGATCAAATTCACTCAATAATTCCACACAACCCAAATAATTTCCATTGTTTGGAGATCCTAGGATTTCATTGTCGCCGCGAAATGGAAGCCCTCTCGATGCCAAAAATTTTACAACAGCTACAATCCGTTTAAGTACGTTTCTCCAGTAATCCACTTCCTTTTGATGTTGAGATAATAACTCTATATCTACTCTACCAACCGCTTTACTTCGTGCCAGATAAGTCATCATAGATTGCTTATGCGCTGGGCTATTTTCATGTGTTAAAATTATGTGATTAATATGCTTCCAATCATTACATCCATTCCGAGAGCAAAGATTAACATCAGTTGGGTTAAATAAGCAGCATGAAAAACAAAATACAGAGCATTTGGAAGGCGAATACAGCAACCATTTTCTTTCGACGCTTTCATTGTTCTTTAATTTGCGAATAAATAATGCTTTGTTGAAATATCTCGTCACTAATTTATTACCATCTTTGTAGGTTCTGGATGCCTCGGAAAAGTCAGAATCTTTATTTTGAAAATATACTGGTCCCTTACGAATTAAAATTTGGCGATTTATTTCAACAAACTTTTCGTGAAAATAATCGGCGGGATCGTGCGATATTAATTCTTCTGTGTTGGAAAACTGCTGTTCAATTGACACAGTTGGAGTTGTCGGTTTTAGTGAAGTTACTGAAGTCGTTGCACTTTCGTCGTAGGAATAGTCGCTTTCTGATTCAATCTCTTTTTCAAAATTGGAACATGAAGGTTTAGAAATTCCCGCAATTTGTAATTGAGCTGAGTCATCATGTGGAACATTTATGAGTTGATTGCTACTTACAGAAGTTTCTCCAGTAGTAGTAGTAAAATATGATGTTAATTTTGGTAACTTTTCAATTACTTCTTTCTGATGTAGAGCTTTTTTCCTTTTTTCAGATCCACTAGGATATGACCGTTTCGACATTTTATATTATAATTCAGTATTTAATTAATTTTATAACGAAAATATTCGCTAACACAAAACAGACAAACGACGATTTAATCAAACAATACTATTTTTTTGTCAGAGCTCAAGCACAGTCAGTAACAAACTAACAACTACAAACAAAACAAACGCCACAACATCGCAGACAAATACTTGAAGGGAATTCCCGTTCGTCAAGTCAAACGACGATCGGGAGTCTGGAATTCCCCTTTTTTGTCTTTGGTATTACGAATGACGTTCGAATAGGTTTCTTAAAGACATAAACCACACCGCATCAAATAATTCTTCTTTTTTTAATTTAATAATTTTTCTTTTAATTGTATTCTTATACTTACATATAGGTATTTAAATTAACCTAAATATACTAATATCGGAAAAACTCATTTTTGAGAGAGAGTGGAGTACTTATACCCTGTTTATTTATTAGTTTGATCTTTCTTTTTGACGGATGTCAAATCTGAAATCGATATAACTTTGCAACGACGAACAATATTTTCTTATTTTAATAATATTAAAAATTGATAATAATCATAAGAATAGACACACAACATAAGAGTACCTGTTAAGGACTCAAGCATTTTCAGAAAGTCTTAAGTGGTTTTTATTGCTTCGAAGTAAAATTTAAATAGAAAAACTGAAAACAATGGTACCTACCCAATGTTTTTATGTCTAGTGCAATAAAATTGATTGACGAATGAATTTATTTATTTTGAATAGTTTAAAACATACATACAGCCACATATTTAGCCAACACATTTTTTACACCAATAGATATTTTCTGTTTCCCATCACTGACCCATCTGTCAAAAAGTTCAAGCTATGTTGTACAAGGTATAGCTATCCGCATGCGGCAAACTAAAGCTAATATAATAAGCGTAGGTATTGTAGTAAGTCATTATCATCAGATTTTTCAAAATTAATGTTTTTCGGTAATACCTAAATATCGGTTATCATTTGGTAATCTGGCAGGAACTAGGGGGCCCCATTCGATCGCGGGGCCCTGGGCACGTGCCCATAGTGCCCAGTGGGGAAGAGGGGCCTGAGATTTATTAATACAGTCTACACAGTCGGTCTACAGTCGGCCGCGTGGTTCCCAGCAGAGTAGAATGTGGGCCACCCCATCTCTTCCCATGCAGTGTCGTACAAGGTGACTAAAGGATATGGCTATTTAACATCAGACAGATATATACAGCCCAGACTCAGCCTCGGATGCATGGCTCGAGTCAACAATAGTGCCTAGAATAAGGCAATAGGCTTACCCGCTATTACGTGGTACCGAATACAATGATTGATGAAATGTGGATATTAATTCACCTCTGCCTAACCTTCCGCAGATAAAGGCGTGATTATATGTATGTATGTGTATGTATGTTATAATTTGTTGCTAAAATTATTATAGGTTGGTAGCAACTACAAAGTCTCAATTAAGTGCTAAAGTATTTATTCACAAATGTATAAGAATTGGGAATTTATCAATTAAAACATCTGAATATATAGATCTATTTATACAGTCTATTTAAAGATATATACGAGGGTGTAACCGAGGAGTGTGTCCCAAGGGAGCCCGCACTAACACTCGCTCGATCACCACTGTTCGATTTAACGGTCTTAATATAAATTTCCTGGTTTGGCATACCCTGTCGCGCACAGAAGCTCCCAGTCGCTTTACTAATTGTCGACAGCTTTAGCACTGAGATTATCAAGGTATAGGTGTACATACTTCGCAAAGTCAGAACACTGAAGGTCTATTAAAAACGGGGATCCGAAGTTACGGATCAAAGAAACGCATTTTTCCTGTAATCGGGCCCGAAGACGGCACGTGGCAAATCATTCAGCTTATACCCCGCCGAAAGAATTCCGTCGTAACTTCACGTCCGTCTTGTGGGCCCGAAGTTTCAAATGTACCTGCTTTACGTTTAAATAGATTGAATTAGGTAATATAGACAATATAAGGATTTCAGATCTCAAGTTTGCAAGACATGTAGCTCCTTCAAAGAAAGATTAATAGCGTCACCACTTCTAAACCTTGATGTCACAAAATTAAATTCAAGAACATGTCACATATTTCAAAATGAAGTATTGCCGTTCGCAGCGTTTCTCAAACGCGATAATATTTCATACGCAACCGTTGACCGCAAGATGGCGATGCTTTCTAAGTGCCATTACTCACTGGCGCGATATATATCGAGGTTCCACACGGTTCCTATAAGATGAATTACGCACAATGATACAAAAGGCAGATGAGCAGGTGCTATTTCGCATATTGGGAGAGAACTATGTCCAACAGTGGGCTGCGAAATGATAAATTTATTGAAGGTGCTGTACCTAATTCCTAGAAGCTCCTAAAGCGGTTCAATGCCTCATTTCAATTCCGCACCAAAAAGATTTGAAATTCTTTACAAACACACATGTTCCCTTGCCATGTAGGTATACTAGTATTATGCGATAAATTCTATCTTAGATCGTCACTATCATGAGTGTAGTATTATTTCCTTCCAACAGCATCCTTCACAATAGCAGGCCTATTCGTATAACTGCCTGCAGGTCTAAAAGGGTCACTTTATAGGACACGACGGTATTTCTGTCCAATTGAGCAGTCCGACTGGGGAAGTACCTCCGCCCTACGGAATACCGCGGCCATAATAACCTCGTGTTGTGTTCCCGGCGGTGAGTAGGTAGCGAGAGCTCACTGGAGAGTTTTTGTACTATCAGTGGGAAGACCAAAAGCTTGTCCTGCTTTGTATTTTACAGTGACGGCACAGAAGGTCTTTATTCTTTTAGGGTCGGCAGCACGAATTTGACTCTGCTGGTGTTGCACACGTTCATAGGCCACGGTAACCACTTTCAATCAAATGGGCCGTCTGCTTGTCTGCCAAGCAAGTGGTATAAAAAAAATCTATTAGGATAATATTTTGTCATGCGGCGATGTTCACACGAAATTTGAATCACAGGTGAATTATTGTGATTCTGCTCATGAGTGACCATTTAGCGATCGAAAGATCTACTGGAAATTCATATAGTTGCTTGTTTGTAGCGGAATCGTTCAATGTGGCATTTTTAGACCCGCTGTTTGTCAAGACTAACCGCGACTTATCGCGGTTAAAAGACGCGCGCACTGTGTCACCTCAGTGGATCAAGTTGTTAAAGGATGCTTGACGCGATTTGACGTGACAAGACACGCACATATTGGATTTCTGTCGACTCTGTCACTTATTGAATTACGCCTGTGTCGTCTCAGTTTATTTTTGTTGTGTGCCCTCGGAAATATATTTACGAATGTGTCGATTTAAATTTCATATTCTGTTTCCGCGAATGGAAAATGGGGTTTTGTGATGATCTTTCTCGCGTCGAAATACGAGACGAAAGTATTAAATGTTGAGTTTATATTTATGATGGCATTACATATTGTTTACAGTTACTTATTTTATTATATATATACACATCGGGATCCTTGGTGTCGATATCTCTAGCGACGTCCAATACCGAAGTCATTTGCAGGACAAGGTTAAGTTGGCATCAAGAAAACTCGGAGTGCTCAACAGGGCGAAGCAGTACTTCACTGCGGGGCAGCAACTCCTTCTTTATAAAGCACACGTCCGGCCTCACATGTAGTACTGCTGTCATCTTTTTGCTGGAGCACCTGCATACCAGCTTGACTCCTTCGACTCAGTGCAAAGCCGGGCATTGAGGCTGGTTGACAATCCCATACTCACAGGTAGTGTGGAACCTCTTAGCCTTAGGAGGGATATTGCCTCGCTGTGTGTGTTCTACCGCCTATACAATGGTTTGTGCTCAGATGAATTGTTTGACATGATGCCCGTAGCTACATTCTATCATCGCACCTCTCCCCATAGGCAGGGAATTCATCCTCACACATTGCGACCTGAGACGGTGCGCACTGTGCGGTATGAAAGAAACTTCATCCCACGCACACTCAAGCTGTGGAATGACCTCCCTGCTGCGGTTTTCTCAAGCGCCTACAATATGGGGTTCTTCAAGAGGGGCATCAGAAGGTTTCTTCATGGTCGGCAGCGCGAGTGTGACACCCCTGGTGTTGCATACGTCCATAGGCCACGGTAACCGCTTCCCATCAGGTGGGCCGTGTGCTTGTCTAAAAAAATAAAAAATCAAGCAAACTGCCTAAAATTCAGTATGCCTAAACTAAATAAATTGTCAAAGTGACACAAATCAAATGATACAAATTTTTCAGTTCACATTTTGACTACAGTCTGAATTGTATCAGTGAGGATCTGTAATTGGCTGTATGCAACTAACGTCAATCACTATACCTACGTTATGGCTGTTGGTCTTACAAATAAATAAAAATAAATAATGTTATAATAAATTATGAAGCCTATAAAGCAAAAAGCATAGTACATAAGCTAAATAGGCTATTTGACTATTTTTAAAAGACCACTCTATAATCATGTAATGAACTGCTAAAGTGAAATATTCTTACGACAGTTTTAAAGATATTTGATTATGAAAATTCATTTTTTCGCGCCGGCTGAAAACGCTCCATATCTAAATCTTACTTGCGAGTGACGTCACACGCCAGTCGCGAGTAGTACAAATGTATGGGCGAGGGATATGCCTGTCAACCTCACCTTCGGCAACCAAAACGACCCACAGGCGGCGTGCGTTTTGGTCGGTTCGAGTCCGACATAGCCTCCTCCATCGGCTCCGGTGGGGAGGTATCCGTGGGGATTTTGCGCACGTAAAAAAAAAAAAAAAGTACAAATGTATGGAGTGCAAGAGAGTTACGCATTTATCTCGATCTAAATTGCGTTACGTAATAAAGGTAATTGGTAATTTGATAAGCAATTTAAAAATTTACAATTTGGTACTGAATTTAATTGTTTATATATTGACTTACTTTGGGAATTAAAAAGTATGAAAGTCATAGTTTCAGTTTAATTAGGCAATATCATATTGCATAACATAACATAACATAAACTCACGCCTATATCCCCAAAGAGGTAGGCAGAGGTGCTAGCACCCACATTTCGCCAGTTTAGGTCTTGTTTAGGTCCCAACGTAATAGGTGGCGAGCCTATTGCCATTAACCGGGCACTTATAAAACTGCGATAAATGCACACATAACTTCGAAAGGCATCGAAAAGTCATTGGTGTGTGCCATGGTGAACCTGGGATCGAACCCGAGACCTCGTCTCAGCAGTCCATTACCCATACCACTAGGCTAACGCGGCTAGTTTAGTGTAGTTTATATTGCAAAGCATATTTTATGATAAGAAACTAACATATTAAGCAGTATTGGGAAAAATAAATCATGTCTAAACATGCCTATGGACCAAAAATCCTACTATGCAAAATTCCTAAAATAATCACAACTTCTTTGACTCTATTTATTTATTTATTTATATTTTTTAAAGAAGGCTTACAGACTAATATAGAAATTGAATACACAAAAATATCATCAAATCGCTAATTAAAAGCCACCACAATTATAAATTAAAAGCCGCCACATTTATAAATTAAAAGCCACCACATTTATAAATTAAAAGCCACCACATTTATACATTTACTATTAAATACATTTACCCATTGTAAAATTACCGTGTACCGTGTAATCCAACTGATTGGGGGACGCAAACTTTTTTGTAATTCCGCTTGATCTAATATATAATAATTGAATTATAATAGGAAACAAAAAAGTTGTGTTCCCGGCGGTTAGTAGTTTACAGAGCTCAGTGAAAAGTTTTTGTGCTGCCAGTGGGTTGGTGACCAAAAGCTTATCCTGCTTTGTCACTGAAACTCTCTGTGCTTACAGGGTTGGCAGCGCCAGTTGTGACTCCCTTTGGTTTTGCACACGTCCATAGGCCACGGTAACCACTTTCCATGGGGTGGGAACACACACACACAAACAGTGATGTGCCAAATTTTATAGGAACTGCTTTCCTTTGAAATTTGGCACACGTGATGGTGAGTCTTCCTGCCAGAATACCACCATCAGGCCTATAGGCGAGAGCCTTTCCTGCACTAATAATAGGTTGTTACATATAAAATTGCCGTTTATTTGAAGAAATTGGAGGAAACCCAATTTTCACTACTAACATTAATGCTAATTTTTTTAGGAATGACAAATCTATTTTTTTTTTTTGTGTATGAATGAAACAACATTAAGCTAACAACCAATTTTATAAAATTTTTGAAAAAATGACAGCTGTAAAAAAGTAATACGAAATTTATCATCAAAATGGATAGCATTTAGGAACTACTGTTTTTGAAAATGTACTTTAATTTATCAAGCGGCCAATAAGAACAAAATTTAATATAGAGTTGTAAAATCTTGAAATCAACTTTCAAACAAAATATAAATAATGGAAATAGCTATTAAATTATAGGAATAACGAACTCATGAATCGTAAGAAAATATCGGCAATTTCATAGGAAAAGACCTAATATAAGAAGGAGGAAACACATGTGGTACAGAATTCCGGGTCTTAATGGTGCGGCAAAGGAAAGAGCCTGGCCTGACCTGCCTGGATATTTTGAAACCCCTATTCCTTTAAATCATGTATGCGCCGATTTAGTAATTCTCAAATAATGTATGAGAATGTACCGAAATTGTTAGCCGGATGGCTGAACAGACCTTGAACTCCGAGTTCACCCTGGTCTCGGATGCAATCAGGAATAAACGTATCTATGAGGATAATGATGAATCTGGAGTATCCGTTGACATTTATGATTACTGCTCTGCTCCCTAGACTTTAGGCTAATCCACACAAAAATAGATCGTGAGACTAGCGATTTAAACAAACAAACTCTTCAGCTTTATAATATCTAATAGTATAGAAAATTAGGTTATCATCAGTATTAGCCAAATAAGTTTATAAAATAAGTGTGACTAAAATATAATTTGCCTATAAAGATTTTTTTTACGTGCGTCATATCCCAGCGGATACCTCCTCACCGGAGCCGGTGGAGGAGGTTATGTCGGACTCAAACCGACTAACTTTGGTTTGCCGAAGGTGAGGTTGACAGGCATATCCCTCGCACACCGGCCGACCCAAGGTGTCTATAAAGATAGTAGTCATCTTACATTTAAGTCATTTTATAACGTAGTCTATTTTAAGTATTAGTCTTTCAATAGGCTGGTCTATTTACTCAAACGGCATTCTGAAAATAAGTCCTTTAGCAATTTAGGCATTTTGCTTAAAGACGAATTAAAAATTAGTAAATCTTTCTTCGTGACAATTTGATTTTTAGGTAACATGATCAGGAAGAATTTTGACAAACCCCCACGGTTTGTCAAAATCTATCTATCGATCAAAGCATTAATATAACTGCTAAGTTATTTCTATGCAAATCAAAAGCATTATCTCCCAAACAAACTGCAGAATCGATTTCCATCCTGTCTTTTGGGAATCTCACTATAACAGAGCAAATGATGAAATATTCGGGCGATATAACAATGTCACTCCAAATTCACGGCTTCGGGCAGTGTTCCGGCATTAGGTACCACTTTTGACAAATACCCTTTTGACGGGAAACCCCCGTCTTGTTAGTGGCGGTAATATTTCATCTGAGAACTGTGCAAAAACGGCTTAGATCGGCGAATGGAGTTTGAATGGATTTACTTGAATTTAAATTATTAAATACTGTTCGGAAACGTAATTTACGATGTTATTTAGAAAATGAAGCTACACTGGATTATAGTATCTATTGGTTTATATTACAAGGTGACTTAATGGCCGACTCGCCTAATACCAAAGTTAATGGACATTTTGAAACAATAAATCATGGCCTAAAAATATTGAGTAGCTTCTTTAGTTCATGCTCGTATTTTGATTTTGTAGGGCGTTCTCTCTATCGTACATTCTTATGATCCTAATCCTATCCCTAGGAGGTAGGACACGGCAGTATTTCCGCCCAATTGAGCAGTCCGACTGGGGAAGTACCTCCGCCGTACATAATACCGCGGCCATAATAACTTCGTGTTGTATTTCCATCGGTGAGTAGGGTAGCCAGAGCTCACTGGAGAATTTGAGCTGTCAGTGGGAAGACTAAAGGCTTGACCTGCTTTGTCTTCTACACTGATGGCACAGAAACTCTGTACTTACAAGGTTGGCAGCACAACTGTTACTCCTCTGGTGTTACAAACGTCCATAGGCCACTGTAACCACTTTCCATCAGATGGACCGTGTGCTTGTCTGCCACCTAAGTGGTATAAAAAAAACGCTCTATTACACAGGCATGACGTCACGCCTTCGCTACGTAGTACAAAATGCATAGAGCACAAGAGAATATCGCATTTATTTCGGTCTGTGTTGCGTTAGCACGTATATTATTATTATTATTATTATATTAAGTTCGTAGTAAAAGTCGAGTGGTTTCCGGAAGAGTAGAATTAAGGCCACTTTCCATGCGGTGTCGTACAAGGCGACCAGACTCAGCCTCAGATGCATGGCGCGAGTCAACAATAGTGCCTGGGAGACGGCAATAGGCTCACCCACTATTACATGGAATCAAATTCAATGATTGGTGAAATGTAAGTGTTAAATTACCTCTGCTTAACCCTCCGGGGATAGATAAAGTGATTATATGAATGTGTGTATGTATGTAATAAAATTCATTTGAAATTTAATAAGAAATCTACAACAACAAAACAATTAGCCCATCGCAGTCTATTCCAGGACTAGGCCTCTCCCAATATTGGGAGGCTTTGGCCTTCTGATTCCACGCTGGCCAGATGCGTTGGTCCAGGACCAACCTAGCGTGGAAACTGTAGGTCAAAAACATCCTAACATTGAGTAGAGCACTGCGTCACTGCATGGTAAGCGATGGAGTGGTCCAAATTCTACTCTGCCTTTAAAAATGTAATTTATCTGCATTTATAAATGAATAAAGGGAATTTAATTGATATTAATGAAAAAAAAAATATTAACTATCCCTTTATTCATTTCAAAACACTTACAAAATATATTTTAATAATAGAAAAAAAATCTCAAAAAAAATCCCGAGAGACCTAATAAAAAGTTATTTGAAGTTTGTTTTGTTCCACAGTCTGACTGCCTGATATTCTGGCTCCTGTCGACCGTGACCGCAGGCCTGCTCGCTGTGTGCATCGTCGGTACTCAGTACTTTGTTATAGAGGGCAGCAATTTCGGTAAGCTCGAGGGCGCTAGAAAAGATGAAGGTGTGTTTGATTCTTTATGTTTATTATTTAGTTTTTTTTGTCATGTTTATTCATTTTTTCTGTTACTATTATTTCCTGTCTTAAGGACGGTAGAGCCATCTATCGAAATGTTTACAAACTATCGGAAACACAAAGTTTCTATCATTTTTAAATATTGTTTTTTCAGTACTATGCCCAATCGTATTGATTGTAGATTTTGTTTAATTAATTTAGTCAATCTTATGGTTGGATTTTTGTTGCTTATTACATTCGGGGAACTGTGTAAATAAATATTATTTATTTTTACACGCACTATTGTGTAAATAAATACATTATTATTACAGAAAGAAAAAAATATATATTTTTAAGATTTCGTTACTAAAATAGATAATAGATGTCACTTTGGTACGCTAAACAAAATATGGTTTCACTCCACTGGTTACTGATCCGATTTTAATGAAATTAGATTTAGGACATGGACTAGACTAGAGCTTGAGAAAGAACATAGGCTATATTTGGTTGTGATAACTGACAACTACACGGGCGGAGCCGCAGGTAACGGCTACTGCTTAGTAGGCTATATAATATCACAATATGACCTCTAGGACCCGACCAGTGTTATGCAAATTTTAATTGCAATTAAACTTGCAATTAACCCGACAGCTGCCGTCTAAAAGATCGAAACAAATTTGACAGCAGGCAGTACCCATTAATTTTCTTCCGGTTTATGATTGCATTGACAATAGGGTACAACCTGTCAAACTTTTTCGATCGTTTAGAAAGCATTCGTGTTTATTTTTTTTTCGATCTTTTAGCAAGTCGGAATTTTTGTTACTGAATATTTTGTATTTGTAATTAAAATTTACTTAATTTACCCAAAACTAGAGCCGACGAGTAGTAAGGATAATGTAGGAGAGAGGGAGACGCGGTTGGGCACGGCACAGATAATGCTACGGGGTGGAATAAAACCAATAGAACTGAGTAGGACGGGTGAAACCATGGCGTACTGATTTTTTACCACCTTGGACGGGGGAGGGCGCAGCAGCTCCTCAGCACCATAACTGCTACTGGAGGACGAGTCACTCAATGTGAAATCTAGGTCCGACTCAGTCTTCGGTGGAGGAGGAACCTTCTTCTTCCGGTACCTCTTTTGTACAAACTTCCGGGTCTGGACCACCGGACTTCGCCCTACTCTTCTCATTCGCAGCGCTTGGTTAATTGTATCCATTATAATCCCATGATTATGAGACGAATTAAAGACGTTCCCTGGGTGACGCTCATTCCAGGAAGCGTGGTAGATACTGCGGGGAACCCCAGGTTTCCACAGGTTTTAAGCGACTTTGCTGTCGGGTTTTCAAGACCTTTCCTCGTTGCGGGCCGGCCAATTAAGGCAAGCCCCGCGGCCAAATAACTTAGTAAACTAAACCCAGTGACTAGTAACTTAGTAAATTGTAACACTGCTCGAAAATATAGTAAATTACTGTCTTAAAAAATACACTGCAGTTGCCACGGTTTCAGGAATCTCCCACCGAATAACTGAAACGGCGATGGACTTCTTCATGGCAATAGTCCTTTGCGGATATTCAGTCACCGTCTACCTACTGTGGAAAGACCACTACGTGATGTGGAATCGTTGGAGGAGAGCAAACGTGAATGTGAGATTACTCCTCAGTCCCGACGCGAACCCAGTACCATTTGTCCCAAGAACTAGGTATAACGTTGTTTAATTGTGCAATATTTTTAGTGAGTCTTGTTTAAATCAGTTAAATACAATAAATGGAATGCTTTTAAGTTTGTTCACGTCTTTTATTTTATAAAATATATAAGTCACTGGTTTTATAAACAATGCCAACTGAACTAAACACCAACAAAGTCTAGGGAACAAGATGACCCCAATTTTTTTTTTCGTGTAAATCTTGTTTTGCAAATAACTGGCAGCAAATAAATAAAAATAGAATAAAGTAGATTACAGAGTTGTTCGAAATTTAAAAATAAATTTAAATAAGTAATGATTTTCGAATATTGAGGGAAAACTTTTAAAAGTGTTTGATTGTGCAGTTTCTCTGAGGCAAAATAAAAATTATTTTTTTTGATTGTAAATAACGTTTATTATCAATAATACGTCTTTTACGTATGGTTTGTGCATTTTTGTGACTGTAGTCATCATGTCACGTCGTCATTTAAGTCGCGAAGAGATGTTAAGGGCTGTTGGTATGCTGCAAGCTGGACGAACTCAACGCGACGTAGCGGATGCTGTCAACACCCAACCAAGCGTAATTTGCAGATTATGGGCACGCTACAGGTCTACAGGGGATGTTGCCGAACGTCACAGGGGACGAAATAGGGTTACTACCCCGCGACAAGATCGTTTTTTGCAAAATTCCGCAAGGCGGCAACCCACGATTACTGCTCGTCAGTTGGTCGCAGGCCTCCAGTCTCAGCATCAAGTGGTTATTAGCGATCAAACTGTCAGAAGAAGACTACACGAAGCCAATCTTTATGCTCGCAGACCGCTTAGGGTTCCAGCTCTTCGACGTGGAAATCGAGGTCGTCGCTTATTGTGGGCTAACGCACATTTACAGTAGACCGACCATCAATGGGCACGGGTTCTGTTTTCCGACGAATCTTGCTTCGGTTTTCATCCTGATTCGAGAAGAGTGCGTATATGGCGAGTTCCTGGACGTCGGAATCGTCTCCAGAATCCGCAAGAAGTTCATCCTTACCAAGGTGGAACAATCATGGTATGGGCTGGAATTCGCCTTGGTGGAAGGACCGACCTCGTTTGGATACGGGGCAATTTGAATGCAAACCAATACATTCAGGAGGTTATACACATACACCCCATGGTAATCCCTCATCGACAGCAGTTCGGTCAAGATTTTATGTTCATGCAAGATAATGCACGGTCACACACCGCGAGGGTAGTGGTCAATGCGTTAAGCGAGCACAATATGACGACGTTGGAATGGCCTGCTCAGTCTGCCGACCTCAATCCCATAGAGCATGCCTGGGATTTGCTTGGGAGAAGAGCTTTCAGTGATTTTTGGAAAATCTGAACACTGAAGAACAACTTTTTTTACACCTTCGCAGTGTATGGTGCCATATTCCACAGACGATGATTGACAATCTCCTACTAAGTATGCCACGGCGTTGTCGAGCTGTTGCTAATGCTTTAGGAGGTCCTACAGATTATTAAAAACGTTTAAAGTACGGTTAATTACTGTATTTCTTACTACCTCGTTATTTTTGTGCCTAATCATAGAAAAATTTGGTATGAAAATGTTTTTATTAAAATTAAAATTAAAAACGGTATAAAAATACCCTTCTATTGACATAAAACACTCACTATTACAAGAAAGGGTTTTTAAATAAAAACTAGAAATGTCCTTGTTCCCTAGACTTTGTTGATGTGTGTATTTGCGTAGGCAGACAATGTCCGCTGATTGGCGCCAAACTTTAGGGAAAAGTTGGAAGAGATGATATTGATGTTTTCCAATCTTCTTCTTCATCTTACCGTTAATCTCAGTCACATCCGAAGCTTTCACCTCTGAATCTGGGGTCCGCTTTTACCAGTCTAACTGCGGATGTAGGCTAAACTTCGATATTTTCCGTGAAGCGATTGCCGTTTGACCTCCACAGTCCAAAGGTGATATCGAAGCATTGCAGTTAGATCAGTTGCTGTACTAGGGCTTCAACTACCCGTAACGTTTGCTATGTTGGTATGCCAACCGGGACCGACGGCTTAACGTGCTTTCAGAGACAAGACCAGCGGATCTGAAAAGGCCACATTGAGCGATTCCATTCCGAGGCACGACCAGACCAATTCAAATATTCATATTCATGCATACAAATATTTGCACTGAGCGGGTATCTAACTAACCTAATATTCGCTACCGCCAGTCCACGTAGGCTGTCAGTATATTTGCCAGGATTAAAGCCTCTCACGAATGGGTTAAGTTCAGGCAGTCCACCAGCTGTTGACAAGGGGACAGCACATACTCATTCCGATTGTTTTAGATGGTGTCCGATGGTACGACGGGTACATAATGGTATACTTGGTGTCAGTAGACCTATAAGCAGATTAAACCTGTGTTGAACTATGGCACCAGGATAGATAGATAGATAGATATTTCTTTATTGTACACCAATAGATTACAGTAAAATTTGTAGTGAGCATGCATACAGTTTAATGTACAATGGGCGGCCTTATCGCTGGAAGCGATTTCTTCCAGGCAACCTTGGGATGGACAGTAGTGTAATAAAGCAATATATAGAAAGACGGTCTGTCCGTGCGCTGCAGTATTTGGTCGATGTAAGATTTTATCTCAAAAGTCGAGGCTCTTGATCGAAGAATATGGGCACACAATAGATAATAGTAGCCACGTGGTTTCCGATAGAGAAGAATTTGGACCTCTTACCAAGCGGTTTCGTACAAGGCGACTAAGGGATAGGGCTGTTTAACATCGGACAGGTGTATACAGCCCAGACTCAGCCTCAGATGCATGGCTTGAGTCAACAATAGTGCCCGGAAGACTGCAATAGTCTCACTCCCTATTATGTGGGACCGAATTCAATGATTGGTGAAATGTAAGCGTTATTTCATCTCTGCCTAACCCTCCGGGGATAGAGGCGTGATGATATGACTATCTTAGACACAATACTGCACCTTATATTTTACAGTTATCTTAATAACACTCCCTGAATATTTTTTTACAAAAGAACTTGTTTACAAGTAGTTTACAGATAGTAAACGCTTATGATTTGCAAGCGCCGGGTTTTGGCTCGAAGCCAGACCCAGATTCCCCTTAAAAGGTGAATGTTGAGTGGCTTTGTAAATTCGCCGAATGAAAAGATTAGATAGACAAATTTATGCAAAATCAGGTACCTAAGTTAGGGAATCGGCAATGGCAACGTGCCAGTAAATTAACACAGGAGGCATAGCATTAAACTTGTCCCTATTGTGTGAAAATGAGATTTTTTTTATGTCACTTGGTTGACAGACAAGCACACGGCCTACCTGATGGAAAGTGGTTGCCATGGCCTATTGGGCGTGTGCAACACCAAGGGAGTCGAATTCGCGCTGCCAACCCTGTAAGCACAGGGTTTCTGTGCCATCAGTGTAAAAGACGAAGCAGAACAAGCTTTTGGTCTTCCCACACACAGCATAGAATAGACAGCATAAAAACTCTCCAGTGAGCTCTGGCTACCCTACTCACCGCCGGGAACACAGCAAATTTGTTTTTTTTTTTTAAGTAAAGTTACTAATTTTTCCTCTAACCCCCGCGATGCGACAACGAGCGACACAGGTTCCCCGTCCGAAGGCTGGCAGCCGTCTGCTGCCTGTCGCCCGCGCAGAGCCCCGCTACATGCGTATTCACCAGATTTCAGTAAAATGCTCATAACAAATAAAGTATATAATTTTTATTCAAATGCTTATTGTACGTCATAGATGAGACAATAGATAATAATTTGGATTAATTTTCATTGCACTTACTTCAGTGAATAAGGAACTCAAAGGTAATGTTTGAGTACGTTGGATGTTCACGGTATTTTTTTTATCTCCGAATCTAAAACCTTAAGAAACGTTTAAAGAGTCTAAAATACAGTTTAGAAGTTCAACTATGTAATATATTTTTTTCAAATTGCTACAAGTCCGACAAATTGTCTTTCAAAGTCGATGAAAATCGCGTAATTTTGTATGGAGCCCCTTAAGTTAAATTGCTTGTGTTAGGAGGGGGTTCACGTTGGCAGTGTAATGGCCAGGATTCGAACCCGGGTCCTTTTGATCGTAAAGCCAACTCCTTAACGAAGCGTAAGCGTCAATAAGCTATCAACGGTATCTATGATATAAAATTTACCAGATTGTGAGGACTCGGGGCTTTACGTCCTGGCCAAGTGCCTGGTGTGGCAAACGTCGAGGCAGGTCCTTGTGGCGGCACTAGGGGTGGGAGTCCTCTCGCTCAACTCATTGCTCAGGGTGATGTTGCGGAGCGCGAACACTAACACCAGTGATGTTAATATAATTGGCTGCTCATGATCACGACTGTTTGCATGATAGAAAAATTCAATGTAACTGCGAATAAATTGGCAAAGTATCTCAAATCACATACCTAGGAGTAACAATAGACGATAGATTTTTTTTTTTTTTTATATAGGACACGTCAATTGGACTTCGCCTTGCCTGATGGTAAGCTGAAGGCAAAGTCCCAGAAAAGAGGGTCACCATTACTTACACATACCGTGTGACAATGGTGACACTCAGCTTGACGGATTTAATTGGTCTGCTCATATTGACACAGTGTCATTCTGGCAAAATTCTCCATACTTAAGTATAAAATACCATGCCCTACTTTGCTTGATATGTATACAGCCCTAGCAGAGAGTATTATACTATACGGGCTCAGTAGTTACAGCCGCACATTTCCATAATATTTACATAAAATATACTCCCTACAACTTCGTCTGTTAAAATCTATTGTGCCTAAAAATGTTCGAATTCAGTTTACATATGATGATGAAATACTATTTGAATATTGTAAAATAATACCTGTTAATACAAAGGTAAAAATGATGCGTACGATAGAAAACTATTTTAAATACCATAATAATGTAATAGAACACCCCATCATGACACGTCAAATTGTAAAAAAAAGGTAAATTACCAAAACAGCCAACTACTACTACGGCACGCGAACTACGGACTACCTACTACCTAGACTAATAAACGACATACCATTAGAAACCAGGAGTAAAATAGATTCACTCAACATAAAACGACTAGTCAAAAACATATACCTACCTACCCATCAAAAGTAAATAATATTTGAACATGAAGACAAAAGACAAAATATTTAATCTATAAATAAAATATAAAATGGTTCATACGTATAAAATAACCAAAATGAAAAAGAACTATACTAGATGTAAATTGTTGCAAACCAATATCATCCTGTATCCAGAGTGTGTCTATTAGCGAACGCGTGCAAGTAGGTGCAAATAGCAGCGTTGCACAACTTACAGCCGGTTTACACTCAAAAGACTAGGTACACCTACCTAATCTGCACTTACTATTCCTTGTCACCGGCGAAACTTGTTTATATTTTTGTTTGATATGTATTTATAATTATAATTTTTGTTGATTATATAAATTAAATTTAATGTACACTCACACCCTATGCGGGTTTTATGGGTGCTTCTATGAGATAAACTAATGTAATAATATGGAAATAAACAAATAAAAAAAAATTAAAAAACCAGACTAATGCAAATAGACAGATTCATGCATATAAATATCGGCACTAAGTGAGAATCGAACCCGAGCTTCCTACGTAGCAGTCGCATGCACTATCGCCACACCACAGAGACTCATAACTTTAGTCGGTTCGAGTCTGTCATAACCTTCCCCACTAGGAGGAGCGCGGGAGTTGTGGTGGAAGGGGCGGATATCCGCACATAAACAATGACCCTCACCCCCAATTTCAGGCTGCGACCAGATCTACTTTCGCTTCACATAGCTACCTACTTTTCACGAGGGACGTTGATCTTCGCAAAGACCTACCTACCGCCCAGAGCCTCGCAATGGGTATTACCGCTGCTACTTGCAAAGAATTTCAATTTAATACACAAAATGAGTTTCCTCTTGATTGGCTTCTGCAGTCAATCGCCGTAATTTTGCCATTGTCAAGTAAAAGTCTTTAAAATTATTAATGGCAAGTCGCCAAAATCAAGATTTTCAAGTTGCGGTCCTTTAGCATGATTGTTGATGGTGACGATGAGTTGATGACGATGATAATGATTAATTAATGAGGTGATTGCTTAGTAAAGTTGTAGGGACTTTACTAGAAGCTCCCTAGGGAGATTTGGAACCAAAACAAAAGTCACAATTTCACTGTTATATGGCACGTTCCTACACTAGTGTGCGTTGTCAAAGACGTTATATCTACAAATCCCCCATTTTTATACTTAAAACTCGAATTCACACAAATTTTAGAAAATAAAATAATACCGCAACTCTCCCTTCTTCATGTTGGTGCCAAAACTCCACAAAAAAAACAAAAATAAATTTTAAACAAAAATGTTGATTCAAAATAGTGTTTAGAAACAAAAAAAAACTACCAAGTTGCGATGATAAAACATGAACGCTTCTGTTAGAGACATTCAATAACGACTATTTCCGAACGCTAGGTCTAAAATGCAAATGGCATGTCGATTGGCGCGTTCTTTTCATTTTATTGATTGATGACTTTTATTTGTTGTTGTAACAGAAAATATTATTTAAAATAACGATATTTATTTAGTTAATTATATTAGTTATAATTGTACGAGGTTTAATACGGCGACAATATGAGCTTTAGCTTCAATACGGCAACTACGACGTCGGGAAGCACGTTTGGAACTCCTACAGCGTCTTCAGGTAAACTTTTATAAACAATTTATCGATGTTACATTTATAAAATTATTACTGAAATTTTTACTATCTGAAAGTAACAAAGATATTCTAAAATACTTATTGTCTAACTGCATCCTATGGCTAAGTTACAAGCTAAGCAAACCTCATTTTCCTCATGAAATATTGTAAAGTTCTCTACGTGTTCTCTGTTAATCTGTTTTGATCGTATAGCACTCAATGAAAAAGAAATCCTGGAATACTTATATTTTGAATAAATACAATAGTCTACTCAAATAATTATCAATTTATTTAACGTTAAATTTCAGGGTTTCCTTTTGGCAGTGGTGACGCTAACAAGCCTGCATTCGGATCCACCAACACAGGTATGAATTATGATATATTATTCACCAATCAAGCCAGCTAATCTATATTTATGTAATAAGTTAATCTCAGTTATCAGTGACTAATGTCCTGTACTGAATATCACAGTTATAACCTAAAAACTAAATGCATGTCCTTAACCAGTCCACTCTAAACTATTGAGTTTATAGAAATGTATTCTAAAAACTAAATATTTCATAGTCATTTGGTATTACAGTATATCTGAATGAAATTAGAAAATATACCCAAAAACCAAGTCTCGGAATCAAAATTTAAATTATAACGTAGCCTATTCATTACATGACTTTATAACCTCTATTACTAGCAAGAGATCAAGGCGTGCCTTTCGATACAGCCTTCTTCCAATGCACACATCTGCACAAGCCTAGATAAGGCTTACTGAGGTGTATGTTGTCCTAATTTCTTACTGATGCCAATTTATTTTCCCATCCTGTTCTATTTTCAACATTGTACATATATTTTATCTAAAATCTAGTGACTATTATAATAAATGTTACACAACATTGCAAGGTATTGCACAATAAGTTTTACTGTTTCTGTGAGATAAAAATCCCCTCCCTAATACCAACCAACAAATGTTTCAACATATATAGATTTTTTTGTTAAAAACAACTAAAATTAGAATTTTGGACACTTTAGATGGTTTAATCTACTCTTACCATCGTCATGTAGTCATTATCCTGATTGCTTCTGAGGCCAAGGTGAACTCGAAGTTCAAGGCCTGCCATCCGGCTAAATCTAATCTGACCAATGACATATTCCAATACTAATTATTATTTCTTGATTTTCAATTACAGAGAACAAAGCAGACTTTACCTTTCAAAGTACAAGCAATACATTCGCATTTGGCGGTGCTAAAACAACAGCTACAACTACCCTATGTAAGTTTATTTTCTACACCCATTGAAGGAAATGTCTAAACTGACTATCAAGGGTAGTGAGGATTCTTGTTGCACAATTGTGGGTCCTTTTTATTACCAAACAGGGTGTGAAAAAGGTATCTGTAGAGACAATTAAACTGAGTGCCACCATTGTAGCATATACAATAGTGACCATGATTCCTGAGACTTTCAGTAGACCATAGTAATACACCTAATGGAAAGTGGTCACAGTGGCCTATTGATGTGCGCAACACCAAGAAAGTCACACATGTTCAGCCGACCCTGTAAGAATAGAGTTTCTATGCAATCAGTGCAGAAGACAAAATAGGACAATCCTTCTATCTTCCTACAAACAGCACAAAATCTCTCCAGTGAGCTCTCGCTACCCTACTCCTGGGACGCTAGACGTGGCTACATAGGCGGAGGCGGCTCTTTTGCATTTTATCTACCGCGGATACGAGATTTCCGCACGCGATCTTTACGCGTGACTCCGCACATCAATCGCGGCATTCACGTCTTCGTGACACGCAGCACCTACTTGTGTCGCTCCAGCAGCAGCTCCTCATAACCGTATAAAAGGACAGGCCTAGTTATCGTCTTATAGACCGGCCCCCTTCAACCTGACTGGCATTTTAAGATCGCATGTGATGCCAGTCATTTCCCGTCACTTGGCCCACGCGGCGGCAATGCGTCTTAACATCGTAATTGATTTCACCAGCGGAGTACAGATCCTTAGTACTTAACCTGATCCGTGAGCTCGACCAGATTATCGCCTATGCGGACGGGTGTGGGATCTGTTGAGTTAAACGCCAAGTATTCGATCTTCGCCACATTTAAGTTCCAACAGCCATTCTCAAGCGCTTCCTTCCACACTTTCACGCGCCGCACCAAACTGCTCCTATCCGCGTCCATCAGCGCAATGTCATCAGCATTCATGAGTAACCACAGAGGTTGCTTATGTTTCTGATTCTGTCCAACAAAGCGTCTTATCACGCAAAACAAAAAGGACTAAGAACGGATCCTTCCTGTATACCGATAGTGATGGGAAAGGTTTTCGTGTCGCCAATAGCGGTTCGAACCGGATTCGTGCTACATGTCTTGGGTGGTGTCAATATAGGCCTCTGGTACTCCCTCGGACCGCAATGCCCACCAAATCATCGCGCGAGGAACACAGTCCAAGGCCTTCTGCATGTCTAAAAATAGACAGTACAGGGGCGCTTTATTCGCCCTGTATCTCTCCGCAACAATTCTTACGGCAAACGCCGGATCCATGGTTCCGTAGCCGGGAAAAAATCCATACTGACACTCCAGAGTTCACTCTCCTATCGTATCCGGGTGTCGATTATCTTCTCATAGAGCTTCATGGTGTGGGACATTATCTTTAAACCGCGATAACCACCACACTCCTGCACCGATCCCTTGCCTTTGAGTATTGGTTTTATGATACTGAGCCTCCAATGGCTCTAGATCTAACCGGTGAGGAGTATGCGGTTAAAAAGATTTTTGAGGATGCTCACACCACGCCTTCCAAGTCTGGATGGGGACTAAATCGGGCCTGAAAAAAATCCTTACATTGCATGCGTTGCAAAAACTATTGATAGAATAAAATAATGTTCTGCAGAAGTGTAAAACTTAAAAAGGTCTACATAAAAGTCCACAAAAGCATAATATAATGTATAACTCCTAATGCAAACCCACAGTAACCATTTTTATCTTTTACAAATTACAATAAAATAATGTGTCACTTTCGAAGTTGCCGCCTATGGCAAATACCAGTCCCAACGAGAGAGGGAGAGCACAGTAGAGAGCAGGCAAGGCATGGGCTGGTCGCTTCTACCGCCCTGCGAGAGAGTATCTCAAGCAGTAGATCACTTTGGGTCAGCTGGAGAGAGTGAGATGCTCTGGGCATCTTATGACCCTAGACGGTGTACGATTTTCATCGATATGAGTCCGACATGTCCACTCCTGATGGCCGGCGGTGGTGGTATCCGAGGGAATTTCCAGACGAAAAAATGTTGGAACCGAATCCGAACTCCACGCGGGTGGAAAAGCAGGCAACAACTAGTATATTATATCTATATGTTTGTGTTTATTGTTGTATATGTCGCATCACACCAACTCTGCTTGTAAAATTTCACCTAACAGAACAATCTTTTCATCTAAATAGTGGTAACACACAGTAGCCATTCAATAAGAATCGTGGTTCCCGGCAGAGTAGAATTTGGACCACCCTATTTCACCCTATGCAGTGTCGTACAAGACGACAGAGATAGAGCTGTTTAATGACAGACATAAGTACAGCCGAAACTCGTCTCAGATGCATGCCTCGAATCAACAATAGTGCTCGGAAGATGACAATAGGGTCACCCCCTATTATGTGGGACCGAATTTAATAATTGGTGAAATGTGGGTGTTAATTCACCTCTGCCTTACCCTCCGGAGATAAAAGCGTGATGAGTCATTGGTTGTGGTCTATTATTTTTTTGAACAAGCAGAGTTGTTGTTTATTTATTGATTTATTATTATTAATATTATTTGTATCTTACTTCCTTCCTTCGATCTGAAAACATTGTCTAGTCTGTTCTTGAACACATTTCCAGTGGGAGCCTCTATGTTCGGGCAAACTGTTCCACTCAGCGACCATTGTGATTCTTCACAGTTTCCACCCCAACCACAAGTGCGGTCACGGCGTATGGAGCAACAAAACCCGTAAGCTTTGGTGGTTTTACTTCACCTCCACCTAACCAGACTGTCGGCAGCTCTGGATTTGGACAACCTACTGTACAGGTATGTATACTTGTTAAATCATAATCATCTATTAGTTGTGTACGAGGCCCCCCCAAGATCCTAGGACTAAGACAACAACACCTGCAAATGAACTGCTGGTTGACAAATGAAGCTGTGGCAAAGACTTCCCTCTAGGGGCACAGCGGTCAGATGGTATCCATAAAAGCTGTTTTAGTCTCATAAAAGGAGTATTTGTACCCTAGGGTTCGGTTTAAACCTTAGCAACCAGCAACCACCTCAAGATGATGATGAGTCTCATATTTTTTTTTTTTTTTTTTTTTATACCACTTAGTTGGCAGACAAGCACACGGCCCACCTGATGGAAAGTAGTTACCGTGGCCTATGGACGTCTGTAACACCAGAGGAGTCACAGTCGCGCTGCCAACCCTGTAAGTACAGAGTTTCTGTGCCGTCAGTAGAAGACAAATCAGGACAAGCCTTTAGTCTTCCCACTGACGGCACAAATTCTCCAGTGAGCTCTGGCTACCCTACTCACCGCTGGGAACACAACACGAAGTTATTATAACCGCGGTATTCTGTAGGGCGGAGGTACTTCCCCAGTCGGACTGCTCAATCGGGCGGATATACCGCCGTGTCCTACCTCCTACAAAATATGGCCCATATGGTTCATTGAATCACCCTCAGGCCATACAATAAAATTGGTGTGTTTATGTTCTTGGTATTGACTTGATATTACTCTCACTTCTTCATCTTAGCGTTAATCTTAGTCGCATCCAAAGTTTTCATCTCAGAGTCTGGTGTTCGCTTTACCAGTCTAACTGTGGATTTGGCTGAACTTCGATATTTTCCATGAAGCCACTGCCATATGACCTCCACAAACCAAAGGTCTGGACCAGTTGTTGGGCTTTTTAGGACTCCAACTACTGTAACAACTTGCGTAGACATTCTTATGACAACCGGGACCGATGGCCTAACATGTTCTCCGAGGCACAGCCTGACCAAATACCCATATTCATGCATACAAATATTTGCACTGAGCATGGATCGAACCTCATTACATTACTTGGTGTTACTCACTGACACTGACATAGCTGGTGTGTGGAAAGGGCACTTTCAGTGAATATTTCTATCGCCATGTTTCTGCAAATCAAGATATTAACTAATTGTGGTATTGATTTACCATAATATTCTCTTCAACAAACCTTGCTGTCCGTAAAATAACTATAAATAATGCTTAAATTAATGTGTAAATGTTATTTGTCTACAGAGTACCCCTCAGAATCTTTCTTTTGGGAGCACCCCTCAGCAGTCTGCACCAGCGTTTGGTGGTCCGGCTACACAAGGTCAGTAGTTCAGTACACTATTTACCGCCAAATCTTAGTTTTACTCAAACAATAAAATTCTGAGGTAGAATGAGGACACTGTGTTTCACACACCCAAGAAGGTCATTTCAAAACTGTAGATGGCCCAAGGTCTGCTGGGATGCAAGGGAAATGCCTTGTTAGATTAAGTTAACATAAATAAACGATCGTTGTAACTCCCCTGTAGAGGACAGCGCGTAGCGTAGACCCGATGTCAGCACAATCATTTCCATGTGGCTAGGTGACGCCGCACTCGGTACGGCAGTGTATATGTGAAGCTTGGAATAGCCGGTCACCTATAGACTCACCCCACTTATAGATATTCCAAGTTAATATTAAATATCCCAGATAATTGTGATCAGTAATGAACATTTATAGTGTATTCCACCGCTCCCGCGAGGAGAGAAGAGCATTTTCTTTAGATACTCCTGTGCTGTTGCACAAATTTTTCAAAGTCAAAGTCATTTATTGCGATATATGAGTACAAATGTTACAATAAATATATATTCTCTAAATACCCTTATTGTCGAATGGTATAAAGTATGGCTATGATATTGGGTTATGAAGGTACATATTTGCTTTTGTAATTTATGGTCTAGTCTAGCTGGACTGAATGTTTTCTGGTCCAAACTAAAAAGTAAGCAATTTATTTTCAGCGGGAGCAACAACTGGTTTTGGTGCCTCCCCGAGTGGTGGGGGCTTCTCTTTCAATAAACCGCAAGGCTCCCTAACCACGTCTACTGGCTTCGGATTTACGACACCTACTTCTGGATTCTCAGCACCACTGCCTAACACAGTAAATTATTTATATCTTAAAATATATATATTATACATATATAAATAAATTTGAAGTGTCTGTTTCGTGTTTATTAATAATATACACGGTGCTTATAACAAAAAGACGATTTTTAAATTGTATGTCTGTCTGTCTTTTTGTTTGTTTGTTCGGGATAATGTTACTTCGCCGAAGTGTGGGTATTATTACACCTCTGCCTGCTTCGGGGATGAACAGGTGTGAGTTTATGTATGAATTGTTACGTGCACGGGGTACAATTAAATGCCGTTTACTCAACGAAGAGATTGATTAGCTCGCCACAAACTAGACAATTAAATCACTAGTACACACAGTACTCTTCAACAGTTCCAGTCGCTCAGTAGTATTGCTATAGTAGTCCACAGTCATTGCTCAGGTCGCAGGTAGAATCTTCTTCGGTCGCTTAAACTCGATGTGTTCGTTATCGATCTCGAAGACAGAATGAATCATGTCGCTGTGCGATCGTGTTTTTATACCTCTCAATTAGGAGGGTCGAATCATCTAGGAAATACGCAAGCGATAACTACCTACTCTCTTTTGAAGTTTGCCGCCGTCGCTGACCTTTCGAGTTCATTCTCGATATTTACCTATTGTTTATTTTTATTCAAGAGAGTAGGTACTCGTAGGTAGGTTGTGACTTTGTGTTGACGGTCCTAGATTTTTCTATGCCAATCGGTAGAGTACCTCGCGGCCTCGTCACTAACAATGAGTTTTAATTTCTTGAAGATTCGATTATTAGTTTATATCGACGTCTGTCGAAACAGTATGTATGTTCTGGGTAAATTGATTTCCATACAAGGTCTACATAGCTCTGAGTAATGTGTCCTAACTGCTATTATTTATATCGCAGGCTACAACATCAACAGCCCCTCTCACCACTCAATCCAGTTTCCTCGGCTCCACCACGGCCCCCAGCTTCGGTGGAACCACCACGTTTGGCGCGAAGCCACCAGGCTCCGGGTTCAGCTTCAGCGGGGCTCAGTCTACGGGCTTCGGTGCGACTGGTAATATAGGAACCAACTAGAGACATACTTAAGTAACATTTAGGCCCATATTCATAAGACCCGCAATGATTCTCGATTTCCATTGACATATTTCCAATGCAGACGACTGTCAAATGCAGTGAAAGTGGCATCACCGAGCTCGTAATTTTTATTGGCGAAAGTGCGACAATAGTAATAAAAACGCAGTATAAGTGTTGTGTATAAACTTGGTGTAGTGCATAAACGATATTTTTCACGAAATACGCAAGAATAACAACTAAAATAGTGCGGAAACTCTCTTGTTTGACATTGAGCCAGTGCAAAAATTTCCAACCTACCCTCCATATTCTCATTTTTGTTTGACATTGAGTCCGGATCGGTGTTGTCAGTGTAACAAAAATAAATACCCTAACAACAAAAAACAAAATAAAGCAAATTTGAAAACAGAAAAAAAAAACACGAACGAAAACACGTAGACAAAAACGGCCAAAAATGAATCCTAAGACCAAATGTGCCAAGTGCAACAAACAACCGAACGATAAAAAGCTGTCTGTCACCTGTGATTGCAGTAAGAGCTTGCTCTGCGGAGACTGCCATGGTCTGTCCCCCACGGATATCCGTGTATTTGAGCTTAAAACAATTGTTCGAGTTTGTCACCTTTCTTTGTGCGGACTGCAGGATGACCTTGGCCCAGCTACCTAGTATCATGAGGAGACTGGATGATGAAGATGTGTGATGTCTGAAGAAGTGAAACAATTGCGAGTTCGCCAGAGTATGCTGGCCACCGAGTCAGCGATGCAGGAGATGGAGGAGCGTGCCAATAGAGCAACCAATATCATTGTGTTTGATATACCTGAGTCCACATCTGACCAGCCTGCTGAGAGGATCGAGCATGATAAACAGGAATGTGCAAAACTAATCAAACTTTTAACTAATGATGTTAACTGTGGTGATATCAAGACCTTTCGCCTAGGTGCCCCGAAAGGCAACTCAACTGATGGCTCCCGCCCACTCAAACTTATTTTTCGCACTAAGTGCGATGCAGTGAAAGTTCTCAAGAACAAGCTAAGCTGGCTGACTTCAGCGCGAATACCTGAAATACCTGCGTGAGGAGCTTGAGAAAACGACATCACCATTAAGTATGTACAGGGTCATCCCAAAATTGTAAAACTCCCAAAAAAATACTAGTCGCTTCAAGTAAGGCAACTTGTGGTACATATCTCCCAATAGTGGACCACAAGATAGGAAATATTGGGAACAAACGAACCCCGCTATACATACTAACTATAATACTATACACAAATATTCAGTCACTCACATCCAAAACTGATCTCCTCATTCCAAAAATTAATACCCAGAAACCAACAATAATAGTTGTAACTGAAACATGGCTCAAGCCAGATATACCTGACACACTGATTAGGAATCCGGGTTATGATGTATGCAGAGATGACCGATTAGACAAGCGGAGTGGTGGAGTAGCCATTTATACTGCAAACAATGCTGGAATACAAACTAAACTAAGTCCCTTCAACAAGAAACATGAAGCATCTGAATGTTTATGGTTGGACATACAGGTGGGACGCAGTAAGTTCTTGCTCTGTGGACTGTACAGGGGACAATGCTCTACCATACAACACGACAATGTACTACTGGAACAAATAAAAACAGCTACAGACTCCCACGCATGTGTTGTAATGGGTGATTTCAACTTCAGTGGAGTAAAATGGACTTTGACAGACTGTGGCTATTTGACACCCAAAGAAGACAATTTTGTCTAGTGGTAAGGGATAGTAATCTCCAACAGCTGGTAGACAAACAAACCAGGTACAGAAAAGGAAACCAGCCATCATTGCTCGACCTGATATCAACAAATGATGACTCACTTGTGGCACAGCTCGAACACTCTGCCCCGATTGGGAAAAGCGACCATACCTGCTTGACCATCACTATACAATTTGAGAAAACAAACAATACACAGAATAAACCCATTCTGAGGAGAAACTATCGTAAGGCTGATTTTGAGAAAATCATTGCATTACTGGACACCTTACCTGGCCCAACACTACAATCAATAGATGTGAATGTACAAACAAACCACTTTATAAGTGTACTAAGAAATGCAATAGGCCAGCATGTGCCCCTGGCCAAGGTGCAACAAAATGCTACCAACAAACCATGGGTAAACAATGATATGCTCAAAATTATCAAAGAAAAGCATGTGCTTTGGAACAGGTACATTCTGATTGGTTTAGAAAGTATCCATGACAAATACAGAAAGGTGAACAACAAACTAACAATCCTAAGACGCTCTCAAAGAACTTCCTATGAGATGACTCTTCTTCAAGCTGGACCAAAGAGATTCTATTCTTATATCTGACAGCAAATCACATTGAAAGGAAGCATACCAACTGTGCTACGAAACCAACAAGGACAGACTGTTACGAGCTCCAAGGAAATAGTAGAAGCGTGTGCTGACCAGTTTGTCAGTATCTACCAACAGGAGCCTCCTGGTCCGCTCCCTGTTATAGAGCCGGGCCTGAGAGTTGAAGAATCCATTCCAGACCTGGAGTTTACCAGTGACAAGGTACAGCAAGCCCTATAGGAAATGAAATCAGACTCTTCTCCCGGCACCGACGAGATTCCAGTAGTACTCCTTCAAAAATGTAATGTTGCAAATGTACTGGCTGATATAATGAAAACCTCGTACAATACTGGAAAATTACCAGACGTTTGGAAAACAGCTACTGTGACCCCTATCTTCAAAAAAGGAGACAGACTAGCAACAGTCAACACAGACCGATCAGTTTGATCAGCGTTATATGTAAGGCCATGGGAAAAATTGTAGTCAAACACATAAGAGAACATCTGCGCCTACATCAAATAATAAGCGACTGTCAACATGGCTTCTGCCCACGCCGCTCCACTGTGTCAAACCTGCTGTCGTGCCTGGCTACCTGGACCAAGAGCTTTGATGAGCGAGCCCCTGTCAACGTAGTTTACCTGGACTACGAAAAAGCTTTTGATAAAGTCCCCACAAGCAGACTGTTGCAAAAACTCGAATTTATTGGCATACGTGGCAGATTGCTCGACTGGATAGAAGCTTTTCTTCGCAAAAGAACCTTCCGTGTGAGAGTGGGTGACACACTGTCCGAACAACGAGATATTCATAGTGGTGTGCCGCAAGGCTCCGTCCTAGGCCCGGTGCTTAAATTATCTTCACCTTCGATCTGTGCAAGCATTGAGCATGTTTGCTGACGACACAAAGGTCTTTGCAAATCCCTTTTTAGACTATGATCGTCTCCAAGCAGACTTACACAAAATCATGAAGTGGTCCTAGGACTGGCTCATAAATTTGAATCACACAAAATGTACGGTATTGCACATCGGAAATCGGAACCCCAGGCTTACTTACAAACTTGGCGACACTCAGCTAGCCGAAGTCAAAACACAGATGGACCTGGAAGTTAAGATCTCGGAGAATCTGAAATGACCATATTACGAATATTGTCAAAAAAGCTAATACAATGGTATACCTCATACGGAACGCCTTTGGAACATTGACACCTGAAATGGCTCTTAGAATCCACAAAATATATGTCAGACCAATATTAGATAATATGCCTATCAGGTATGGAGCCCCTATTTCATAAGAGACATAGACCTGTTGGAAAGAGTGCAGCGTCGATTCACCAAAGTACCCAGACAGCTGAAACGGTTGCCATATGAAGAACGATTAGACAAACTGAACCTGACCACCTTGAAGGAGCGCAGAGAACGTGGAGACCTGATTGAGACCTTCAAAATAATAACTGATCACTATGACTTACAAGGATTCAGCAACATGTTCATACGCGCACCGGACCGAAATCGTAGAGGACACAACATTAGACTGCAAAAATCTAGTTGGAATACAAACCCACACAAGAACTTCTTGAGCAATAGAGTGAGACATCAACCAATTCAAAAATAGACTAGACAAACACATAAATCAACAAAAACATTAAGTAGTGAAAACAGTGTAGTGAACAATGAGATGCAGGCTGATATCAGTTGTTTCAACTGCTGGCCTGTTCCCCAATAATAATAATAAATAATAATATTTGACAGATTGTCAATGAAAATATGTTATTCGTTCTGGAATACGGGCCTTATAGACATTGAGTTATACTCTTTTTAGTAGTAGAAAATAGTTGCCGCTATTATAAATTAGAGTACTGGAGGCCTCACTTCTCTTCTTTCTACAATTCTCCTTTAGGTGGCAACGCATGAGTGATTATGTAGTTTGACACATAGATTTATGTACCTGTCAGTGGTATCATAGAGCCAACACCGGAAAATAAGTCCCGTGGTCAAACTCGGAACTAAAACTGACATCATCAACATACTCAACCATACTATGTGTTTGCTGGTTCAGGCCATGACCGTACAGTTTAGAGTTGCCAGCACATTTTTTTATGATTTACTAGTGGGAAGTCTCTTGATACAGTTTTCACTCCTTTTTTCACAATAATATAGCTTTCAGACGCCTTGATTAAGACATGCTCCATTAAAACATTACGGACTCAGGATGGCAGGACAGTGACCACATTGTAGATTTTGGAATACTTGAGTAGCTTCTTTAGAACGGTGAACATATCCTGTATCTGTAAAGAGGAGTCGCTGCCGCTGTTATACTGATATGATGATCCTATCCATTGTTGCATCTATTAATCTATATTTTTATAAACTATCATCTTCTAGGTGTTTCACATGATCATATTCTAACGGAAACGAGTGAATATAAGTTCTTCTGCGGTTCAATTACTATTACATTCTTTGAACGTTAAAAGATTTGGTAAATTAAAAAAATGATACTGGTAACACTACATGTTGCGACAGCTGCGCCGCGGCCAAGGGAATTATTACATGGCGCACGTACTCTAGTTCCTAAAGCCATTCACTTCAGATAGTTCCAATAATGTCTCCCGAGTGCTTCATCATATTTTTTGTTCCAGCAACCACTCAGTCCACAGGCTTTGGGCTTCAACAACAACAGCAACCAGCAACAACACAAAGTGGTCTCAGTTTTGGTACAACAAGTACTGGGCTAAGCTTCGGACAAAATACTACCCCATTAGGAATGGATTTCCAAGCTCAATCTGGACTTGGTTTTAGTACTCCTGCCACTACATCCACAGGTATGTATTATTGTGCTAATTTAGTGCCTTGGTAGCTTAGGGCTTAAGGAGTCGGAATTGTAATCTTGCTATTCCATTTTGTTAGACTATTAAATTAATCTAACAGTACGGGAAAACATTCTGTTCTTTTAGATTACTTTTGTGTTCAATCATGGTCTAATAATCCGGAAGTTTAGTTGACTGTTAGTTCAAGTAGTCAGTTCAACACAATGAGGAATATGGACGCAGATTCTATTCGACTCTTTAACCCGATTTCAAAAAATTTAGGCAAATTTAATTAATATAAGTATAAAAGTAAATATTGACTTTGGTGCTTAACACACGAGCCTCTTGATGCGTTGATCTTGGTGTAAACTTGAATGAAACCAAGGTTCAATGAACATATTACACCGAGACCGAATACCATCGAATGGGTGGAAGAAAGCGGACCAAATCTGCTACAAAACTAACTGCTGCAGACGCTAGAGCGCTACCTATGGGGGCGGCCTTGCCTTATGTAAGAAGCAAGTTGCGACCTAAGACCCGGTGTCTACAGCCGGAACTACTCGGAGGAATTGTTGAATCCCTACTTCCAGCGCGGGCGGTGGAACATATTCCACCACATATGACTCGGCCTCAGTCGCCTATGGCACCTAGTGATGATGACGATGACGTGCCCGAAGTTTCTTGGGTAGAATTTGAAAAGGTTTTGAGCGCATGTCTGGAGCGAGTCTAGTTTCCGAAACTGTAAAAGACGGGGAAACTGGTGTGGAAGAAGGGGCGCCCCGCTGATTTGCTGTCCTACCAACCCATAGCGTTGCTCGACGAGGTTTGCGAACTCTTTGAAAGAGTAATAGTAAATTGTAAAGGGCCTAGTCGAGGACCTCTCCAGAGTGGGAGCAGACCTGACGGATGCCCCAAATGGTTTACGCCAGAGGCGTTCTGCCGTGGATAACACTATGCGCGTGAGAACTCGGGCAAATTAATCGGTTGCCCGGGGCGAAGTGATGTTGCGGTTTCCCTGGACATCGCCTACGCGTTATGAGACGTCGTACGGTTTTCCGCAGGGATCAGTCCTGGGGCTGCTTCGGTGGTCTCGCAGACGGTACCGCCGTCACGTGTTATGCTGATGACATGGTCGTGACAGTGTGCAGTACTGCGTACCGCGAAGCAACCCTGAAGGCCACGACTGCGGTTGCTCAAGTCATAGAGCGGATCCAGAGGCGGCTCTGCATAAAACCGAGGTTATGTTCTTTCATCGGCAACTAGACTCATAGCGGGAAGCATTTCCATCAGCATTAAAACCCAAATGATTTAGAAATATATGGGGCTCATACTCGATGGCCGGTGGGACTTCGGGGGCATCTACTAGGGGAGGCCAAGCTGTGCGTAGCCGTCCCGCAGATACGGAGCCCCGAGTGGTGGAGCTTCATGTTCTTGAGGGATACAGGGAGGCCATAAATGCCCTCCGAGCGAGGCCCCGCCGTTGATCTAGGTTCTCCAGCCTGCTCTGCTCGGAGGAGTGTTTGAAACTCTGCTCCCGGCGCGAGTGGTGTATGGTGTGTGCGCCGTGTTGTAGTTGACGACGGTGCTCGAGGTCACATGGGTAGAACTGGAGCTGGCGGTGGGAAGACTTAGAGCCAAGAAAAACACCGATCTGGAACCCGACGGCATTCCTGAGCGCGCGTGGGTCCTTGCTCAGGAAGATGGGGTTCGAGACCGTCTTCCTTCACCGGGTTCCTCAGTGCATGTTTGGAGCGGGGCCAGTTTCCAAAGATGTGGCAGACGGGGAAACTGGTCCTCATCCGAAAGGTGGGACGCCCGGCAGACGAACTGTCCGGCTACACCTCGTCGAGCAACACAATGGGCCATTGTGACGGAGGTTCCGAAAGTGAACAAGGCGCTCTGCTTCTGGAACCACAACGGGTGCGGGCCAACAGGGTCATAAGGGGGTACCGCATCATCTCTATCATGGGACCTGGAGGCGAGAGCCCGGTGACGTGGGTGCAGGGATTTGAACCCGAACCTGATGGTGGAATAGAAGAAATATCTTGGACGACCACGCGCAGGAGACGCCGTGATAGCGCGATGAAACCCATCATGGAGGACTGGCACGGAAGCCTCTCTTACTGACTGAAACAGGTGATCACCGGTAATGGATGTTCCGGGGATTATCTGTTTCAGAACACGATGGAACCAACGTCCGGGTGTCTTCACTGTGATGCGAGTGAGGACTCAGGACTAAACGTTGACCGAGTGCTCGACGTGGGAGACTCCGAGGTGGGTTCTCTTGGCGGCCTCAAGTGTGGGAGTTATCGCGCACAGCACCTTGCTCAGGAGGAGACTCAGGTCTCTCATCACCCGAAGAGCTAGTAATGCGCGGTTACGACTCGGATGTCAAAGGTCGCTCAACGACCACGGTCTTCCATGAGGGCGGACCTTGGGGTGACAGGTTGAGCCGTCTGTCACTCTAGCAGGTCGGAGGTGGCGGCGCGACGTGTGCCTCTCCTTGTCCGGAGGTAAAATAGAAATACCGTGGTTTCCACACCCGAGGGCGCTATCTCAAAACCGGAGATAACCCTGTATCAGCCAGGGTGCGAGAGATATGCCTATGGCACTTATCTTACCACCGGCAGTTATTGACACAAGATGGCCTTTTAGTCGGTTCGATTCCGACATAACTGCCCCCGCCGGCTATGATTAGGTTTCTGAGTGGAAAAAGCCTGAGGTACCTATGTACGCCCGTGGTAAGGAATAAACTCTCTGCTCTTTTAGGTTTAGTGTTTTAAATCCATAATAAATGACTACCACCACCTATTATTTTTACTTAATTTTTCAGGGTTAGGCAATTTCGGCACAACCTCAACTACAGTCCAACAATCGCCAATACTACCCAGTTTCGGCACAACATCCACATTGACTTCCCAACCAACAATCGGGCTTAGTTTCGGTACAACAACAGCCACATCTACTCCAGGCCTAAGCTTTGGTACAACTAGTACCACTGGACAAACATTAGGAACTACAGGAGGTACAACAGCCGCAACTGGATTGAACTTGGCTACTAGCACCCAACCAGCTAGTTTTGGTGTATTAACCTCAACACAACAAGCCAATTTTGGTATCACAAGTTCAGCACAACCAACAACTGGTCTTAGTTTTGGTGCTACAACTGCTGCACAACCAACAACTGGTCTTAGTTTTGGTACAACATCTGCTGCGCTGCCAACAACTGGCCTTAGTTTTGGTACAACAACTTCAACTCAACCAACAACTGGTCTTAGTTTTGGTACATCAACCATTACACAACCTACTACGGGGCTTAGTTTTGGTACTACAGCTGGGACGACTGGTCTTAATTTTGGTACAACAATGACGTCCGCTGCGGCGACCAGTACTGGGTTTGGATTCACTGGCACTAGTACAGCTACTGGGCTTGGTTTTGGTATTAAACCAACCTCAACTATGACGTCATCTGCAGGTAAATACTTACTAATATAATAAATTTGATTGAAAAGTCTGCCAATTTGCCATACCTAAATTAATAAATATCAATATTTTAACAAATGTAACTCCATGGTATTTTTCGCTTCAGAATTTGAAACTTTTTGCTATTTCGAGATACATGTGGCAGACAAAAGAAAAAATTTGAAATTAGAATCGGAACAATGTCACCCAAAATTATTTTATTTTGACTCAATATTTCTAGAATAAATTAAAAAATTAAATGCAAAATTCTTAGTACCTGAATAAAATATAAATTGTTAGTGTTTTTTTTTTATTTCTAAATATTAAAAAAACCAATAAATATGGATTGTTTTAGAGATTATATCAATGTATGTAATTAAATATTTTATCATGGCACCAATTTAAGCAATGATAGGAACCAAAATCAATTCCGCTTTTTTCATGCGTACCTCCACGGGGGACGAATATGTCGAGCTCGAACAATTCGGTTCTGAACGCCGTCTCGGGTCTTCAGATGCTGGGAGTGCAAAATATAAAATGCCCATAAAGGCATTTTCCTTGTATCACGGCTGACCCAGGACCATCTGCGGTTTTTAGATAGCCCTCACGGGTGTTGGAACCACAGTGGCCGCTGGTGCCCTTAGAAAGGAGGGTGAGGGGGGGGGGGGGGGGGGGGCATCGCCTGACTGCTTCTGCTCAAGTAACACTCTCACACCTGCGCCTACGCTCATATAGGACAGGTCGTTGACGGACGACGCCCTAGTGAAGGCTTCTTAAGGTTGATGAGTCAGACAGCAGTCCCTATTGACTACTGTCGTAGTGACAGGCTTGTGAATAGCGTATTCGCCTCTTTTGGCTGCCTGGGTCATAGACCTTAAGGCCGTCCTTTGCTCCCTTTGTGTACGCGCTTGCGTGTGCCATCGTACAACATGAAGTTAATCTGGTCCCAATCGTGACACATTTGAGACAACAGATGGCTCGTGATACGCTAGTTTGAAGTAGCGTTTGGCTTTATACTCGTTGGAGGCAGCGGATAGCCTTATAGTCCTTTACCGTCCATTTAGACATTAGACAGAATTTCTCAATAGACAGATGGTCACGTTTAATTATGAGAAAATTGTTTTATTAATTCTAATACTTTATTACGGTTTCAGCGTCGACAGCAGCCCCATCTGGAATCACAGCATTTGGCAGCGCAGCTCCTACTATGACTTCTCTAACTACGGCAACCACGTGAGTACATCTCATCAGTCCGTTACTCCCAAAACTTGCACGATGGAGACCGGGTTCCTCTCTTCAATTCCTACTTTTCATAAATTAGCTTGTTTTTACGGGTGTGAGGTATCTTTGTGTTTGGGTTCCAAAGGCTTCACTAAAAACTTTGTAGACAAAGCTAACTTGATCTAAAGCCGGTACACCTGTTGTTCAGCAGACGAGACTCCGGCACAGGCTTTCCTCTAACAGATTCTATGGCGTGGCGGTAGTGAACGCAGGAGGTGCGGGTTTGATCCCCGCTTAGTGTAATATTTTCTTTCCTTTGGATTGTGCAAGTCTAATGGCAGTAGCTTCACGGAAAATATCGCAGTTTAGACTGGTAAAGCAGTAGAGGTAGACAGATGTATTTTCATTATCTGAAAATATCGAAGTTCATCCAAATCCAGACTAGTAAAGCGGACCCCAGACTCTGAGGTGAAAGCTTCGGATGCAAGTAATGCAACTGGGATGAAAGCTAGGATGAAGATGTATTTTCATTGGTCTGTTGGTGCCTCTGAGAGCACCTTAAGCCGTCAGTCCTGGTTGCCATACGAACATGTATGACAGTCTTTATACAGAGGAAACTGGTGAAATAGCTTTTCTCTTGGGGTTGTGTCCGATGGCAATAAGGCCCTTATAAGAAAGAGACTTATTAGGGCTACAACTTCGTGTTGTGTTCCCAACGGTGAGTAGGGTAGCCAGAGCTCACTGGAGAATTTGTGCTGTCAGTGGAAGATTATAGGCTTGTCCTGCTTTGTCTTCTACTGACGGCACAGAAACTCTGTACTTACAGGGTTGGCAGCGCGACTGTGACTCCTCTGGTGTTACAAACGTCCATAGGCCACGGTAACCACTTTCCATCAAGTGGGCCGTGTGCTTGTCACCTAAATGGTATAAAAAAAAAGACACAGTGTACACTGAAGCACAACGATGGACATAATAATATATAAGGAGAGTTAAATTACGTCCCATTTTGTGTAATATGTATATATTAATTATTTCATTTAAATTTCCAGCACTGTCAGTGCACCGCCACAGATTATAACTGCTATAACATTCTCGCAACTCGAAGAGAACATCAACAAGTGGACATTAGAATTAGAAGAACAGGAGAAGACGTTCATCAATCAAGCCACTCAGATCAACGCCTGGGATAAATTGTTAATTTCGAATGGAGAGAAGGTATAGTAATATTTTAGATATTTAAACATACTTGTGAAGTGCCGGATGTCCGTATTACATACGTACATATAATCACGCCTTTATCCCCGGAGGGTTAGGCAAAGGTGAATTAATACCCACATTTCACAAATCATTGAATTCGGTCCCACGTAATAGGGGGTGAGCCTATTATTCCGGGCACTATCGTTGACTCCAGCCATGCATCTGAGGCTATCTGGGCTCTATATATCTGTCTGGTGTTAAATAGCCCTATCCCTTAGTCGCCTAATACGACACCGCATAGGAAGAGATGGGGTGGTGTAAATCCCGCGTGGTTCCCAACAGAGGAGAAGAAAGTAATAAAATCCGTATACATTACTTTAATGGCGAATCTGTTACGGATAGGTGAAGAACTGGTGATTATTATAAATGCGAAAGTAATCTGTCTGCTACACTTTCATGCCTAAACCACTCAACCGATTTTGATGAAATATTATACAGATATAGATTGCTATGCTTGGTCGCGATACCCGACTATCACCCGGTTGGAGCCATGAGCAACAACTACATAATATATATTACAATGACATCCAACATGATTCTCATAAATTGTTACTCTTTTTTCAGATAGTAGAATTAAATGACGCCGTTTCATCTGTCAAAACTGAGCAGGAGAGCTTAGAACACGAACTGGACTTCGTACTCGCTCAGTTAAAGGAACTAGAGGATCTACTAACGCCCATGGAGAAACAACAGCTGAACGAGACTGCTGAGAGACTGAGGGACCCAGAACGAGAGCATATGTAAGTGCCTTTAGTGATCGGCAAACTTGTCACAATTTGTCAGGATGTACAGAGCGGGTTTTAGATTCTCTTTGGTGGTAAGCGCGGGGCACGACGGCGGAAGCAACCAATCATAGCTTATATTCTTCGTCTTTTGTTGATCAGGCCGTATTAGCTTTTGTGCTACTTGAATTGTATATTTTTGGTGAAGAAACAGAAAAAGATACAATTCTTATTGGCGAAAAAGGCTTGTAGGTCTACAGTTAGTAGAACCTTATTGTCGCTGTCTACCCCAGAGGAACAAACGCTTGTGTATGTCTATACAGCCCAGTCTCGAATCTTCATATTTTGTTAGATGGGGCATCATTGAAAATACCGTACCTTTCTCATGTGGGGCTCTCACCACACTAAAACAACCTGCCGTGTGCCATACGGCGTGACTTAATGAGTGAACCGTTAAAAATACTACGCACTCGTCGACGGATCACCCAAGCGCTGACCTGCAAGGTGCGGTGCGGTCCCGTCTTCGATTGGGCGATGTCCAGACACACTAGGACATCACCCCTTCGGGAGAGACTCCACAGTGGGTGGAGGGCTAACCCCGGCCCATCCACCCACGGCCACACAGGGCGGCATGTGGCGCAAGAATACGCGTGCACGCCGCCCGGTTCGCCGGCCTCCTGCGAAATGAGTTCCTCGCAGCAGGTTGCAACCGCGGTAAAACTACTCTCGCTATGGGCCATGGAGCGCAAGATGATAATGCTCAGAAAGCTCCTTTGTCAGCTGGTCATCGGCTGTAGCGCCGCTACAGTATATTCAGCCATAATGGCTTGACGGGCGGCATCCCGCGGACCTCTTCGTATGGAGGTCAACTGCCCCTACCCGCCCGGTATTGTGTCGTCTGCTGATATACTTCGGCGAGCACCTCCGCCTCCAAATCCCAAGGTTGAGTTCCAGCTAATGCACAAACTGCTTCCTCGGATATAGAGCGGTACCCGCGTATAGCCCTGACCTATTGCGGGCGGACCACTCTGGTGTATACCTGTCGACAGCCAACGCTAGGTCCGCCCAGGTTTGGCATAAGCCTACCCAGAACGAATGCAGCGTCGACAAGCTTAGGGGAGAGCATACGGAGGTGCTCGTTGATTTGCCACCTTCGGTCTTATTACAAAACACGGACTAACTCTAAAACCAGGTTTAAATCGTCTTTAGACCATGGTCTAAAGAAATTTTTATTACAAAAAGGGTTTTATTACTAAACCATGGACTATCTCTGGTCTAAAGATAAACCTGCGTGACCCCTAGTTTAACGTTGGTCTAAAGTGTAAATCACAATAATAATATGTCAAACTTGCCATTTTGAACTTAGCCGGTTAGCGTCAGATAAATTCGTTTACTTTCTTATAATACTATGCTCGTAATGGATATTGACGCAGTTGATCTGATGGATATCGCAGATATTAATATCGTGGAGTCATTGGACATACCACGCTTACCTAACAGACATCGTATTCCAGTAAACCCCTTTATGGAACTATCTAAAGAAGCTTTTTAGGCAAAAGTATAGGTTTACTAAACGTTTTAAATAACTTACAATAAATATATTTTAAAGTAGTTATAATAATTGGGAAAAATTTGATAACTAGTCAGCGCGAACGAAAAAGTTCGTTCCATTTCACGTCCATAGATCTTCCAATATCATACATAACAATGATTGCTAAATAAAGGCATCATAATGATATTTTAATACAAAATAAAGTATAACTATTATTCATAAAATTTAATTTAATGAAAATGTATTATCTAAATCCTTTTTTTCACCATTTTTAGTAAATATTATATATTAATGATTTCAGATAATTTTTGTTTTCGGAGGAAACGGAACGTTGCGATTGAATGATATCATAATGAACGAACTATAGTTTGAGTAATCTGTGGTTTTATTTAGGCCAAGGTTTAAATTATGGTCTATGGATTATTTAGCTTTTGTAATAAGGAGAAGTTTAAACCATGGTCTTGAGATTAAGCCTAGACTTTATAGTTCAGGTTTAAACCTGACTTAATTCCGTTTTTTGTAATAAGACCGCTTGAGTCTATTATTAGGTCCAGATATCTGATCTGGGCCCCTATCGCTACGAGGACCGAACGAATTTCGATCGAAGCGTGGGACGGCGGGCGGCGTCGAGGCCCATAAATATATAAGTCCCCGGTCTTCTCCATCGCCACCCGCAGGAACAACGCCTCGATACGTGTAACCACCTGGGAGACACCCACTGTGGCCACCTGCGCAGACAAAACTTTTGCCCGGTGCCGTTACGAGGGTGTCATCCGCCTAACAGATGTTACCCAGCCCGGGAGGAAAGACTCCGACGAAGACCCAATCATACCCGATGTTCCACAGGAGCGATCCGAGAACCGACTTCAGGAACACCATACGACACGAGTCGTCCGTCAGGTCAGGTCGCAGACACGACTGTCGGAGTCCTCATAAAGGACGCGTTTCCAGCAGTCGGGGAACCTTCTAGACTCTAGGCAGGCATGCAGAAGTTCCCTGAAGGGATCGTCCATGTGATCGAGGGCCAGGGCCAAAACACGGTCGGCGATTCCGTTAGGCCCAGGTGTGGTGTTCAAGCAGCCCCCAACTCCACCTCCGTAATGGGTGGAATACTCTCCCCCACTACCTCCTCGTTCTCGGCCATAGGGGCCATTGACGGAGGCGTGTGATCCGTCCGAAGCGGGAATAAGTCCTCGACAACTTCCGCTAAGAAGCTGGGCTGTAGTCTCGGTAATGTGGGAGACCCTGCGCGTAAATCTCATTACGCATCACGCGGTACAGGCGCCCCCAGGGATCATAGTTTAGACAACCTGTGGGTTTCGAGTGAAGACCTTCTTGGCATGGTTAGAAGCCACACGGAGGACCGCCAACTCTTCGGACCACCAGTAAACTTCCGTCCTTGGGGGCTTTGCGGGCCACCTTCGACGCAGACTTCTTATTCTTGTTTTCTCTTTTCTTCACTGTCTGCCAGCCCTTGCTGTCAGGCTGAGTGGAAGTCGAGGGAACAGGAACAGAAGAAGAAGGCCCTGACGAGGGTACCCTAGTAGGGACAATGCGTTTAACTCTGGCGGAAGCCTGCGTCGGTCGCAAGGGTGGGAACTCCTCTCTAGGACCGTTTGCTGTGGGATCCGTGAGTGGACCAGCCTGGACAGCACAACCCAGTGACGGATGCACAGTTGCTGCTGTTGGCAATGAAGGTGCTCGCACTACCTGCACGTGCCTCATTGCTGCAGTGGTGAGAAGACGCCGTTCAGCGGCAGTCTCGCCTCTACTGCCTCCAGCCTTGCTTCCACCATAGTGTCTACACTTCTCATCGCCAAGGTACTCTCAGGGCCAAGGTAGATACTGAGGAGCCGTAGGCATGGAGACCACTTCAGGCGCGGTAGACATTACAGGTGCCAGCGGTGCAAAGTTTGCATCAACCGGCGCATTTTGGCCTGCATTTTTCGCACCTCCTCTTGTAATGCCAGGATTTCCGCATCTTGGCGCTTAATTTCTACTGGGAGTCGTACGTTTTCATCAGAGGCAGTGCGATTATGCCGCAAAAGTACTGCCTCAATCGTTACAGAAGCCGCAGTTAAGGAGTTTCTAGCTGGTCCCCTTAAAGTTGGCAGACCGCCGCAGAGTGGATTCTTGTGCATATTGGATAAGAGCTCTGTAGCGAGCTGCTCCTCATCACGGCGCCGACGCTCTAACTCCGCCTTACGGGTGGGGCCAATTCTCAGGGCTAGAGCACCCTGCGCGATCGACGGTCCCTTTCCCGGAGACGGAGACTTTCGGGGCAGAGGGTCCCTCGACAGAATCGTCTAACCCTCCTGTCAACTCCTCGGAGCAGTTGCGCTTTTGCGACTTGCAAAATTTGGAGTTTAACGTTGAGCGAGATGTCGCGTTCATCGACGCCTTGCTCACGTCTGCCATGTCAGTGGTCGACTGTCGGCTGAAGCGGCACGAACACGCGTTGATCGTCTTAGGGCTGTTCACTTGAGGCTCGCCGTCGCGTTGGTCTGCGACGCTTCCTCCATCTTGACCTGCTGGCAGGTTCTCCATACTAACATCGGTTTTATTTTGTAAATCAATTACCATATTATTCCCACGAGTGGGGAGAAAAGCAGGTCGACCCGAGCACCCCCCTAGTACCCGGATACATTTATAACCCAACTGAGAGGTCCGCAGATATCTCGGCTGGGAGTGCGCTTTGAACTGAACTACCCATCAGCCATGCATCCCCTGGCCACGAACCAGAAATTTGGGGTAATTTTTGGAGAGGTTTTCTTCCTCGCTGTCCAGGCGGCTAAACCAAGACCACCAGTTAGAGCTGTGAGACATTTCCACGACACTCAATCTGGGATTACGATTCTTCGACGGGGCTAGAGAAAATAATTCTTCCCTGCCTGCTTGGTGGCAGTGTAAGTGCACGCCGAGCCCGCCGATGCTATCCCTAGGGAGATACATATCACTACATAGTGATCCTTTGACGAGGTTTTCTCCCGCCATTTAGCTTACTGATGGCCTGAGTTAACGGATCGCTAGCTCCGAATCTTCTCCTCTAAGATATGCTAGAGAAACAGTAGCCCGACAGGGGGCCCCACGCGTTGAAATCTTAGCCGTGAGCGTTGACGCCAGCTACTCCAGAAGAGCAATCAATGATGCGTCATCGCCGTCGTTGCCCAGAGTGCACCGGGCGAGGAGGTGTTTCAACAGTCGCACTCCACACGAGCGCCTCCCTAATGCAACGCTATGGCAATGCACGGGCATGACGCAAAAATTTTCAAGATTTTGTGACAGGCATAACACAAAAACAATCTAATAGTCTGTCTGTGGTAGTCAACCTCAAAAATTTTTTTCATTCATCCCGGAGCAACTGTATACGCATTTTTTTAGAACAAGCACCCTTGAAAATGTTCAATTGTACCAGAAAGGCTATGATAAAATTCACCAATACGTGGATGATAAACAAGTTTGGAAATGAGCTGTTCGCTCAATTATGCTACTCAAGTATATTTTTGTAAATAGACATTATTTTTGACTTTGACTTTACCATTCTGCAATTCTCGTTCTGTAGGTGTCAAACGTTAGCCAGCTCTGGTATTACCAGTGTTCGTCTTGTATAAAACTACTAATTTATATTTACTTATTTGTTTCTAGGTATTCTCTGGCCGAGAATTTGGACACGCAGCTGAGACAAATGTCGGAAGATTTGAAAGAAGTAATAGAACATGTCAACGAGACCAACAGAAATCAAGACACTAATGACCCTGTAAGTATTATCGCTCAACTAAATACTCAAAATAGTCTATTTATACTGTTAATTGATGGCACTTGGTGAATTTGTTGGTACACATATTGAGAACTCACTTGTAATTTTCCACATTATTTTTAATAGTTATTAGACCTGACCGGTTTCGCCTTACGGCATCCTCAAAGGTTTCCTACAAGCCAGTAACCGATTTCCAATTTTCTCTCAGATGGAAATTCGTAAACTGCTTTTATAATTACATATTTTAGAACTAGCTTGAAAAATTTGTTAAACCATATTTAGAATTTCCATGATTAGATTGAGTGTGGCCCTGCTGAACCCACTTTCTTTACCCGTCCCATCGGAGACGGAGGAAGAGGTAATGTCAGACTCAAACCGACTTAAACGCACGGCGCCTGTGGGTCGTTGTTGAAGGTGTGGTTGAAAGGCATATCCCTCGCTCCCCATCCGTCCCAGAGCCATCTGTTTTGATCTGACCCTTCTCGGGTGTGTGAACTCTCCCCAACTCATCCCCGGAAACGGTTAGGCGTGCAACACTCGCCCCCGCTTCACCCTGCTTCTACCAGGGTGACAGTTGGCTCCACCCGTCACCCATGGGGGGCGGAGGTCATTAATCGACTCTTGAACCCACTGGCAACACAAACAATTGAGCTTAGCTGATATTGAAACACAAATTACTAGTCTCGGTAACTAGTAATCTTATTTTATTATTATTTTCAGATCGTACAAATCGGACGCATCCTCAACGCTCACATGTCGTCAATGCAATGGCTGGACAACTCCATAGCGCAGATCTCGACGAAACTGGACCAGCTCAAGGCGACCCACGATACTCTAAGGAGGGACAACGAGAGATCCTTCCAGTTGACGTACAATTGAATGTGTTTACTTAGTTTTTGTCTCCTAATAAGTTTAATTAAATGAATAGATGTTTCCATGGAATTTGTGTCAAGACGATATGGTGAAGGATGTATGTCTCCCTCCGTGACTCTCTTGGAGGAGTGAATTAACTCATTATGAAATGCTGCCATTTTATAGTATGAAATGCTGTCATTTTCAACATACACATTAAATTTTCCTCCATGCAGGAGAGCCACGAACCCTAACAACATAGCTTTGTCTTTCTCTCCCTCCCCCAAGGGAGACATGACCCCATCGCTTAAAATATGTACCACGGCTATAAAGTTGTGAAGATGCTCAATATAATAGGCAATGTAAAATGCAAAATAAATTTATTCGATTAAAGTGTGCTTTTAATGCAATATACCTCCCTATATGTATTTCCTTTAATACATAACATAAACATAAAATCACGCCTATATCTCCGAAGGGGTAGGCAGAGGTGCTAGCACCCACATTTCGCCAGTTTATGTTTAGGTCCCAATGTAATAGGTGGCGAGCCTATTGCCATTAACTGGGCACTTATAAACTTGAGATAAATAGCATCCAAGTCATTGGTGTGGGCCATGGTGAAACCTGGGATCGAACCCGAAATCTCGTCTCAACAGTCCATTACCCATACCACTAGGCTACCAACTATATGTAATATACCACTATCTATACACACAAAAAAAATTGTAACCGACCCATGTCTGTACATGGAAAGGATACAAGAAACACTTTGTTTGGGGCTTTGTTTTTTATTATACCACTTAAGTGGCAGACAAGCGCACAGGCCACCCGATGGAAAGTGGTTACCGTGGCCGATGGACGTGTGTAACACCAGAGGAACCACACTCGCCCTGCCGACCCTGTAAGCACACAGTTTCTGTGCCGTCAGTGTAGAGGACAAAGCAAGGCAAGCCATTAGACATCCCACTGACAGCACAAATTCTCCAGTGATCTCTGGCTACAATACTCACTGCTGGGCACACAACACAAAGTTTATAACTGCGGTATTCTGTAGGGCGGAGATATTTCCCCAGTCGGACTGCTCAATTGGGCGGAAATATCGCTGTGACCTACCTCCTATAGTAGGGTCTTTATGTAATAGAAGCCAAAACAATGTTTGCTGGAATTTTTATCTGTGCGCTTGTGTACATCTCAGAATCAGCTGAACCAATTTGATTAGTTTTCACTAGTTCAAAGTCAGGCCAGGTTACATACTGCAGAATCTTCGGCTCAACAAGAGTCTCGACAGAAAGTTTTTTAATAAAAATCGTGATGAAACTAGGCTTTGTGACAGGAGTACTTTATATTTTTATTACTACAAAGAAAGGCAAGGAAGGTCATCCCATCAGTCCGAGAGGTCATCAAACTTTAATCAATTCCATAAACGGAAAAGAGGCATTGACTTTTTGATCCCACAATTGGTTGGTTGACAGCGTTTGAGACTTGCTTCTGTTTTAAAGTTTTCCTTTATACGATACTAGATGACCAGGGCAAAGGCCGCGGCATTTTTGTGAAACCTCGGATCACTCCTTTGGCGCCCGTAATTTTTTCAGTTTTCTAATAATGTACCTATGAAAATCTGGCGGATTTGTTGACACTTATTATCGCTGCTCCGCTCCTTTAAGTAATAAAGTAGTAATAACACTCAACAACTGCCAAACCGAGTTGTCAGATATTAATTCCTGCAGGCTCATGCTGGAAGAAAGTTTCGAACGATCGAACCCACTTGACAGCTGAATTCGGGGTGAGATTTCAATTGCGCATGCTCTCATGTGATGTCTACATATTTGGAGCATGCGCAATTGAAATCTCAAGGCGAATTCAATTGTCAAAAACCTTCTTTTTTTATGTGTTTTACAACAATATTATACAATGATAACAATCATAGCAAACTGAACTGAGCCACTGGGGCACTGGGGTTTACTGACAACAGTGACAACTCGGTTTGACAGTTGTTGAGTGTTGCAAATACAAGGGAAAATATTAGTCCCTCAATTAATACTCTTCATGACTTTCTTGACGCACTATAAGTAAATCAAGTGACCATAAAAACAGTAAATTCGCCACTCGATAGGAGCCTTCAACAGCAGCATGCTTAACGTAGGTACTTTATTCTATTCGTTTTAATTAAAAAAAAATTTATACCACTTAGTTGGCAGACAAGCACACCTTTAAAAATAAAATACGTATATTTTTTTTGTATATTTTTATTAGACTAGTATATTATAGTATACAGTTTGGCACAATTTATAACTAAATACCAAACCTAATAAACAATACCACTAATAAAGCACTGTAATTTGACATTCTCATCAGTCTGCAAACACAATATCACTAGCTTTTTGTTCACAATACTACACAAAGTCCTGTTGCAAGAGATCTGGTCCGCACTTAGAAACATAGATAACTTTTTGGCATCCACTCGACAGTAACTTATACGCGACATGTCCTCATTGACTTGTGTTTCTGTTTCAGAGTCTGAATGTTCTATTGGACCTGAAAATAACGTAACTATTAATAATACTTGTAAAGTGCTTCTAGTTCTGTAATGTCAACATCGGTCAGTTTATTCTAAGACGGTTCCAGCAGGGGGGAGGTTGAGGGGGACATGACCTCCTCCAAAATCGTGCACGTCGATTTGAGAAGTCGTCTAAAATTTTTACAAAATAATATAAATTCAATTTTAAGCCCCTAGTTGCGACTTTAAAGGTAGCATCAGATGCTCTTAAAAATTCTGTGCAGAGGCACAATTGAGGTAGCGAAACCCCTTGCCAGAACCCAATCAGGGAACCTGAAGGTGAAAGCTTTTTCGGTGGTATATCAGTACCGAAAGGAAACGTAGGTTGGGGACATGAACTGGAGAAATCCGGATCGTAAAGTCCCAGTTCCATAAGTACATGGTAGTAGAGTGGGAGTTACGACTTGGATGACCACGCGCAGGGCACGCCGTTATAGCGGCGGTAAAAGTCAATTCCCACTGAAAGAAATGTATGAATGTAAGAAATGTCGACTGCTGCGACAGCGGTTTTTTATTGCCTTTACATGCCTTTGCTGCCACCGGCCGCTGCTCTTTCAATGAAGTTTGACCGTTTTTTTTATGTGAGAAAAATCCCCACGGATACCCTTATCACTCGAACCGACCAAAAGGTGAGGTTAATAGGCATATCCCTCGCAACTCGTCCCCGGAATCTAGGAGGCGTGCAATGCACGCCGCCTACGCGGCTTGCTTCGGCCAGGGTGACAGACGGCTCCACCCGTAACCCCAGGCCTGGGGGACGCTCAGCACCCGGGCATTGCAATTCGCTCCCGCTTCTACGCCTCCTCATTCACGAGCATTACTCGCTTGCCGGAGGAGCACGCATCCGCGCTGCGAACCATCGCCGTAAGCAAAGTAGCGAGCGTTTTTTTTTTTTTTTTATACCACTAAGTTGGCAGACAAGCACACGGCCCACCTGATGGGAAGCGGTTACCGTGGCCTATGGACGTATGCAACACCAGGGGTGTCACACTCGTGCTGCCGACCATGAAGAAACCTTCTGATGCCCCTCTTGAAGAACCCCATATAGTAGGCGCTTGGGAAAACCGCAGCAGGGAGGTCATTCCACATCTTGAGTGTGCGTGGAATGAAGTTTCTTTCATACCGCACAGTGCGCACCGTCTCAGGTCGCAATGTGTGGGGATGAATTCCCTGCCTATGGCGAGAGGTGCGATGATAGAATGCAGCTACGGGCATCATGTCAAACAATTCATCTGAGCACAAACCATTGTACAGGCGGTACAGGCAAAATCCCGCCTAAGGCTAAGAGGTTCCACTCTACCTGTGAGTATGGGATTGTCAACCAGCCTCATTGCCCGTCTTTGCAACGAGTCGAAGGGGTCAAGCTGGTATGCAGGTGCTCCAGCAAAAAGGTGACAGCAGTACTCCATGTGAGGCCGGACATGTGCCTTATAAAGAAGGATTCGCTGCCCCGCCGTGCAGTACTGCTTCGCCCTGTTGAGCACTCCGAGTTTTCTTGATGCCAACTTAACCTTGTCCTGCAAATGACTTCGGTATTGGACGTCGCTGGAGATTTCGACACCAAGGATCCCGATACTTGAGGAGATGGTAAGCGGTGTGCCCAGGAATTGCGGTGCTACAATGAATGGGGTTTTCTTAGCGGTGAATACACATACTTGTGTCTTAGTGGGGTTGAATTGGACTAGGTTTAGTCGTCCCCAATCGGATACTCCAGAGAGAGTAGTCTCGATTTTAGACACAAGTTGTTCGCGACTCTTCTCCACCTCGGACTGAGGGATATTTGCACGGCCCGTGTAACACGTGTCCCCGGTACTGTCGTCCGCATAACAATGAATGGAGCCATCAGACAGCATGTCATTGATATGCAGCAGAAACAGCGTCAGAGACAACACGGAGCCTTGTGGGACACCAGCGTTTATGTTCATGCGGTCCGAGCAGCTGCCGTCGACGACAGCTTGGATGCTTCTGTTGGACAAAAAGCTGGCGATCCATTCGCAAAGTCCCTCGGGGAGTCCATAGTACGGCAACTTCGCAAGAAGACCTTTGTGCCAGACCCGATCGAAGGCCTTTGCTATATCGAGGCTGACCGCTAGTGCCTCACCCCGACTCTCGATGGCTTGCGACCACCGGTTTGTGAGATACACAAGAAGGTCACCGGTTGAGCGACGGTGGCGAAAGCTGTACTGTCGGTCGCTCAGTAGATCGTTTCCTTCAAGGTATCTCAGGAGCTGTGTATTAATGACACGCTCCATAACCTTCGAGAGTAGGGAGGTTATAGCGATAGGCCTGTAATTGGTCGGATCTGTCCTGTCACCTTTCTTAGGTACAGGGTGCACGAATGCTGTCTTCCACGAGGCTGGGACCTGCCGCGCGGAGTATGAGAGTGCGAAAAGGCGTGTAAGTACAGGGCACAGCTCGGGGGCGCAGTGTTTAAGCACCATCGCCGGTATACCGTCCGGCCCACTCGACTTCCGAACATCTAGGGACTTAAGCTCACGCCGGACCGCCCGTTGCGTGATTTTAACTTCAGACATGGAAGCACCACAGCTGGGAATTATGGGTGGTTCGGCGTTCCCGTCATTCATAGTCGAGTTTGACGCAAAGAGATTACCCAACAGATCGGCTTTCTCCTTAGCGCCATGGGCCAGACTACCATCGGATTTTTGCAGCGGCGGAAGGCAAGACTGGCAGAAGTTTCCCTCGGCAGCTTTGGCGAGCGACCAAAATGCACGACTGCCAGATGGGTAGCGCGCAAGCCGCTCGCCAATTCTGCCGATGAACTCAAACTTAGCCCTGGCCGTAGCTTTTTTACTAGACCTCGAGGCGGCATTCAACTTTCGCTTCACTTCAGTGATATTAGGATCTTTATTGGCAAGAGCCGTGGTCCAAGCCCTGTATGCAGATTGCTTGTGGTTTCTTGCTTCTCTGCAGGGCCTCTTAAACCAAGGGCGGTTGCTCTCTCCTGTTGCGATCCAGCGATTCGGAATATAGCATTCCATACCCGCTAGGATCGCATCAGCTACTGCTGTTGCACAGGAGCTGGGATCATTTGAAGTGAAGCATAGCCGCCTCCACGGGTAGAACGCGAAGAATTCTCGCAGTCCATCCCAGTCTGCCGACTTGTAGTGCCAGACATGCCGCCATTGAGGTGGCCGCGGTGGTTCAGGCCGCGTGAGAGTCACTTGCGCCCGAACGAGGCTGTGATCCGAAGTACCAAGTGGTGCTTCCACAGTTAGAGCACAGAGCGTGAGAACTCTCACTACCAGGGCCGCCACCAGCTCCCGTCTCGGCGTCTCCCACGCCGAACAGTCGGTAAGCGTGTACAGCCCCGAGTCCTTCCTCGCGTCGCAGTGATGGCACTCGGACGTTGGCTCTTTCTACATCCGACGCAGATAATGCTCGAAGCAACCGTGCTCGGTGATTATCTGCGTCAGGTGGTACAGAGGCTGCCGTGTGGCCTCTCTAGCCACTCCACCTTGATGGGTCTTACTGCTGCTACTACGTTATGCCCTGCGGTTGGTCGCTCAAGTCGAAGCTCTCATTCCCCCACCATGTCTCTGTGGAGCCGGGATCTCTCGGTTCGAATTTCTTCAGGCTCAGAATAGTGACCCTGTTTCTACGCCGCCTTTTGGAACCGATAAAGCGCCGAAAGGGATCTCGCTTCCAAGATGCGGCGGAAGGTGGTGGTGCGGTACCCCCTAATGATTCGGCAGGTCATCTTCCGATGCGATGTGCGAAGTAAGAGACCTCTCGTACAAGCTAGCGCTGGTGATTTGTGGGACCAGGCATTTAGTGGATTACCTGTGTCGGATTCAGAAGGGGCCAATGCCCAAGTGATAGCATTGTGATGCGAGTGAGCAATCAGGGATGCATACGCTAATCGACTGCCCGGCATGAGAAATGCCGAGGCGGGTTCTCGTGGCGGCCTTGAGTTCCTGAGACCTCATCACTCAACGACCTCGGTCCTCTATAAGCGTGGGCTTGGAGGATACAAGTGGAGCCACGTGTCCCCGTAGCAGAAGCAGGCCGAGGCGGCGGCACGATGTGATGTGTGTCTCCCCTTGTCCGGGGCAAAATGGGGACACGGTGTCTCCATGTCTTGTGATGGCTCTGAGTTAGGGTTTGCGGGATTGCTGGTGGCATTCTTACCCTCGGCAACTAATGACCCGAGTAGCCTTCGTACGCGGGCAGCTTGGCTTGCGATCCTTCGTCGCTCCCGCAGCCGCTCCCGACCCGCCTCTTCCTTCACGAGCATTACTTGCTCGCAGAAGGAGGCGCCGGCCGCCCACGCATCCGAGCCGGCCGCCCACGCATCCGCGCAGCCATTTCCCTGTGGAGCCAGGATCTCACGGCACGAATTTCTTCGGGTTCGGGATCGGTACCCCGCTCCCGTACCGCCTTTCCTAACCGGTATAGCGCCGAAAGGGATCTCGCTTCCAGGATCCACGGTGGCGATCCGGCGAGGAGACTCGCCGCGTCGAACGATATCGTGCGGTACCCCTGATGATACGACAGGCCATCTTCCGCTGCGGAACGCGCAGCAGGGGCATGTGCCTGTCCTTCAGGGTGTCCGCCCATACGGGACACCCGTATAGGGCCATGGACCGCAAGACACCCGCGTAGAGTCTCCTGCAGGAGTCCTCCAGGCTCCTCAGATTGGGCAGTAGCCGCTCCAGAGCGTTGGCTGTGCCCACCTATTTGGGGCCCAGACTTCGGAAGTGCTTCCCGAAGTCCCACCGGCCGTCGTGCACGAGCCCCAGAAATTTCATCTGGGGCTTGATACCGATGAGAGTGTCTCCCACTGAGACTGGAACCAGGTGGTCGCGTGCACCGAAGCCCATGAAAGAAAATGGCTTTGAATTTATGCAGAGCCACCTCAAGGCCCAGCCGCCGGATCTGTTCCACGACTTGAGCAACCGCGGTCGTGGCTCTCAGGGTAGCGTCGCGGTATGTAGCCCCGCTCGCCGTCACTAGCGTGTCATCCGCATAGCACGTGACGGCAGCGCCGTCCGCGAGCTCACCGCGAAGCACCCAGTCGTATCCGATGTTCCATAGGAGCGGCTCTAGAACCAATCCGCACGACATCTCACGCCGACGCCGGTCGCACTTGGGTAGATGACGGCTCTCTCCGTCAGGTACGCTCCGACTATAAGGTGTTGAACGCGGTGTTTTTTCTTGGCCCGAAGTCTTTTTTTTTTTTTTATACCACTTAGTTGGCAGACAAGCACACGGCCCACCTGATGGAAAGTGCTTACCGTGACCTATGGACGTCTGTAACACCAGAGGAGTCACAGTCGCGCTGCCAACCCTGTAAGTACAGAGTTTCTGTGCCGTCAGCAGAAGACAAAGCAGGACAAGCCTTTAGTCTTCCCACTGACAGCACAAATTCTCCAGTGAGCTCTGGCTACCCTACTCACCGCTGGCAACACAACACGAAGTTATTATAACCGCGGTATTCTGTAGGGCGGAGGTACTACCCCAGTCGGACTGCTCAATCAGGCGGAAATACCGCCGTGTCCTACCTCCGTAGAAGTCTTCGCACCGCCAGCTCCAGTTCTACCCAAGTGACCTCGGGGACTTCGTCGTCAACTGGGCACCACAGGCGATCGAGGTGGCGGAGTCATCTGTGTCAACGTGTTCCGCTCGCGCCGGGAACAGGGATTCAACCACTCTGCCGTGCAGAGCTGGCTGGAGAACCTGGGTCAACGGCGGGGCCCGGGGGCGCAGCTTTCCTCTTACCATAAAGTAAGGCCGCCCCCATGGGTCCCGCTCCAGCGTCTCCATGAGCTCCTTGTAAGCCGCGGCTTTCGCCCGCTTAATCTCGGGGCTCCGTATCTGCGGTTCAGCTACGCCTCCTACGTCTGGTCTGGTCTGGTCCACAGGCGGTGCGCGATCACGCAGGCTTCTCTCAGCCTCCCGATCTTCGCAGACCACCAGTAGACACGAGTCATGGCCTCCCGGAACCACGCCGCCTCATCGTCGATATCAACAGGCCTGTCCGGCACAATGGCCCAGGCCTGTACGATGGCGGCCTCCAGGAGAACCCAAGCACCTCGCGTGGGGCCGGTATGACCGGCGCATCACCCGCGGGGGGGAGGAAACATCAACTATAATGGCACTTTATAAGAATGCTATAAAGTACCATTACTGCTGTTAGCAGGCAACGCAGACCTTCTGTGTGGACAAATTCACCTATTATTAGTATTACAGTTAGACCAACTTTGGAACTACTCGTAATGATTGACATAGTAGAAATATAGACTAGTGATGGGCAAACTTTGTTAATGAGGGCAAGAAACTATAAGACATTTTAGAGAAGAGCCTGAATATTATATACTGGGATATGCTCACACCCATTCCCCTGGATATGTCGATCTTGAACTGACTAAAATATTAACCATTTATTGGTCGTAGGTCGCTGGATTTCAAGCTGGCCCTCTTTGGGTGTAGGAGCTTTTATTCGAATGCCCTGCCATCGTAGTCATGTGAGACATTTAACATTGCTTTTGATTTGCCATAATATTTTTGATTGTATGTTCGAGCTCTGGCGAAGTAACTTTCAGCTCAGCTCATGAAATCATCTGCTTTATACCTACTTCTGGATAGCCAAAATATAATTATCGCGGATCAAGTACTATTCATGTCAAAGGACCTACAACAGGCAGGATTAAATGCTTTTGCGGGCCGGAACTGGCCTGCGGGCCAAACTTTGCCCATCACTGATATAGACCATAGGTCTATTTATTTCATACAAGTGGAACAGTAGGGATGCCTAGACATTGTACTTAGTCTGGCCATAAATACTGTTACAATTAAAATAAGAAAGATATTACATTTGAATTTGGAATCTGTGATTTTTATACGATTGTTCATTGTGTTTTCTAATTTTGGCGCCAATACATCGTACAATATTTTGCTATATTAAAATGGAGTGGTATGGAGCCGAATGTAATTTTTAAAACTCTCCATACGCTTGGTATTAGTCAAATGTTTGTGTACCGGGCTATTAATAGGTACAATGAGACCTCCTCTGTTTGTGACAGAAAAAGATCTGGCCCTCCACGTAGTGTTCATACGAAAATGGTGGTCAAAGCAGTAAGTGAAAGAATTCGAAGAAATCCTGTCCGAAAGCAAAAGATTTTATCTCGGGAGATGAAGACAGCACCCAGACCCATATCGCGCATTTTAAAAGATGACTTAGGACTTGCAGCCTATAAGAGACGCACTGGTCATTTTTTAACTGATAATTTAAAAAAGAATAGGGTGGTAAAATCGAAGCAACTACTGAAGCGGTACGCAAAGGGAGGTCACAGAAAATTTTTGTTTACGGATAAGAAAATCTTTACAAATGAGCAACATTTTAACAAACAAAATGACCGTATTTGCTCTAAGCTCAAAGCTCTAAGGAAGCTTCCCAATTAGTCGACAGAGTGCAACGTGGGCATTATCCGACTTCAGTGATGGTTTGGTGGGGTGTTATGAAGTGTTGCTATGAAGGAGTGACTGAGCCATATTTTTGTGAAAATGGTATCAAAACATCGGCACAAGTGTATCAAGATACCATTCTTGAGAAGGTAGTTAAACCCCTTAACAACACCATGTTCAATAACCAAGTATAGTCCTTCCAACAAGACTCAGCGCCGGGTCATAAGCTCGGTCCACGCAGTCTTGGTTGGAAGTGAAAGTTTCGGACTTCATCAGAGCTGAAGACTGGCCGTCGTCTAGTCCCGATCTTAATCCACTGGATTATGAATTATGGTCAGTTTTAGAGAGTATGGCTTGCTCTAAACGCCATGATAATTTGGAGTCCCTAAAACAATCCATACGATTGGCAGTGAAGAATTTCCCCATGGAAAGAGTGCGTGCTTCTATTGATAACTGGCCTCAACGTTTAAAGGACTGTTGTAACGACGCGCTCTGCAAACGTCGTCACACCGGTTTTAATTCTATTTTTGAACGAAAAGTTTCGGAACGCGGAGTGAATGACATTTTGACGTATAGCTGTCAAAGCACCTTTCTTCCTAGCGTTGAGGCTGGATGGTCGATATTCATGGCTTCGTAACTTAATTTCAATAAATCTCATAAAAATGAGAGTATTTTTGCCTAAAGGATAATAGTTTGTGTCTTCACAACTATCCTCTTGTGGAATTATAGTTTATTTCTGGTGAGTTGTCATTTTTTAATAAGATTCACTTTGATGGAATTCGCCACGTTCCTAATTTGAAAAATAATTGTTAAAATTCTATTGTTTCAGCTCTTAATCTGAGAATATTATGATTTCTTTTGCTATTGGCATTGTTCCAGCAAATTAAGGCGGTAAGTCGCACAAATTTATAAAAAATTAGGACCTCGTGTTCATATTGGAGTTTGTTCTAATGACATGCAATTTTGTTACAGGTTTCCAAATTGGAACCGCCTTTTTTTCCTTTTTCTCTTTTTCCTGTGGACTTTTTCTCTTTTTGCCTTTGGATCTTTTCTTTGGACCTTGGTCTTCGGTCATCTGCATTTCCTTATGGAGGGTTTGGACTTTTCGCCTCAAACCTGGATGTACCGCATGGGCTTAAACTGAAAACTTCGCCTGCTACGAGCTTTCTCGCTGCTGTGTTTACATATACTCGCCGAGGGATGCCGTGAGCTTACTTTAATTATATTTTAAATCTAAACTTCAAAATAACCTAAAAATGCATTGGTGACATAAGATCATATTGACATAAGATCATATTGACATAGGATCAGATTGACCTAGCTTATAAAACTCTAATTTTAAATTTAAGGTTAGATATACATTAGGAATGTATCCTTGCAACTATTTCTAAATGCACACTGGAGTGGACAATAAAACCTTAAACCTCACCGTTTGGTTTCATTTAGCTCACCTCCGGCAGATTAAAAGTTTCCAATCTCCGCTGATTATCCTAGGCATGTGTATCTCCAAGGCGCCCGAACTTTTATGGTAATGTACTTACAAACCAATTTTATTTCTATTTCTTTTAAATAGGAGACACAGAAAAAAATAAAATCATTTTTTTTTATTATTACATCTGGCACTCGCGAACAGGGACATGACAGTGTGCATATATCTTTATTCCTTGTCACCTTTGCATTATTTTTTACCTTATCATGTTAAGAACAGTGTTTTCTTCATGTATTTTACTGTTACATAACTGTGTATTACAGTAAATCTTTGTTATTGTTTACTTTGCAAAACTAATCATACTACAAGTTAGTACTATTGTTTGTATCTCTCAATTACAGGTGAATGTTTCAATTTGTATAACATGGTTATTGTTATAATTGTTTTATCTTATATAGCTTTTGTTTATTACAGGTAAGATTTTCCACTTAGTAATATTATATAATTACTAGTTCTTAACCTTTATTCACATGTGTGAAAACATAGTAATATTTGAATATTTGCTGTTTACCTTAAGTAGACATAAATAATTTATTTTGTGAATCACTAATGCATTTTTATCTTTATAGGCATTTGACCTAAATAATTTTTGCAACAATAACATTCCATTCTATGAGTTTGTTTGACTTTTGAGTTTAGCGTTTTGCTATCAATGCAATTAACTTCATTCATAATTTAATTAACTTTAATTAGAAACTTTAATTGATACTTTAATTAGAAACTTATAGTGTATTTAATACAACTTTTTATTAGATTTTCACATCCTTTTATAAATCAAACATGGATAAGGAAATACAGGTCCCGCCTTTGTTTGAGAATATTGTTAATGATGTTCCAGTTGGTACTTCTACTCATGAGATGCCTCATGTCATGGCTGATTTATCTGAAGTTGTTGATCCATTTTCGAATAGTCGAGGAGCTGGTGATCATAGTCTGAGAGCCGCATCTTCATTTAATATGATGAATGTTTTATTGAATGATAATTTGAGGAAAAACTTGCCTTCTGTTACTAAGTTGCCTGATTTAAAACGAAGTAAGCTTTTGTATGATGGTAAATCGTGCGTTAGGGAATTTATTACTCAAGTGGAAGAATATTTCTTGTTTAAAAATTTTAATGAATATTTTTTGGTTAGTTCATTCTCTGATCTTTTGTCAGGCACTGCGCTTAAATGGTTTCGTAGTGTTCGTATTCGTATTGCTTCTTGGCAGGATTTGAAGGCTGCGTTGTTGAAACGTTTTGATAGAATTGAATTTGATTATCATTTGGAACATGAACTCCGTACTCGTAAACAAAGGATAACTGAGTCATTACCAGATTTTATTACAGACATAATGGATATGGCTAGCCGTTTGTCTATGCCTGTTTTTGATGCTACCCTCATAACTATTATTAAACATAACATGTTGAATATTTACACACCTTTTGTGTTTGGTAGAACTATTTCTTCTATCGACGAATTTATTAACCTCAGCAGAGAATTAGAGAATTTTGTGTCAAGAAAGAACTTGAGTGAGAATAAAAGTATTAAAAAGGAAAAATATTCTGCTCAAATTAGTGCTGTTAAATCAGATGATTTAACTTGTTTAAAATGTAAGTCCTCTGGACATTCTTATAAAAATTGCCCTACATTTCCAGGTGTAATTTGTTTTAAATGTCACAAGCTTGGCGTCACTACGAAGAATTGCGAAGTTTGTAATTCAAATACTGTTCAGTCAAAAAACGTATCAGGTTCCATCGAGCCCTAGTTTTTGATAAAACCTCTGGTGACTCGATGTTGAAAAAATTTAGCAGTGCTCCGAATGAAGCCACTTGTAAGAAAGAATTTAATGAATGGTTGGATTATTTGAAAGTTTTCTTTAATAATATCAGGGCTGCTCCTGTTTTGTTTGTTAAACATAAAGACACTAGACCTTATTTAAATTTTAATATTAATAATAAATTTTATTCAGGTTTGTTAGATAGTGGAGCTTGTAGTTGTGTACTCGGTTCTAATATTCATCAAACATTTTTGCAATTAGGTTATAAATTTAAACCTTATAAAGGTAACGCTGTTACTGCTGATGGTTCTGCACACAATGTTATTGGAACTATGGTTTTACCTATCACTTGTGATAACTTAACTCAAAATGTAGATTTTTTGATAATACCTTCTTTTAAACCTTCAATTATTTTGGGATTTGACTTTTGGTTGAAATTTAATCTTGCTAAAGACTTATGGAATAATATTACTTTTGAATATGAATCCACTACTTGTGTAAATGCAGTTACTTCTGTTTCTGAACTTTCTCCTTCTGAGAAACACGAGTTAAATAAAATTATTTCACTTTTTGAAAATATTTCTTATGAAAAGAGAGGCTTAGGTCTTACTCATTTAGTTAAACATAAAATTAATGTTACTGGTGAACCTTTTAAACAACGTTATTGGCCCCTTAGTCCTGCTAAACAAAAAGAACTTTATGATGAAGTGGAAGTTTTATTAAAGGAAAATATTATTGAACCTTCTAAATCTCCTTGGTGTTCTCCAGTGTTAGCCGTTGAAAAACGTGATAATGGAAGCCAATTTACAGCTAAGCAATTTGTAGATTTTCTAAAAAGTTATAATATTAGTAAAATATTTTATAATACTTTATATACACCTCAAAATAATCCTGTAGAGAGATATAACAAAACAGTCGAAACATGTATTTCTTGTTTTGTTAAAGATGATCATAGAACTTGGTCAAAATATTTGCCTCATGTTCAATTAGCTTTAAATAGTAGTGTGAATCTAGCTACAGATTTCACTCCTAATTTTCTCATGTTCGGTAGAGAACTTATTTTTGATGCTTCATTGCACCGTTTTAGTAATTCTTTTGATAACCTCAATCAACTTGATGTTGTTGATAGGTCTTCATTTGCTTTTTCACTTAAATCACTTAGTGATATTTTTATAAAAGTTCAAGCTTCATTGCTTAAAGCTTATAAGCGTAATGCGCGTTATTATAATATAGGAAGGAAGGTCATTTCTTTTGAGGTGGGAGATATAGTGTGGAGGAGAAGTTTTGTGCAGTCTAATGCTCCTGCATTCTTTTCGGCTAAGTTAGCACCTAAGTTTGTTAAGTGTGAAATAATAGATAAAATTTCCTCTAATGTTTATGTTTTAAAAGACCTTAATAAAAACTATACTGGTCGTTATCATATTAAAGACATAATTAAATATTAAAATTATTCTTGTTTTGACAATGTCTATCTTTGTCTTTGGTACTTTGTTTGAAGTATGACCCCACTATGAGGTGATGTTTGAAAGGTTGAGGGGTGTTGAAAGGAGATGTATGTTAGGAACTTCACAACAATTTATTAATTTCAATTTTAGTTTCCTTCAAAAATAACTTAGGTCATTTTAGGACTTGTTATTGTGTAACTCTACTCCATATTAACAAATTGTTCCACATCAAAAGATCTTATATTTTTATTTATCTTTGTTGTATAGGATTATTTTCCTGTATATATTTTTATACACTTGTATATTTAATATTGTATATTTTGTACAAATTTAGGAATTTAGTTTCTACTCTAATATAGGAGTGAAATTTAATATTCATTTTCTACATTAAATTCACTTGACTTATTTCCACTCACTTAGGGAATGGAAAATTAAGTTTCTTGAACTTTATTTTTGTACAGTTCTGGGTTATTTTCTTAGTATTAAGATTCTCGGATTGGACGCATTTTATGCATTTTTTACACACCTTGTTATACCATTTTTTGGGAAACTTGTGTCTTACTGGACTTTACAATTTTTTGTGCTATTGTGTTTCATACACATAGTCACACCTTACGCTTTGCGCACGGGAAGCTGGTGGTGTTGAGCCGGTCGTAATTGTCGTTTTTCTCTTTTTGTACGATTGTGTTTTTATACACATTGTTACATTTTTTATGCTTTGCGCACGGGATGTCGGTGGTGTTGTGCCGGTCGCAAATGTCATACTCTTCTTATGCGGTTGTGCTCAGAAAGTCAGTGGTGTTGTACTGGTCACAATTGTCATATTTTCTTTATATTTTGCTTGTGCTCGGAAAGTTGGTGGTGTTATGCCGATCACAATGCTTATAAATATATTATTACGACACTTTTGTTGTGATTTTGTTTTGACGTTTTGGATGTTGGAATAGGAATTTGAAGTCGGCGGCTTTTCAACCTAACCGACAGTGGGAAAACTTCATTGTTTTTACCGATTTTCTTTCAGATTCGGCAGCGTTGGTGCTTAACCGATATCTTGTTAGTTTCATATTTTTGTTTCAGGAATAGCTGGTATAGAGTCGGTGGCGTAGGAGCTCAACCGCACTTTTGTATTGATGCTAGAAGGCTGGTTAAGATCAAGGATTAGATTCGACGGCGTTGGTTGCCTAATCGATATCTGGAATGGAATTGAGTAGGGATTGTTTAATTTGTTTTATTGAAGGATTTATTTTCACTTTTGTGTTGAAATAAGTTTTTACTCTTTTCTGAGTTTGGTTTCGGTTATTCCATTAAGTTGGATAGTGTCCTTTGTTTCCATTTGAAACTGGAAATTCTTTTTCAACTTAATTCTTTACTTTTCGAGTGTTTTCACATTCTTTGATTTTTAGGAATGCTTTCCCATTCTTTAATTTATAATTATTTCTGCAATACCCAATGCAAGATGCTTTCGCATTGCCTTTTTTGTTTATTGAAAAATGTTGCAAGACATTTTGTCTTTTGAGGTTTTTTGGAATTTTGTTCTGGACTCTCATAATTTTCATTAGAAAAGGAAGTTTCTTTCTTTCTTTTTTCTTTTTGGGGAGGGATGTAATGTAACGACGCGCTCTGCAAACGTCGTCACACCGGTTTTAATTCTATTTTTGAACGAAAAGTTTCGGAACGCGGAGTGAATGACATTTTGACGTATAGCTGTCAAAGCACCTTTCTTCCTAGCGTTGAGGCTGGATGGTCGATATTCATGGCTTCGTAACTTAATTTCAATAAATCTCATAAAAATGAGAGTATTTTTGCTTAAAGGATAATAGTTTGTGTCTTCACAACTATCCTCTTGTGGAATTATAGTTTATTTCTGGTGAGTTGTCATTTTTTAATAAGATTCACTTTGATGGAATTCGCCACGTTCCTAATTTGAAAAATAATTGTTAAAATTCTATTGTTTCAGCTCTTAATCTGAGAATATTATGATTTCTTTTGCTATTGGCATTGTTCCAGCAAATTAAGGCGGTAAGTCGCACAAATTTATAAAAAATTAGGACCTCGTGTTCATATTGGAGTTTGTTCTAATGACATGCAATTTTGTTACAGGTTTCCAAATTGGAACCGCCTTTTTTTCCTTTTTCTCTTTTTCCTGTGGACTTTTTCTCTTTTTGCCTTTGGATCTTTTCTTTGGACCTTGGTCTTCGGTCATCTGCATTTCCTTATGGAGGGTTTGGACTTTTCGCCTCAAACCTGGATGTACCGCATGGGCTTAAACTGAAAACTTCGCCTGCTACGAGCTTTCTCGCTGCTGTGTTTACATATACTCGCCGAGGGATGCCGTGAGCTTACTTTAATTATATTTTAAATCTAAACTTCAAAATAACCTAAAAATGCATTGGTGACATAAGATCATATTGACATAAGATCATATTGACATAGGATCAGATTGACCTAGCTTATAAAACTCTAATTTTAAATTTAAGGTTAGATATACATTAGGAATGTATCCTTGCAACTATTTCTAAATGCACACTGGAGTGGACAATAAAACCTTAAACCTCACCGTTTGGTTTCATTTAGCTCACCTCCGGCAGATTAAAAGTTTCCAATCTCCGCTGATTATCCTAGGCATGTGTATCTCCAAGGCGCCCGAACTTTTATGGTAATGTACTTACAAACCAATTTTATTTCTATTTCTTTTAAATAGGAGACACAGAAAAAAATAAAATCATTTTTTTTTATTATTACACTGTGTTGCAGCCAATGGAGACCACTTCGAATAAGCTTTTTATATTTTAAATTGTTTTATATTTATGTATTAAACTAACATACTGTAAAAGTAATCAATATTATTTGCAATAAAAAAAAATGTTTTTTCTTCGTAACAATATTTATGGCTAGACTAGGTATACAATACCTGCATATACAGATTACCGGTGACATATACAAGTATGTGACTCAATTCACTGTCACAATGCCACGGAGGCTGTATTATGAAAAGTATATCAAAGTATTGTATTATCAAATATTTTAATCAAGAATCAAAAGTAAGTAATTACCTCCAAAACTTTCCACTCTCAAGTCTTTAAATCTGGTGGAAACTTTGGCCATGTCAGTCTTGATTTGTAACGTGAGTCTACCTTCTGCGGAGGCTCTGATGACTACTTCGGAGGACATGGTCTTCATTCTATCTATTGTAGTACGCAGCTGTTTTAGGGATGGCAGTTCTATTGATATCTGCAAAGGAAATATACAAAGGTTTTTATTTGTTATGTGGGCATAGCGGGTCCTACGGCAATGATGCCGCGGACGAACTTGCGAAGAGAGGCTCTGGTATGAGCGTCGATGGCCCGCTACCATTGCTACCAATCCCTTTCTCGCAACTCCGCACTTGGACACGCGAGAGATCCGCGGAACTACACAACCAAAGATGGACACAAGCCACCGACTGCAAGCAGTCAAAAGTGGTTATGCCATCAGTAAACAAACGACTCACGAAACGTCTCCTAAAACTAGACAGAACAAGTCTAAGAACAATAATGGGGACTATAACGGGCCACTGCCCCCTCCACAAGCACCTATACACCATTGGTGTCACGGACAGTCCCCTTTGCAGGGGATGTTTTGCTGCCGAGGAAACGGCCGCCCACGTAGTACTGGAATGTGAGGCAGTAGCCTATCAACGATCACAAATCCTCGGTACAGTGAGGTCGCTCCGCGAAGCCTGTGAAGCCCCCAGTAAGCTTCTGCGCTTCTGGGCGGAGCTAGGCTGGCTACTCTAGCCAGTACTCCACACGCACAATGGCCCAAAAGGGAGGCTAAGTGCGGACAAGGGAGTCCCCTTTCCATTCCATTCCATTCCATTGTTATGTTGGTACATCAGATCGTGGATTTGATTACTGGATCCATCAATATTAAGGTTTTCTGTTCAAAAAGCAATAGTAGCATAGAACAAGTTTTAAATTGTTCCCAGTTGCATCAACCGCTTTCACTTTCAAACCCGAGGTCCACCTAATTTGGCTTTTACGGGACTGGAATTGTCCATTAATCAGCAGCTGTGAATGAGCATTGGTAGTTAACTCAGTTGGACAAAGTTATCTGATATGTGGGCGTTAACTGATATAGCCATTTATTTATTTATTTAAACTTTTTGCACAAATACACGAGGATTGTACAAAGGCGGACTTATGCCACAGGCATTTTCTACCAGTCAACCTTAGGGTGATGCAGAGATATTTATATCAAAGGTAAGTGCATGAAGTGTTGTGGTGGAGAGTTTTTCTTAGTTAGGTACACAAATAATAATTTTATATAATAAATATTGAATTAAAAATAAGTAAGTAATAATATATTCATATATACAAACATCATAAACTACATACACATATATATATATACTACTTACATAAACTACATACACAAATACGATCTGAAATTATTTGTTTACCAACTATGGGTTGCTATAGAGTTAAGAAAAACTGTTCTTACAACTTACATCAGGATCTGGTACTCTTGGCTCGTTGAAGTCTGACCACAACTTCCTTGGTATTACTGTCACGGGGATATCATGCGTCACATGTCTTGTTTGTTGAGAAGTTAACGATGGCTGAAAACAATAAATGTTGTTGTTGTTAAACACCAGAGCATGAATAGTGTGCTGGTATTCTTCAATGAGTTGAGGTGGATCTAATGATTTCACGAAAAAACCATGCGTGATCTTACCATTGTAAGTTTGTGAATATGATTAAATAAAATTATTACGTCTTGATGTAGTTGTCCTGTCTGAAGCCAAATATATTTCTATGTATGGCTCATTGATATGTCTTTACGAAGCGTTAACAGTTGTTATTTAAAGACTATAATTATTATCAATGTAAAAGCTGCATCATACTGTTGTACTACTGCCAGCAGAGGGTAGACTTGTCTGGATTGGGGATAAAGCTTTCGATGTCAGTTTCCCCAGTTAAAACTATGCTACGTACGTCTGTTGGTGTACAATTAAGAATTATCTATCTATGAAAACCGGAACTGACAGCTTTACATTAATTCTGAACCACAAAAAAGCCTACACTAATGCAATGAGTGGGAACCGTACTTGCACATCCAATCTAGCATTTGATCGTACTACTGCCACATCACATAGACTGTGTAAGGTTCATCACAGTCGGCGATTAAGTTAAGTAACATTGATCTTACCATTTCTATCTCCAATGAAAGACACGGACATTGTTTTTTGGTAAGCTTCATCTTCAATGATTTCGCAGACTTCAAAGTGACTAAGGACCTGGCCAAGTTACCTGGAAAATCATAGAATAATAACAAGAAAAATAAGTTTGTACAAGGCTCCGAGGTTCAGTTGTTGAGACACAAAAACGGTACAGTTTGACAGTTACTTTTGAAATAGGTCATTATTTTTGCCCTTCTGGTGATTCCGATGCTTCCGCCAATGACACAGCCCGGGATTTGATTTAAAAGTTTCGACTTGGCGAAATGTGACTTGCTGTAATCTTGGATCAAAAGTTAAAATTGATTGATTGTTTGAAAAAAGATTGTCAAATAAATATATATAATCAAATATACATACAACTTACTTGTGTTATGCACAATAATATGCTTACCTTATTTAGTTCTTAGTTTTAGTTACAAATATATGAACATATTCCAATTTGATTAAGATAGGGAAAATTTTGAATCAGATTAGGCGGGATTTGAACCTGCAGTCTTTCTCTTACAAGCTCTGAACACTGAGCCATCCAAGCCATCCAAATGGGCCCAAACATCCGTCTTATGGCGACGGTGGGTTAATAAGTATTAAGGGTAAGTATGCTAACTATCTATTAAAAATTAAAAATCTATTAAGATTTCAATAGTAAGTATCTTACCCTTAATACTTAAAAATTTCATTCAAATATTGAAATTTATACCTGAACTTACAGCCAAATATATGTCTTTATGTTCTTCGTCTATGCCAATCAGTTGGTATTCTGAGAAAAACATAGGATGCGGAATCTCGCACCACAGTATTGGAGGCGTTGGGCCGCTATTCTCTTCACTAACAATAAAGTACAGCTGATCATCGGATAACCTCAACACACATTCCTTCGATAATTTAGATATTATCGTAACAACATCTGAAATTTATATTTGAACTTGTTAAGTACATAAAATTAGTATTGTAAATGTAATATTATAGCCAAATGTGTAAGTACTTGAGAATTCTCGCATCGGCCCTGCATCTATCATTACTGCACGAAATTTCATTGCAATGATTTTTTATTGTTTCTCATAAGAATAAAAGTTTTATAGCTTCAGAAGTACAATACTGTATTCGTAGTTTTGTAACTTTGTTGACACATTTTGTAATTTGACAGTTATATTCCATAGACTAAACTAACTAGATAAACTAGAAGATTCTTTTTAGGTAAGGATGCAACTTTTCTTCCACTGGCAAAACTTCCTTTAATCAAATTATTGACAAATGAAGTAGTACCTAACTGTTTAAGTCTCATCCATCAAGGCAGTTGTGAAAATTAAAGCTGGTGCCACTACAATTTACCTGGCACCCTGTATATTACAACTGGACAGTCCTGATGTTTTTTTATTGAACAAACCATTTTATGGATGCTGGTATTGTCAGACGGTTAGTCAATAAACAAATGTATTATATTTGTTCATTCCAAGAAACAAAATTGGTTGCATACACAATTGTCTCACATTTTTGTTTCTAATATCTGTTGCTTTGATGTTATTCGTACTTATATAAAAATTAAATTAATAACTTTAAAAATCCCCATCACAAAAAGCAACCCTAAAAATTCAAAAACAAGTTGTGTTAGTTAGCCCTATAACTTTGATATACCTAGTAATACATAATTTGATTCAAGCGTTGTCATGTTGGGAGACCTTGGATCGTTCCGATAGTATGACGGAGTGCTTTACCAGTTACTGTTAGGGTCCCCCGACATGACAATCTTCTGCTACTCTAATATTAAGTTTATTTAATCTTTTATAAGAACAACTATTGCCTGAAACATCTTGAGATGAAAGCCAGCGCGTGAACATGGCCCATCAATCAATAACACAAATTTTAGTAAAATTGTATACATAGCGACAATAACCACACGATATTGTCTGTTTGTGATTTTTTCTTTATTTACCAATAGGTAATGTCTCACCATGTCGCTCCCACTGGAAGCTACTAATTACAATAATCATTCTAATAGTTGTTAGATCTTAAGCCTATTTGTATACCTACTGTAGACTTTATTTACCTTCAATGCTGGGCTCGTCCTATCTCTGCCCTCGTAATATCCCTAGGGTTGACTGGAAAAGAATGCATGCGGTATGATGAATTCTGCCAATATACTTTACGCATCTAATTAAATATTACATTAAATTTTAAAAATCGGTCCCTCGACAGACGTAGGTACTACAGTACTTACCAAAACCTGCCAAACGAACCCAACCAGAACTGGTCCATCTTGTATGGTTCAAAATGTCCCATGACCATACTACTATCTCCATAAACTCTACGTGATCCTATGGCCACATCCAGCTCCATCATCAGACAGTGGTTATAAAGTACTCGATGGGGTTGTGTCGTTTAATTATGGAGTTCCTATAGTCATCTTCCAGCCTCATCATAAGACCCTGGTTACCATCTAGCTTCGTCAAGACAAATCAAACGAGCTGAAAATCAATGGGATTACAATATAACTGATATAGAAGTTAAGAAGACAACAACAGTACAAAGGGCCGCCTTATCGCTGTACGAAATGTATGTTGGTTAGAGTGTTTGAGCGTTGTTGACGACGAGAGTTGTTGTTAGATAAATCATTTACATACTTGTTTGACTACATAAAATAATGATATAAATATATACAAACAAAAAATATACATACTTAAAAATACTTATATTTAAGTACTTAATAATTATTACATACATGCAATATATTACAATATTTGTTCATATTTCGTTGACTAGAGTCTAATAGTATCAAAATAGTATGAACAAAATACGTCTTCTGTAAAGGAGTAGAGAAAGGAGGTTTTATTTAGAGAATGACAAGGTTAGTGTCATTACAGGATGATGACTGAGAATAAAGATGTACATGTTTGGATACGAAAATGGGGTTGCTTACGAGTATAATATCGATGAAATTCAGATTTTACATTTATAAAATCGTAATAATGAAACAAATTGGCATTCATATTACATACTCATAAAACCGTTAATTTGTATATTCTTGACGATTTTACAAAATATAATCTTACTAATTATATTTAGTACATCACTCGTACCATAGAGCTCAACCTAAATTATGCTTCCCCAAAGATGGCGTTGAATGGCGTTGTCGTGTTGATAATATTCTATTTGCAGATTTCTTTCTATCTCTTTTTACCTACATGCATTGCATTAGTAAGAATGAGACAGATGATATTACCTTTTGATTGTAACGAATACTAACGAATTGTGGTTATATGATTTGGAAAAGTTTTTATTTATTTTACTTCATCAATGTGCAATCCTAAGTATTTTATTAATTGTTATAGTTTAAATATAATATAAGATATTATTTCTTAACTTTATTCGGGTTATGAAGGATTGAAAAGAAGCCTAAATGGAGAAAATAGAACCGTCAAGGTATGTGTGCGATCGATAATGTCATTATGATGCCTTCTAACCACTAAAATACTTTCCTTCTCTCACAAGACTACCTGCTTTATTTGACACATTTTCTGTTTGTAAATATACCATTCCTTTGTTTATGTAGGTAAAGTGAAATAACTAATGACATTAGTTCTTATTTTGAAGATTTTGCCCATACTGTTGGCCATAACGTTTTTCCTTCGAATTCGATCTTCGAATATTTAACGGATTCTTATTTGAAAGGGATTCGTTATTTTGTACTTCAGAAACGTAAACATAGAGCTTGTCAATGAATGATTATGTTTACAATAGGGATTTAAGATGATTTACACGTTTCTGCGATGTTGAAGCGCCTTGTACAGCTACGTAAACGGTTCAATGCCGTTCGACCGTGATTAGGTTAACAAATTATGTAACGCGAACGCAGTTACCTCTGCTTTAACGTTTGTACCTTAAAATATTTCTAAACGATAAATTTTATTCTACTAAAATCGGAAAATACCTATTTATGAAATGAGGTAAGTACCTACAATTATGTTTCAGCTAGGTAGGTATACGAACAGGTAGAGTGCGTATACTTATGGTATGGCGTCTCAATAGATAACGAGGTATCTCCATATGGGTTGATAGCAGTTGTTTACCATATTACCTTATCTACAATTGTTAATGTGAATGGCTTTCCTTGCTAACTTTAAAGTTGAAATTCGCTCAGGGCACATCCGATAGGGACTATGATTGCGACCTAAACAGCGATAAGTGTTTGCTCAATGACTTTCATTGAGTAAAAACGTGAGAACACTGAGATCCCAGTTTAATAGGACGGGTTTTCAGCGAAAACCCTTATTAAGATTGATTTTCATCCAAAACCAATCTTCTTATGTTCTTATGTCAGAGGGCAGAGGAGTCACAGACTCACAGAGTATCTATGAGTTAAAACAGATTTCACTAATGACACGAACCGATATCAAGACAAATTAAACTGCGTAATCACATTTAACTCAATAGGTATATTGCATAGAGTTAAATGTGAGAATCCGATCCGATCATGACATCTATGAATCCTCATCCGATGATGGATGGGGATTCATAGACGTCCAAAGTACGCCCTGCGTCATCCGGGACCCGCGTATTGTTTCCATAAGTGCCTTTTATAATATAACAATGGAGAACAGGCCCTCTGCATGGACGGCTTCTCTAAGGGCATGTCCTGAGTTGAGGGATATACCTCCGGCAACTTCACCTTTTCCTCCGGCAACTTCACCTTTTCCTCCAGCAACTTCACATTTTCCTCCAGCAATTTCACATTTTCCTCCGGCAATCTATAAAGACCCGAAGACGGCGTGTGATTTAATCGATTCAAGTTCGACATAACCCTCCGGATATCTTCGTCGTTGGAGGTGGGGGCACCGCCTACAGTGAAGGTATCCGTGGGGATATAACGCTCAATAAAGAAAAGGCGGTCAAAACTTGACAGGTTACCGCGTGTCATCCCAGCAGAAGCAGGTCGACGAGGCCACCCTTTATGGAGCAAGATGAAGACACTGTATCTTAGTACCGAGGGGGCCATCCGTGATGGTCATGATCAAATTCATTACGATGATTCTCGTGACATTCGAGGCTTTAACTTCAGTACTCAGAGTCTGCCTTCTAATCCTTTTGGTTTACCTGTACGGCTTTTATGGGAGCCACTGACATCTGATCACGCACTTACGAGATGAAAGCTTGGTAATGATGATGATCATCTATCTCGACACTAATAATTATTTTACAAAGTAAAGATAAAATAAAAATGAACTACTAGCCTCTGATGCATGACTCGATTCAACAACATACTTACCGCCGGGAACCACGCGGCTAACAATAGTGCCCGGAATATGGCAATAGGCTCGCCCCCTCTTACGTCGGACCGAATACAATGATTGGTGAACTGAATTCACCTCTGACTAACCCTCCGGGGATATAGGCGTGATTATATGTATGTAAAACCACAGAATAGACGTAAAACTACTAGAGCGATTTCACAAATTCTTTCACGATAAGAGAATGTTACATAGGTATATACTCAATTCTGTTAGGTACCTACTTAACTAAACGTAAGCAATCTTGATGTGTCTTTTTAATTATTTTTTTTTAAACTCGATTTAAAAGTATTTTACTGTTTAGAAACTCATTTTAAGACTATTAACCGTAGTACCGAACCGAATATAGTTAGGCAGTTAGTAAGCCTTGTTTTTTTTTAATATGTGTTTCTATAAGTCGCTACAAGATTGTTTATCTTTAGTTAAGTACCTAACCTAATGGAGTATAGGTACTTTTTATCCCGATATTCCCACGGGAACAAGTCTTTTTTATTGTAAAGGAATTTGCTTATTTCACTACTGATTCGAAGATTCACCTTAATAACATTATGGTAATAACAAGGCTATTATTTTTTTAATGGTAAACTAATGATCAATTATTAATGATAGAGTAAATTATTTAACGATAAATTTTATACATTGAATGCATACCAATACTCGTATTATAAAGAAAGAAAGAAGCTCTGTCTGTCTGTCTGTCTGTATTTTAAGCTCTCACGTCTAAACAACTGAACCGTTTTGATGAAATTTGGTATAGGCATACATTAGACCTTGAGAACACATAGACTATGTTTTGTCGCGATAACCGACATCAACGTGGGTGGAGCCGCGGGCATCATCTAGTAAAAGGTATAAACACAGATCACGGACTAAGGGAACTTCAATACTCTCTGGACCTAAGCATTTACCTACCAGTAGGCAAGCACAGCTCAATTTTTCAATGCGAATATATTGCCAAAACAACGGCGGCGACGGCAATCTGCGAACTAAAGGCGGAGGGCTTAAACATAAAACTCCGAACAGCACAGCCGTTTTGATAGGGTTAGACCACCAAATAACCATCAGTACCTACATTAACAGCATAACCTCTAACTACACTGAACAAGTTATCCTCTCATAACGCATCAGTACAGCTGGGGCAAAGATGCCGCAGACGAGCTCACGAGGAAGAGCTTCGGTATGCCCGTTTCTAGCCCACCACCACTACTACCGATCCCTTTCCCACAGTTCCGCACCTGGACATGCGAGAGATCATTGGAATTGCATAACCAAAGATAGATACAAACCATCGATTGTAGGTTATCACAAATGGCTATACCGTGCCTCGGTGAACAAACAGCTCACGAAACGTCTCCTAAAATTTGTTAGAACAAGTCTAAGACTGTACTTAGACTTGTTCTAACAAATTTTATAGTGACAATAACGGTCCACTGTCCCCTAAACAAGCACCTATACACCATTGGTTGTTTGTTGCCGAGGAAACGACTGCCCACTTAATAGGTACTGGAATGCGATTCAGTATTACGTGGGCGATCTCAAATCCTTGGCATAGTAGGGTCACTCCGCGAAGCCTGTGAAACCCCCAGTAAGTTTCTGCGCTTCTGCTCAGATCTAGGCTGGCAGCTCTAGCCAGTGCTGTTCACGCATATAGGCCCAAGTAGGGATGCTAGGTGTGGGCAAAAGAGTACTTTTTCATTCCATTCCATATGGGAACATAAAGGTCGGTCTTACGATCTACAGGTTCGAATCCTGGCTTTTACACTATCGATGTGAACCCACTGCTAACCCAAACTAGGCTAGGGGGAATTGGGGAATAGGTACTTATTAGAAAATAAAATAAAGAACATACCCTCTGTGGACTATGTACAATAATATAAGGTTGCTATCAATCATAGCTATAGGCCTATACTTATTGTCATGTTGCTTTAGAACGCTACAGATTAGGGCAACATATGTAAGTTTTTTGGGCCTCACAATATTCGTGAATTTCGTGGTCTTCTTCACCTGAAACCCTGTACACCTACTGATTGACAGACGAGGCTCTTGGTCAGGGTTCCTCTCGGGGTTTACAAAATATACCCTGAGTTTCCATCAATGGTAGAGAAGGCTCGAAAATCAATAAATGGACTTATCAACTATGGTTAGTTGATTGGCGCGCCTCCGTTGTTGAATCCCGCGCTGACCACCAAAGAGACCGAAAAACTCATTTAGCGCATCCTGAGTAGGTTGTCACGAACTATGCCAGTTAATGTAAGCACGTTTCCGAACGTTAAAACATTTTTACGCCCTTGAAGAACCCCATTATAATCGACGCCATAAACCATGGCAGGAAGGTCATTCCGCGGTTTTACCTATCGCGGAAGGAAGTTGGCACACTGTCGGCGCTAACTAGTTTTAGGGTATGGGTGAGGAGCTCGTTCCATGACGTTATTAGCTCATTATTGCCCAATCAGAAACGGTGCCTATAGATTTCGGTCAAGTGTATATTGGCTTTAGTAAGTACATCTTTATTCTACTCACTTTTAGAAGATTATCTGACGCAGGCTTTCCTCCGCGTTGCAAAGACTGTATGTGTTCTACCGCCTATACAGCGGTTTGTGCTCAGATGAATTGTTTGACATGCTGCCCACAGCAACAATCTATCATCGCACCGCTCGCCGTAGGCAGGGAATTCATCCCCACACATTGCAACCTGTGACGGTACACACTGTGCGGTATGAAAGAAACTTCATCCCACGCACACTCAAACTGTGGAATGAACTCCCAGCCGCGGTTTTCCCATACGCCTACAATATGGGGTTCTTCAAAAGGGGCATTAGGAGGTTTTTTCATGGTCGCCAGCGCGAGTGTGACGTCCCTGGTGTTGCATACGTCCATAGGCCACAGTAACCACTTCCCATCAGGTGGGCCGTGTGCTGGTCTGCCACCTAAGTGGTATAAAAAAAACCTGACAATTACTCCCTAAAAGTCAAGGTAAACCAATGAGGACTTCGAGCCTTAGATATAATTGGGACTAACTTTATGATGATAAAGGAAATGAGTAGGTATAGTTACCTAGTACGTGAGCGTACTTTTGTGACGACTGTAGGTTAAACATTTATATTCACGCCTGTCAATACTAGAAGGGGTAGGCAGAGGTGTATTGACATCGTATTAGGGGGCGAGCCTATTACCTTCAGTGGGGCACTTTGTCAGTGTTTATGAATATCCTTTAGTCGCTTTCCAGACCAGCTACGGGCACTTATGGAAGTGGCCTTATTCTTCTCCACAGGGACTCAACAGTGCAATTGTAACGACTGTAAACACCATTAGAATATTCCAAACTTATCACAAATTCAATGCTCAAGTATTTTTAGATATCCTGCCATTGATTGCTGAACCTAAGTACCGATAATCTGAGCATTGAACTTCATTAAACTTTAGTCCATTAGAGCTAAATTGGGACCGGGCTTGTTTTATAACATCCTGAAAACGGCACAAGGCCTTTTTATTAGATATCGATTAGATAGGTATTAGATAACCGCGTAGTAGAGTAGAATTTGGGTCATCCCATCTCTTCCCATGCGGGGCCATACAAGACGACTAAGGGATAGGACTTTTTATCATCAGACAGATATATACAGCCCAGACTTAGCCTCAGATGCATGACTTGAGTGAACAATAGCGCCCGGAAGATGGCAATAGGTTCACCCCCTATTACGTGTGACCGAATTCAGTGCTTGGTGAAATGTAAGTGTTAATTCACCTCTGCCTAACCCTCCGGGGAAAAAGGCGTGATTATATGTATGTATTATTGAAACTATTTAGACTTAACGGCCAAAACGCGCACGCTATTTGACAATGGTGACCAGAATGCCGATTCTCTTATTAAAAAGATGACCAAAGGTCAGTTTCTCAATCTCCCAAAATTTCAAAAGATCACGACTTCTTAGAAAAGAGGGCAGACTGAGAGTGAATTTAAAACATCTTTTAATTAGCATGATTATTGGCTTTCATTTGACAGCCTCCGTGGTGTGGCGGTAGTGAACACCTTCGCCACGCAGGAGACACGGTTTCGATCGAACTCTGTTGCTTTTCAATTAGCCGTTTTCGAGTACGGCCATGTGTACGCTAGCTAGATCGTGACGCCAGCGTACACAATGAAAATGATGTTTATTTCCTAGACTAAAGAGGAAGTTTTTTTTTATTTTTACACTAATTAGGCAGTATTTACACAGAGTTGAATGGCATAGTAACAAACTCGATATAACTATGGTGTACGTTAGCATAACGGACACATATATTTGTATGCATGAATATGGTATTTGCATTGGTCTGGTCGAGCTTCGAAGAGCTAGTTAAACCGTTGATCTCGGCTGCCATACCAACATCTATGACAGTCGTTACGGGTAGTAGCCCTAAAAAGTCCTACAACTGATCTAGCTGCAATGTTTCGATATCACTTATGGGTAGTGGAGGTGAGGTGACAGTCGCTTCAAGGAGATTATCGATGTTTAGCCATATCCACAGTTACACTGGTAAAGCGGACTTCAGACTCCGAGGTCAAAAGCAGTGGATGCGAATGGGATTCACGCTAAGAGGTTTTTTTTTATACCACTTAGGTGGCAGACAAGCGCACGGCCCACAAGATGGAAAGTGGTTACCGTGGCCTATGGACGTGTGTAACACCAGAGTAGCCACACTCGCGCTGCCGACCCTGTAAGAACAGAATTTCTGTGCCGTCAGTGTAGAGGCAAAGCAGGACAAGCCGTTAGTCATCCCACTGACAGCACAAATTCTCCAGTGAGCTATGGCTACCCTACTCACCGCTGGGAACACAACACGAAGTTATTATAACCGCGGTATTCTGTAGGGCGGAGGAAGAAGGAAATGAAGACTTTTAGCAGTTTATTTAGGTTTTGTAGTGTGTAGCCAGTGAGCCTACATCTACACTAGAACGTCTTCTACCCTGACAGCAAAACTCTCACGGTAACCAGTTCACATCCGATGGGCCGTGTGCTTGTCTACCAACTAAGTGGTATAAAAAAGCATAGGTATTATAGAAGTATATATTATATATATTAAAAAAAAACCGCGGTAGCCTAGTGGTATGGGTAATGGACTGCTGAGACGAGGTCTCGGGTTCGATCCCAGGTTTTACCATGGCACACACCAATGTCTTTTCGATGCTTTTCGAAGTTATGTGTGTATTTATCGCAGGTTTATAAGTGCCCGGTTAATGGCAATAGGCTCGCCACCTATTACATTGGGACCTAAACATAAACTGGCGAAAAATGGGTGCTAGCACCTCTGCCTACCCTTTCGGGGATATGTTATTTAAAAAAAGCGTGAGTTTATGTTATAAAAAAAAAGCTATGATAATTTTATGGTAGTGAATATTCTAATGCTTGTGTCGTTATTATTGAAATTAAAACTGTTTACGATATCAGCTGCCTGCAGTTCGTAATACAGGGGCGTTTTTCTTCTTGACAATGAGTGTTAAACGCAGTCGTAACGCGAATATACAGCAGATTTTAATTTGTTAACACAAAAGATAGACCTGGTGTAATACTAAACCCACTTAAATGTGTCGGCTAATACGAACGCCCGTGGATAAGCCTAATATGGGCCCAGTTGCAATTGAACTGGTTTTTACCACGATCAATCACAATCACTGTACACTTTGCAATTTATTTCTATTTAAGAGCATAAGTAATCTTCATAATGTAATAGCATCTCATCTCAGTGCAGGCAAACTAAAGAAAAACGGCCAAATAATGCGTTGGACCGAGGACAGTGAATGATTACGTAGACAATTGAGCAGTCCTACTGGGGAAGTACCTCCACCCTACAGAATACCACGGCTATAATAACCTCGTGTTGTGTTCCCGGTGGTGAGTAGGGTAGCCAGAGCTCGCTGGAGAGTTTTTGTGCTGTCAGTGGGCAGACCAAAGGCTTGTCCTAGTTTTGTGTTCTGCACTGAGGGCACATAAAATCTCTGTTCTTACTTATACAACTTATAAAAAAAAAACATAAATAAGTTTCTGCTTAAGGGGGATGACAGTGGTGTCTCTTAATCCACATTTCGCAAATATTGTTTCTTCCTCGTAAAAGGGAACTTAGTGATTAGTATGTTATTTCTTCCGCCTGACCTCCCTATTCCGAGTGGAAATACTGAAAATGTCTAGTCTGTTGTTTAGCAGCTGCACTAAGGTTTAGGTTTCTGTGAAATCTGAGATCGTAATTTGTCCGCAGCTCCAGTGAAGGCACAAAATCATACCTACAGTTCCAGATAGAGAGGCTGAAGGTCCTCCAAGCGAAGCTCTCGACCGAGGCTGATGAAGATCACGTCATCATTAAAGAAGAAGAGTAAGTACTTAGTTTAACATATTATAATAATATAAGCTGTAATAAAACGAACTCTCGGAATTCAGTGATATGACATACCTAGAAGGTACGTATAAAACATTATTTTATGAAAAAAGAAATGAAATCGGGTGAGTTAATTATCCAAAAATCTATTGCAAAGAGGTATCCGTATTTATTCATGGGATCGATGTATTCATTTCATTTTTTATTTATTTGCTTGCAATGTGATAGAACAAAAGATGGAAATAACAAATATAGTAATCAAGCACATTTCGCCATAAAGTTGGCATCAAACACAGTTTATTAGGTATAAAAAGCAATATCTACTTAGCAACTGAAAATATTGCAGTCACAATAATAGCGCAGCAGCTACGACGCATTTCTGCAGTGGTACGAATGACATGCATTATTCTTTAAAACGTCTTCCACTGTATAAAAAGTCTCGTCCACCAACCATTTACGTAATGCAACACAACTTTTTTTTTTGATGTAGGTCTATAATCGACACTGGCAATGAGATGTAAATTAGTGGAGCCATATAAACACAACTACGTCTAAATACTTCTAATTCTAACCTAGGTACCAGCATTTTAAGTGGCATCGTAGGTATTGTAGGTTTAGGTATTTTTATGGACACAGTTACTATAAAGCCTAAAAATACCTAGCACTGTAAAGCCTTGGCCACACGCACCGAGATCCCGAGAGTTGATTTTGTTACACACATTATATTTTTCATGCATTTTGTTTCTAATAAATAGGTAGTACTGTAGTATCATTATGAAATGAAGTCTATTTATGAATATTAAACTAAATTTACCGCGAGAAGGTAAACGACAACACAAAACGCCCCCTAGCCAGATGGACGGACGACCTGAAAAAGGTGGCTGGGACAGACTGGATGCGGAAGGCAGAGGATCGGAGAAAATGGCGCGCATTGGGAGAGGCCTATGTCCAGCAGTGAACTGCAGTGGGCTAATTGATTGATTGATTGAAACTAAATTTATTTGCAACTACCTGATGCCCGCAGTTCCGTCTTCGGTGATGTCGATTATCACGATTTTTGATAATTCTCTCTATCTTCTATTTATACAACTGCTCACGCACAAACACGCGTCAGATTGTAAGGCTGATCAATACATTTCTAGTAAAGAAAACCACAGAAATCTGTTCAGCAGTTTTTGCATTCATCCCAAACTAACGGAAAAGAATTTTTAAAGAAATGTAGAGGACCCTTTATACTGTAACTACTAAACAACGGACGAGGCTATCTTCTCAGTGTTAAGGGGTCAGATGGCTGTCGTTCCCGGATTAGTCGACATACCAATTAAAAAAAATACGCGGATCTTGGTCTCAAAGAAACATATTTTGGAATTTTGGACGCAACTGATTAATGTATAAAGGTTTTATGATTAATTTGAAACCTTTTTATTCGCACAACACAATCTTGAAATCACAGTTATCAATTACGGAACTTGTACATCCTGCTTTGTACTACACGACAACAACAAAAACAGTCTAGACTTTATTTATACGCGCCCTTTTTGAAAAAGGAATCATTCTGATTCAAAGGAACAAGTTTTTTTTTTACAATAACTTCGGCAGGATGCAACCTCCTTTTTGCCACCCTTTCATGTCCCGTGCTGGACTGTTGGTGATCATGCAGTAAGCATTCTTGCGACTGGTTCGACCAGCTTGAAGCTGCGTGAGTGACCAATGTGTCTATCTGTACTATTGATATTGTAAAGCTGAAGAGTTTGTTTGTTTGTGTATTCGGTTGACCGCGCTAATCTCAAGAATTACTGGTTTGAATTGAAAAGTTCCTTTGTATTATATATTCATTGCAGTCCACTGCTGGGCAGTGGAGATGGGCTCTCACAATGTTGGGCTAATTGATTTTATTGTATATCCGTTATCGCTGAAGATTATAGGTTATATATCATCACGCTGTTGCTCAAGGGAACGGAGTAGTTATCTAATTTGTCAGATTCTCATGCTTTATTTGAAAGTTAATAAATACGGAGGAAGTTAGAACTTAATTTAAGATACCGGAAGATTATGATTAGATTTGAACATTCATCGGCCTAAAATAATATTAGGCAATGCACAAAACAAGTGCTGTAAAAAAAATTAACACTATCATTAAAGAAAAAGTTTAAAAATTTCTTCATTTTTTATTGGCATTGTTACAAATTCCTAACAATTTTTTCTATTTACTATTATGGGTTTCTAAGGGAGTAATTACAAAATTACAATTTGTACCAAGACTAATACACTACAAATTACTAAACTTAAAAACTTGAGTAAGCCGGTATGTTTCTCTACAATAAATTCAACTATTACGTATGGAATTCCATAGCCATTAATGCCAGTATAGCCAGGCTCGAGGATTATAGGAGACAAGCAAGCTGTGTTGTCAGCATAAAGGTTACCACTTCCCACTTTCATCTTTAACCATATAATTTAGATTAATCTTGTAAAATGTGGTAACTATGTTCCAATAATAGTCTACTATTAAACTTACACTTATTACCTTATTTTAATCACTTACAGAATATTAGTTGGTGTAATGTGGTTGTTTAATATCTACCTGCATGTGTAACGCTATCCATTCTTGGGAATATTGTGCATTACATGAGTATGTTTTGTATTTTTTTAACAAAAATTAATACATAAGTGGTCTCACACACGAGTACAATTTACAAAAGTAATTTTTATGGTCGCCAGAACTAGCCTAATTGTCCTAAAGACTTGAATTAATCGTAAATTTACATTTGAATATTTACTATGACAAATACCGTGGTATATAATAATAACCCTAATAAATAAATATTATTTTATATAAATAAAATAAAGATATTTTTATATTTTTAAACAAGAGCGTCACAAGCTGAAACCACAGTCTAACGACTCATGTAACTCGTTATACTGTGCTGAAACAGTGTAAATGTAGGACTTGTAACTGAGTACTGGGTATGCCCATTAGTAAGTGATAAAATTTTGATCTCCGTTCTTCCTTTCTAAAGTAAATCAACATCCTTATACGGCCCCAAAGTTTGGTAAGGCTCTTTTCACCTTGCCTTCGATAGTGTATGCCTCTATTAATACCGGATCAGTGAAGTTGTTCAACCGATGTATTTTTATCTGACATAACCTACGTAAAACTATTTGTTATACTTATCAAAATTCAAGATTTTTTTTCCAATTAATTAACTAAGGTACACTCTCGCATTTAGCGGTGGAGAATTCCTGTTATGGCAACACATGAGGCCCAAGGGATAACATAGCACGCGAGAGCGAAACGCGTTCGCTCGCTCGCGACCTGCGTTCAGTCAGTCCGGCTTCGCGCGCGTAACAGCCGAGATTCAACGCGTTCTCAACAAAAAAAAGAAAACAAAAGTTCTCTTTAATAATTTTCTAGTATCGTAACTAAAATTATGTACGCGTTCACATAAGTTGACTAGTAAAATGTTTTGCAACGATGATTTTAAAATCAAAATATAGTGATAGGGGTGTATTATTTGTTAGAAAAGTCACGATTTGTGTGTAAGAAATGCAATATCAAAATAACGATGAGGATCTGCAATATCGGATTTTTGGCGAGTCCTTCAATTTCCCGATCGAGAATAAAACGATTGCCGGCCGGCGTAGAAAGTGAGTCTTTTATTTACTTTTATTTGTATCTTACAGCATTTTTATGACTTAACTGACAGAATAAGTACCTGTATATATAATATTTATGTTCAATTTACAATTAATACAGTGCTAATTGCAATTATGTCGAAGGAAGTCAACCTTTACGTAGGTAATTAAAATTTGACATCGTATGACATTCCATATGACCGGCTCGGCTCGCACTGTTATTAAAAAATCAAAAATAAACTAAATATTTTAATATACTACAATGAATATAGCTGTTAGATATATAATAAAAATTTATTTAATTTCATTGTTAATTTGTTTACAATTTTAAGATATCTGCGTTTATATGCGAATTTTATTCACAAAATTTAAAACCGAGAATTAGGTAACTATACCTAAAATCATTTCATAAATTAAAAAGTACCTTCTCTTTAATATGGTTATGTTTAAATTTACAGCTCAACTAATATAATATCGACCTGTACGCGGAAAGACATGAAGTGACCTTTTAATAAGAATTTATTGACATTGTAAGAACAACTCCTTTTTTGTTGAACCCAAATGTCTCTTGTCTATATCCGTTGCAAACTTTCATTGACTTTAGTATTAAAGTTATCGGGATATTCACCATGTTGTTTTGCTCTGAGTTTCCGATATTTCGGCGCTGTTTCAAGCACCATGATCACGGAGGAACCTCCGTGATCATGGTGCGTGAACATGGTAAATATCCCGATAACTTTAATACTAATGTGAGTGACCATGATAGTTTAAATTTCCATTGACTGTTTGATGGGTTGCCTCTCAAATGTTAAGTGGCACGTTAGACCTGACAAATCCTTTTTAACCTACATGAATAAAAAAGCCATTACAAACAGAATATGTATAGTGTACACACACCTTTATCTGGCTGTATATCCTCGAAGGAGTAGGCAGAAAGGTGTCACATCTCGCTGTTTTTCATTCCCACACTATAGGGAACGATTATTACTGGCGTGTTATACAGTCCATGAACTTTTAGGTGGCCACTTGCTGTAGGACTGTTTCTCACTCTAAAAATAATATAGAGTAGCGTTAAAAAGATGTAGAGTACAAAGGCTCAAAATGAGCTTAAAACTAAGCAAATCCAACGACTTTATTTATTTAAATTGTATTATTGTCCGAACTAAAGGTGTATACCAAATATCAGAACAAGCATTCAACAGGTGTGGGGGGGGGGGGGGGGGGTAAGGAACCATGGCATTAAGATCACTTTGAGTACTTTGTCAAGATAAACCTGATGCTGAATGTATCTACGTTCATTTTCGAGTGGGAAACAGTCCTTTTCTTTAGGGAGTGAGGCGCTGCTTGTATTCTATTTCCACTTTACTGGCAATAGTGGGAATGTCAATTTGCTGTGGAAGTTTATTTTATTCAGCGAAGTAAGAGCGTCAGCGTTTTAATATGGTAAAAGATATAGTATCGTCAAAGATAGACAATGTTATGCCTAAACGGTTCAGACACGTGTATAGATGGACGAAACTAAAGACGCAAGAATGGATGGGCAACCCGGTAAAGGTCGACCTAGATGCCCGTATGTCAATCAGATCGAGGATATTTTAAAGCAAGACCAGGCAACTGGCAAGCATTTGTGGCAATTAATTATAACTATATACAAAGCGAAATGTTTATGCCAGGATTATAACAAAACAAATGAATATATATTTTCTCTACCTACAAATGGCAAAGAGAATTCTTGATCGTGAGAGATGGCCCTGGGTCGGCCGGGGTGCGAGGGATATGCCTGTCAACCTCACCTTCGGCAACCAAAACGACCCACAGGCGGCGTGCGTTTTAGTCGGTTCGAGTCCGACATAACCTCTTCCACCGGCTCCGGTGGGGAAGGATCCGTGGGGATTTTGCGCACGTAAAAAAAAAAGAGAATTATTCGCTTAGTTACGCTTAGGTACATATTCATTAGGTAAATATTCATTCATCATTTCCTATCAGGCCTCATCGAAAGGCAATGAAAATTGATAACTTGTTTTCTTAATATTTCGTACCGACATATCCTTTACGAATACCAATTTTATTAAAGTTCGTGTGAAGGACATGCCGTCTACCGGACGTGGTTAAATAAAACCAGTAAATCCAGAAATTGTACTTGTTACAACTTAAAACAACTACTCTCCGCTTGATTTTTCGGTTCCGTACCTGAAGGATTATGATGGAGGTGATATTTTCTACCTTCACTTTCTTTGCTTCCTTCATTTTCTATCCTCGTTATTGCCTGACATACCCTGTTGCTGTTAAACTTGTCCTGGACTGACATACGTACGCGTAGTAGACATTTACCGGGTAACCAATTCAACCCCGCTTAGTGAATCTATTTTCTTAAACTTCGTTCATCCAATCTCTACGTGTCGAAAGCATCTAACTTACTATTCCAAAACGCTCACTGATACCCCATTGGTCCATCAACGACACTCCAGCGACATTTTATGGAATTACGGCTCTCAATAGTTAAAATTATTCCTCGATTACAAAGGATTATAGTGAGCTGCGCGTTTATGTTGTAAGCTGGTCACTAAGAGGAAGCGAGGAGATTGTTTTTTACCTTGTTTCCTTGAACCGTTTGACCTCGCGAAAACCTCGAGCCTACTGGGGCTTCTTTGGTACTGTGATAACCGTAGTACAAGCTCAGAACTTTCAATCAATAAAATACTGTTTTAGTATTCGCGTCTCGTATTCCTCGACAACTTCAAAACAATACAAATACTTTTATTGTTAATTTTTATAGTTCTGAGGAAAGAGGTTCGTCAAACCTCTAAAATTCTTATTCTATTAGGTGCAAAGGCAACCTGAAGTGTTACTGAATTTTGAAATACTGTTATGATGCTCTTTAGGAGAGGCCTTTTTCCTGCAGTAAACTACAAAAAGCTAATAATTGGTTGAGTTGTAAACAGGTAAATGGAAAGTAAAAGTATTGTACATGCTCCATTCCATAAGCACACTGAACAAATCCATAAGATGTCCAGTAAATCGCATCCAGCTATTTTTGAAAACCTTGTCAATTAAGTTTTAAAAAAAGATATATTATGCCAAAAGTCTTGGTAGTAAAACGACTTCGTGTATGTGGATGATGGAATTCTATTTTTAGCGCGGAAATTCCAAAAATCATTGATTATTGCCTTTTTTGTTCAAATTTATCTGAGTAAATATTAATAGGCTCCAGATGACAGTAACAATGTAGAAGGAAGCAATCATTTACATCGCACATTTGAATAATTTAAATTCCGTACGACTTGAGTAACAAATCGCCGGGATTATCCTGCGTGCTTTTAGAGACCTTGAGCTCGGGACAAGGTCTCACGTACTTTATTCCAAGATGCCTACGGCCTAACGTGGGCGGGCAAGAATAACTAGTCGATGTAAGTCCTGAATGAAGTCATAGGCAGTTCCATTCAAGCACCCAAGCGACCTTGGCGGAAGATTTATGATGAATTTTTATTTGATGTTTTTGTAACACTTTTTAGTTTGGGAAGTGTTATAATGACTAAGTATAAGGTTCCAGTTGAACTTGTTATTTATTATTATCTGCATTACTTACGTAAGAGTCATATTCGTATTCGAATGTTGAATTCCGGCGGATTTTGAGTTACTCCATCCGCCTGAGGGCCTCTTAACGGCCATGAGATTTTACACAGGCTTTATGAGCCAAGGCTTGCAAATACAGTTTCATATTTGATCGGATCAAATATTGAAAATCCTCTTTTAGTTCTTTAGTCTACAGCTTACGGCCTTGTCGGCAATTATTTCATTCAAACTCATTAAAAACATTTGAATGCTTAATTTTTTTTTGTATAATGCCTATTATAATGAGAACCTTATATAGGAGTGGCTTACTGACTGACCATTATGTCGATTGGGTCGTTTACCTGAATTGTAAATACTTTTTTATAGCATTGTAATTTTGCTCAGTTAATTTACCATTTATATGGATTGCCAGAAAGATGTTTCTTCACTTTTTCATTACATTTATCACTTGACTACATTTCTTTAAAAAAATATTAATCTTCACCTGATATTAATAATATTGGAATTCATTATATTATCAACCCCTGGTGGGTTGTGTTACACAAAACTATTTTGCAAATACCTCTTTTATGAATTTTGAGTTGAATTAAACCCAATTTCTAATCGCTAAAGAAAGGAATGGTCTTTTGGCTTTAGCCATTGACCTACGAATCGGGGTACATATGAAAATGTAGAATCAACAATCCTGATATTCCATATTTTATATTAGATATTTTATTTTCAATCAACTACTTCACGTTATCATCATTTTGTAACATCCACATCAAAATTGATGACAGGCATTATTTTTATGCCGTGGGAGTCTTTGAACAGTATATATGATGCATTGACCATGTTCCACCCCTCCGTACTGAGGTAAACGACCACTACATAGAGGGTGCCACCCCCGACGTGAACCGATGGCCTTAATTGCCTCACGTGCATCGCGGCAGATGGCAGGCAAGGTGCGAAATAAGTGATGTGCCTACGTAGTTATCGATAAAATGTGCGATGAAAATAGAGTTGGTTCTGTAATTAAGTAGATATTTATTCTGTGAATTTAATGTAAAATTAAAATACTTTACTAAAATAGCTGTATTAGGTTATTGTCGGCGTATTGCGAGTGTTCTGTACATATAATAGAAATTCTTTTTTTTTTTTCAGCCATAATGGAACTCATAATAGAAAGTTAACAACGCAAATGAAATGTTATTCAATGCCTTAACAAATGTAAGGATCAATACAAATTGCTTCTAAAATACAATAACTTTGAGACAGATGAAAATAATAAAAAAGTTCAGATATATTTTAGAAAAAAAAATGAAACTATGTGTATGTGATCAGGTTTGGAAGACACTGGCGACTGATACAGTTCATATATTAAATTGATCACCTCTAGCTAACCTTTAATTGAATGCGTATCTATTTTAAGAACAACCTGTACTATTTAATGATAAATGCTAATTAACAACAGAAAATTAATTATCATGATATTGACATAATTGTGCGGCGGCATGCACACTTATCTATAAAATATTTCTTTACACTCCCACTTTGTTACTTATGGTATTATGAACTACGATAGCCTTTAGTCGACATCGATAAGTGGAGTGTGTTCAACCTTATCCTTTCTGTGAATACCATAGTAATGGGGGTGAGTGTGGGACTTGACTTTCACACTATTGCAACTGCAGCTATTGCACTAGCTAACTATACATCATATTCTTCACGAGTTTAATTAAAGTGACAATGAGTTTTTTTATCGATATTTACCAAGTAGACGTAAAAGATATATAGTTTTTCTAGCAATAACTTACCAATAAATTGCCATAAGGATAATTCATAATGAATAATTTATTACAGTAGTCGTGCTAAAATGAGCCGGGTCACCATTCAAGGGTTTTAATAATAATAACTATGACGAAACCAGTCGATTTCCGACCACGTGGAGACGTGCACGTTTTTTTGACATTCAATAGACCAGCTGGTTTTGTGTCAGAAGAAATATTGTATACATTTATTTTTAAAAAGGGGAACTCAAGAAATTTGAGGGAGCTCCTATTATTTTTTGGGACGATGCCAACAAAAGTTCGTATGAGCCTCTATTGTTAGGGATGAGACAGATTCGCAATGGCTGATTGAGTAGGTACCATTTTTTCATCGTGTATATAACATGGGTCGGTCTTGTATTTGTGTCAAAGTTCATCAGAGCCTTATACAAGTTCGAGTATAACTTTGAAACCAAAAATCAAATCTGATAGACCCTAATTTTTGTAATGTCCCTAATAGAACATTTTTTACATAATGTAACTTTATTTTTAACAGTAACACATATCTTTACTTTGAACAAATTCGATTTAATTTACATCGTAGGACATATATTGATTACAACTCCATTACACGGCAAATTGCTGAAAATCTGTTGCTGAAGTTTGCGAGACCAGAAACATGCCTCAGAGATTATTTTATGTTCTTTTGTAGAACCCTAAATTGAAGATGCTTAGGCAAAAAGGTTACTTTAGGATTGGGGTATCTACGAAAGAAAATCATTTAAAAATTGTGCAGAACGCAAAACCTTTCATATGACTATTTTAGTATTTCCTGTAAAAAGTCAAGCTTTTCCCCTTTATTATCATTTACTAAAAGAAAACTGATGGAGAAGAGCACATATGACCACCAGAACTTCTTAATCATGTATCAAACCATTATTTAGAACTAGCAGTTGTTCGCAATACTACGACTCCCACGTGGATGTCGATTATCGCAACCAAACATAGCCTTGGAACATAGACTTGGAAAAGGAGAGGCTACTCTCCTTTTCCAAGTCAATCTCTCTACCAACTTTCATCAAAATCGGTTTAGTGGTTGAGGCGTCAAACCGTAACTGACTTTTCAGTCAGTTCCGCGTCAACTGTATTTCTACAGTTACGTTTTTCTTATTGTTGTGCATTAATAGGCTGGGTGCGCGGAAGACATAAGTTTTGGAGCAATGGCGCACTTTGGAAGTGTTTTATGTTCAGTAGTGAACTGATTGATTATTGCGGATAAAATACAAAAGTGCTGCAATACACCGATTGAACAGCTGATAAGTTAATCGATTTATACCATTTCTTACAAGTAGGTGTTCCGATAAGCTGCTCCGGCGCCGGCACGTGCTATGCTTTAAGCCGGGTGCGTTCCAAATTACTTATGCACCGAAGATGTTTTACATCGTGAGTTTATTCAAATGAGGTTTTTGCTTCCCTCAGTGCGCCATACATGTCTTTGTAACTATATACCAGTCTGCGATCGTTGATGATGACTATCTTCATTTACTACCTCATGTATCCTTTATCTCTCTCTTTATCTACTAGGTTATAAAGGGGTTATCGTTTTTTGCAGCCATGTTGGTATATTCCTTCTCGCTATTCAAGCTGCTTCCTTGTCTTGTAGTGTATGATATGACGACCACTATATCTCCAAAAAGATATCCAAGTAAGCACATAGGCCTATATGTCCAGGAAATCGGCAAAATCTTATAACAATAATGTTGTATTGTTTGAATTTTAGTCTAAAACCATTTATTCTGATTCAATACCTAAATGACTTTTTGAAAAAGAATACAAATGCGGACTTTTCCATGATGGGCCAAGTGTCATTGGTACGAGTGTCACAAAATATTTATGTAATTTAGGTATAGCACCCATTGTATGCTTAAAATTATTATAGTTAATGTATTTCATTTTATAATATTGGAGTTTTGAATAATTTCGAGGAATGTGCCATTTAATTATCTAATTAATATAATCTATGTAATGTATTGTATGATGTAATATTTTTGTAACTGACAACATATAAGCGCTTTGGTGCAAACTGTAAGCTTATATTGCTAATAATGAATGATTAAATGAATAAATGAATAAATTCCGTCCGTAGTTTTTGCAATGGACTTCAGGATGTTAGTCATTGCAGTTAGGTATACATTTAATTTTATCACTATATTCCTGGAAACGTCTCGCGAGTATGCTAACGAGAACAGAAAGTACGTTATCTAATACATATTTTGTATAACTATACCACCAAATACATCCGGGTATGCATAGTTCCTAATTATTTCAATAATAAACTACTGCATCTATAGTTTCAAACTATAGATTGTGCCTCTCTAAAGAAAAGTCAGGTCTAGTCTACCCGCAAACGAGAAGTAGAAGAAGCGAAAGGTGTAAGCGGAAACAAGTGGTCTCTGTCTACCCCAATAGGATAGAGGCTTGTAATAATTTTGCTCGTTAAAACCACGGTGTAAAGTATAGCAGTAAAACATTGTACTGCAAAATGCGGGTATAAGTTCAAAGGAAAATACTTATAGATTCTCACTCAAGGGGCCCCTATGTTGTAGATAATTTCACTGTTTTATGGAAAATATTTTAAGTTCCCATTATCATTCATGAGGGTTTTTTAAATAGTTATCAATTATTTTCTTTCCGTCTACCATCTGGCGATCAGAATCGATTTTATGGATCATCTGTGTTAAGTTTGAACAGATATCATATTGAAGTAGATGAGATCAGACCGGTTACTTTAAACGGCATTTCTTTGGTAGTTTCTTATACATTTTTACTTGGCGCGGGAACAGAGTTATATGTTATTTAAATAGCATCTTCTTTAACACACGTGAACCAATTTAGATGTTTTTTTAAATGATTTGCAAAACCAGAGAACTGGTTCATCGGCAAGGTCCAAAACGTAAAGCCACGACTGTTTAGTTTTTGTTTCTATAGTTTTGAACATCTTTTTTTTGTGTATTTTAGTTTTCGGGCCTCTTGATCAGAGTAAATAGAGGCCAAAAGTACACAGTCATGTTTATCTATATCTGTGTACAAAGTATTATATAAAACCACATCGAGACGGCTATACAAATACCGGTTTAGTGGAAACAAATGCTATAGTGATAATCTTTTTAATCTTCATAAGATTTTTTGAACACCTCCTTTTAAATTCATAAGTATACTTGAGTCAGGCGTAACTCCTGTTTCTCTTATTCGCACTATGACTTGTAAACGATTTTACCAATTTCCTTTTCTTCTAAAGTTTGCTAATATTTTGTAGAAGATTCTTACGACTAATAAAATTGTACAACAAAAGTGTCTCACGTGGGCAACAGCTATAAACAATCGCTAAATGAAGACCTCACATGTGGTTCTTGGATTTGTTTAAAACAATTAATAAAGATCTACTCACTTGACCGTATAAACAGTTGCTCATTTGCTAATACAACCCTCAATAATTATGTTATCGTTTAGTTATCAACAAGCTTGAACGCCATATTGTTCATGAGTCACGCTCTTGACATGCTCTGGTGATTAGCGAAGATGTGCTCGTGTGTGGGAACCTGAATATATTGACAGACTTGAACTAATTCTGGTTTCTACTAGTTTTTTTTTATATCTTGGAAGTCTATTCATAGTAGTACTTCAACATTTTTAATGGTTTTCTTGACCTTTATCTCTTTAATAGTTTGAATAGTCTCTCGATATCACACATTTCTACTACTAAACAAGCGGTTTAGAAACAAAGTGAGAGTGGTACATAGTTCCACTAAATTTTATTACTAACTTTGCAATTAATAATTTATTGAACAAGTAATCATAACAAAACAATTCGTTCAGAATTCATTGCCTTTGTTCTAAACATCTTATCTAGCATATGAGTTGAAAGTAGGAAAATCTATACTATACTTTAATAGCTCTCCTGTCGTGATGGATGAAGAAGAACTATTGCCTTACTTTATGCTTATGTGTACCTACTATTAGAAGTTTTACTCGATATTAAATAAAGTATTAAGAAATTCAAACCTGGAATGTATTATTTTACTTTTATTTACTTTCCATTCAAATTCTTTAATTCAATCATTCAAATCTAAAATATGTATTTCATGCAAGTACTTATATATTACCTGCATCGAATTATCTAATCACGCGTGAATGGAATCAAAATACTGATTGTAATTTATTGCACTTATAATTAAATGTAAGGGTAGTTACACCCTATTCTACAGGTAACTTCATTCCCACGGCTCGAAAAAACAGGGGGCTATAGGCTCCGGGGCTTGCATCGGACAAGGGGCAAAGTTATTGGTGCATGTCCTTCTGCTCTTTTTATCTCTAAAGTGAACGATTCACCAGCAGATGGTAATGTTTATCATTTTACGTGTTCCCATGCTTGAGAATTAGATTTAACTTTATGTAGGAAATTTGAGTAGGGTAAAGAGTATTATGTAGTCATTCGATTTTGCATGTGGGTTATCGATATTTAAAATGTTTCGGAGGATGTAACCTTGTTGCAAGGTCGGGCAAACCACAGAGAAAATCCATATAAGGCGAAATGTTTGAATTTATGAATGTTTATTTCTTAATCACGGATGTGGATGAAGTTTGACACAGAGGTAGATTTATAGTTTGGAATAACATCTAGTCTTATTTCCGGAAATAGTTCCTCTGGGTTACAGGAACATGCGGGAAACAGCCACTTCAAGTTTATTCAAACAACGATTTATTTTTCTTAATTTTTTTTAAACTATAAAATATCTAAAATCTATTATCAATATTTTATATTATTATCAATATCACATACAAAATAATTAAAACATAAAATACACGATACAAACTCGCGATCATGTCGCGTCAAAAATACCTATCTTACTTTTCAAATATCTTTTTAAAAACAATAGGGCCGTTGGAACGTTGGTGGAACGTTGTGAAATATATTTATTTAAAAAAATATTTAATACCTATATTTCGTGTAGAAAGACCAATTACACTTTATTTTTCTTCAACCTCACATTCTTTAGCACTACAATCCCATAATATATCCATTAAGGAGGACTCACACTTCGTACAAGATTACCCATAACAAATGTGGTTCCAAAACCTGTTTTGGTCCACGAAAAAGATTTTTAAGGCACCCCTTTAAGTGTAAAGGGAGTCTATTGTAAAGATTTGTAAGTGCATTGAACTCCAAATGGGTCATTATTCGAAAGGATTTTTTAATTCATTTAAGCCTATTGTTCAGAACGTAGTATTACATTGATGTGATTGTGATTTAGACTTATTATGCTGTTTTTGGGATTGAAATGCAATTTTTTGCGTGTTGATTGCTTTGTAATCTATATTTATTGTTTGAAATAACAAAACAAATGTAAAGTTATTAAAAAATGTTAAAAAACGTCCCAAAAATATGCTTTACATGCAACTATTCTATTATGGTCTGTAGGAGTTTGAGGGTAAAATAATACTACAATGTAGCATGCTTCAAGCGTAAGTCTAGATCACGTTGGGACTTTTTGATACAAAGATTAAATTTAAACTCCCTGATCCTAAATAAACACGAGTGTTTTAGACCAAAACGAAGTGCGTACCTTAAATTAGATTCGGTGGGTTCTCTATAGAGAACGACACCCTAAAAATAAAACAACTATAATTGAAATCGCATTTACTTGTAAATATACTCGTAACTTACGAGTGAAAGTTAGATGAATTCAAATGATTTCATAAAAATAAAATATATGACAACGTACTCGTAATATTAGGTATTCTGTGGCATGGCATAAAAGTCGATTAGGTAAACAACTTGTTATATAGTTTTTTATAATTTGGAACAACAATAGGAAATGATAACATTATAAAATAAACATTCACCCTACTTTAATAATCGTATTCACATGGTTCCAATTCCGAAAGGTACCTATAACATGCGCATCCCTCCTGCGCAGCTGCGCTTGCCGCAGTGCCGGCAATCAACGTTGTGCGTGGGGGGCGCACGCGCAGATGGCGTTGTACACGCGATAAATCGATATTTGTATGAATGTAGTTTTTTTGATGTTCAATGTAGTTTTAGTTAGGTCACGTTATAGAGTAAATTAAATTCTACTTTAATATAATGTAGGATTTAGGAAACTTCACGTAGTATGAGTGTATTCGTAGTTTCAACTCTTTCTTGTTAACTTTGGGGTATTATTATTTGGGATAGCAGATCACCTAGGTGTTCCATGGGAACTTTTGATGGGAGTCTTCTTAAAATACCAATTTCAAGAATTTTTCACGTCTTTTGTGGAAGTATAGAATATCTTCAGTAAATCAATCTTTTTTTTAAATTCAAGATGTACACGCAATTTGTTTCGAGCAACATTGTGTAAAAATTAGTAAAACGGTGCTGCTTTTTTATGGATGTCATGTTTTTAACCATATTCTGTTTTAAATAGTATTATTTAAAACATAATATAACGATCTATCTGATTAATCAAACCTCGAAGGTATGATGTAATGTATATTCAACGTAGGTTTATTCTCTTATCTATAACAATATTACCAACAATAATAATAATTATATAATGTTTACTCATTATTCACACAATAAAACCTCAACTCCTATTTTAAGAGCTAAACAAGCGACTCCGCGTAGGTCCTGTCTTATTCAAACAAATGTTGATAAACAGCTTTATAATTAGCAACTGTGAGCAATGCAATAAAATCGATCACTATTCCCAAATCGATAACACAATTATCGATTTAGCACCAAAAAAATATTAGAAACTACCGTTCCGGGTTCTAACGGGTGGGGTCACCTTCTTTGCGAATCGATATTCGTCGTTCGTTGACACGTGGCGGTGGCGAAACAGATGGCGTATCACCTGCCGATTGACTAAGGAGGTGCGCTGTCCCGCATAAGTTGAATAAGTTTGCGGAACAGGAACGGGACCGCATTCTTTGATAAAAAAGAATTCCCATTGCTTCAAGTTCGTTGACACAACTGTTTAATTAGCAATTCCATTTTTGTTTTGTTTTCTTATAACCCCTATGTGGCCTAAGCACGTAGTCTTATTATTTGTTCTGTGACCTAAGTCATTATAAAGCCAATTAGATAGCAAGTAAAATAACTATTGAACAATGAAGTCAACGTCATTAAACGCTGAGTAAGCTCTAGAAAGTCGATTGACGCATAGCTGCTAGTCTGTCAGCATTCCAGGGTGGCATAGTTTTGAATACGCTGACATATCTTACTACCAATAACAACAAATTTGATGACTATGGTGTATTAAACCCGCTTTGATATGCGGTTAAATAATTTTCTTTTGGTTTTGCAATTTTAGCTCATAGGTACCGAATTTACCTTTAATCAGAGCGCACGAGGGATTATCGGTTCGAGTCCGATATAACCAGTGGCCCCGGTAAGGGGGGGGGGGGGGGGGGTTTCCCACTTGTTAAAAAACAAGTCCGACATAACTACCCCCACTGGCCCCGGTGAGGGAGTTCGTTCGCAGTGGTAGATTTTTGCTAGTTTTTAATGGTCTTCTGATGACAATGAAATTATTTTTGATCAGTAAAGCCACAGATTAAGTCAATTGAAGACCATTCGAAATTTCTAACCTATTTGTGATATGAATAGTTATTCGCTTCATCATAGACGACATTATCACTTAAGAAGGTCAAAGAGCTATTGTTTGACGTCACAGCAACTAGATAGGTATATAAAATTTGGTGGCAGGTCAACCATTTAGTGTACCAAAATTTGGTGACAGATTACCATTTTGAGTACTAAAAATAATATACCTACTTTCCTATTTAAATTCTACAGTAGTACCTACCGTATATATTTATAGCAGTACAGTATTAACACGCAACCAAGTCACAGAAAATGGATATAATAGCCATTTTTTCTAGAGAAGATACAGAAAGTTTTGTGTACAGGCAGACTTCAATTGGATATCCTGTAAAGTAGAGATTTCGCAGAAGTATATTCGAGGCCGACATATGAAAAACAAAACACGACCACATACTACACGGGTACAGAAAATGTGGAACAGTTCAATTCGTCCACTCACAGTCCACAACTGGTTGCAATAATGTAATAAAGTATAGCAATTTAGTCGCTAGCGCTAGGAACAATGACCTCATACAATAACACTCTTCCATACACAGGGGGAAATCTGCTTCCCGTGCGTTGTCACGATGTTTATGAGTTCAAGTAATCTGATAGATAGTTTCTAGAGCATCGACCTAGATGGAGTTATTGAGACAAGATTGCCTTGTCAAACACATGTTAAAATTGTTTTAAGAATCGTGTGGTTAGTATTATTCTTCGTTGCTTTTCCAGCTAAGCTAAATAACTCGTGTTTTAAGATGGGTTCCCATCCAAAATGTAATGACCATAATACCCTCTCGATCGTCAAAATGTACCTCTCTGTTAGTAAGGCCTACTACTACTAAGCTACTGACGCTTTTAATTTTAAATCTACTTATCGATTATCGATTTTGTCTTATATTAGATAGATGGATAGATAATTCTTTATTGTACACCAATAGATTACAGTAGAATTTACATATACTAATATTATAAAGTTGAAGAGTTTGTTTGTTTGTTTGAATGCGCCAATCTCAGGAACTATTGGTTCGAATTGAAAAATCTTTTACTGTTGAATAGTCCGGTGAAAGTAGTAAAATCCGGCAGATTTCCTATTGAAGTATAAAGATGTGTATTTTTGTATTCTAATAAACTCAAAATCTGCACCAATTTCAAAAATTCTTTTACCATTAGAAAGCTGCATTGTCACTGACTAATACAGGCTATATTATATTTTCCAAAAAATAGAGAACCTTACTAAAACTCCAATAATGTCCAAATCCAAGGTGTAAAAAATTACCAAAATATTCCTTACATCGCGTGCGCTGTGAAAACTATTAATGATAGAACAAACTAAGGTACTGCGAAAGTGTGTAACTTAAAAAGGTCTACATAAAAGTCCGCAATAACATTATGTCTATCTCCTACTGAAAACCCACAGTACCCACTTTTATCTTATATAAATTCCAAAAAAAAAAGAAATTATTTTTAACAATACTTATCTTCATCTAGTTAGATATATTGTGCATTTAATATAGTTTAAAGTGACCCTTCAATCTATATAATTACAAAGAATAACAATAGAAATTAGAAAAAAAAGGAATTAAAATAATACGCACACCGATATAAATTCAAGCAGAAAAGCTGATCAAAATCTTTTAACCATATAAATTATTTCATATTCAAGACTCTAGCTGTTGATTACTTTTCAATTATTGTATTCGGACATGCTATTCAAAAAATATTACCAAACTATAATTGTCGTTGAATCCGGTATATTCCTTACATTATTTGAAAACTATTAAATTACGGGTTAAAGGGGTACAACAGGAGTTCGAAGTATGACAGCTGAAGTAGAAGGGTCCGCTGAACAGAAGATGCAATAGGAACGGGATCCGAATACGTGGTCCAGAATCTCCATGCGATGCACCCAGAGCAACAAAGGCGGTAGTTAGCGTCTCTCACTCAGGCGCTGCCGCCTGCGGCAAATACCAGTCCCAAAAGAGAGTGACCCTGTAGAAGGCTGCTTGCAGGCTTCCCACATGTCTCTCTGACTAGAGGGCACAGTGGAGAGCAGGCAAAGGGCAGACTGGTTGTTTTCGCCCCGTAATCCTGTAATAGCGTAATCTTAAAACCCGAGATAACCACTCCTGATGGCCGACGAAGGTGATATTCGAGGGAACTTCCGCACGAAGAAAAAGCTGGAACGGAATCCGAATTCGACGCGGGCAGAGGCACGTGCTACAGTTAGTAAGTTATAATATAAAATATTACCTATGACATTTCTTTTTATTATCATTATCAGCAGTTCTTATAACTTTAAAAAGGTTGACATCCAGCCAAGTCTTCGTTAAAAGGTTAACATTATTAAAAAATAAAAAGTTTTTTTTAATAATAGGTAGTTCATTAACGCTTTCTCTAAACACCTTTCGGGCGCGTGCTACGTAATTGTAGGAGTGTATATAATAAGGGAGGAAGTGAAAAAAATAAACCATGTTGGGGTAGAAATGTCAGAGCATGTGCGCGGGGGCGAGCTATTGTGCCGCCTTAAGACATTAATCTTAGGGGTAGCCAGGCCAGGTGAATACCCTTAGACCTTTGTATTTTCAACAATAAGCAGTCTTACGTTGAAAATATTGACCGCTTTGTTTGAATTTTATTATCCCTGGAAGTCATAATTTTATATTTTGGATTTGTGTCACATTTAAGCAGTCATAGAACTTGGGAAGGGAAGCCGCCTGTACTCGTATACCTTAAGGGGTAGGTAGAGTATTAGTTGTCCATGTTTCGTCAGCTGTTTCTTGGAGCCCTTTTATCTCGCAGAGATGAAGATTTTGGTGACCTGTAGACCCGTTTAAACTTACTACCAAACCTACAATTTATGAAATCTGTTGGTTGGTTTTAGATATTTTTTTGATTGAAAAAGGATCCAACCCTCCAATAATTTCATCATACTTCAGTTTTATAGCTATACCTATATTAGTTATCTGTCAGTGAAAATAAATAAATAAATATCCTACAACATTCTACACAACGCTATCTAGACCCATACGAAGCATAGCTAAACTAGCTTGTGTTATGGAATCTAGAATGCGGATAAACATACTTAGATACTTTTTTCTAACATACGTACATATAATCACGCTTTAACCCCCGGAGGGAATTAGCACCCACATTTCACTAATCGTTGAATTCGGTCCGACGTAATAGAGGGTGAGCCTATTGCTGTCTTCCGGGTACTATTGTTGACTCAAACCATGCATCTGAGGTTGAGTCTGGCATATTACATACAGAAACGCCCAGTCTAATGCAAATATACATATTCATGCATACAACTATTGTCATTGAGCGGGAAGAACACCCGCGCCCCCTGCGTTGCAATCAAACGTTCTACCGCTGTACCACAGAGACCCAGTCGTAAGAAGTCCAGACACTTCCGAGATTATGGGGAGTGGAGCATACATACAAAAGACTATATTGCTCTTTTTTATAAGTATCGTTCATACATTCTTAAGTACATTTTATTGTTTTATTGCTGTTATTTGAATATTTCAAAACTTTCGTCATTTTTTTTTAAGTATTCTGTTTGCCGTTTCTAATTCTTTTCAGTCATTACTTTAGCCATGCTAGCCATACTTTACATACAGGAAACATATAACAGGTGTCGTTTTAACTTTTTACACCTATCGTCGGCATATGGCAGGTTCAGTCGTTTATTAGCACCACATTTTATAATTTTGCAATTAAATGTACTTATCTATTACCCTCCATTTGCATTTTGCGTTAAACAACAAATTTTGTTATTATTATTTATAGTAACTTCCATCACATATTTTATACGACAGGCGGAAAAAATAGTATCATCCTAGAAACTACCAACTATGCATCAACTACAAATTTTTGAACGATACAGATAGTTGGTCAATATTCATAAACTCATTTGTAGTCTAGTCTACTCTAGTCTATTCTGTCTACTCTAGTCTCCTCTAGTCTATTCTGTCTACTCTAGTCTCTGCGTTCCATATTCCTCCTCCTTCCATATTCATCCTCCTTCCATTTATTCCAATTAGTCGTCGGATTTTCTCTACTATACTTTCGCAGAAGCTTAAAAAGTTAGGAAAGAGAATATCTAGCAGAGGCCTACAGTAGACTAATTGTTTATAATACTCATAAGAATTAAGTAGGTTATATATTATTAAGTAAACTAAGTGTATGTTTGTAAATAGACCAAAAAAAAATGCCCGCTGAGTTTCTTGCCGGAGTTTTCTCAGGTCGGGGAAGCGTTTCGAACCGGTGGTCCATTTACTAAATTGATTTTCATGTTCAATTTTTATTAATGTTTTGTAAGTGCGGTTTTAATGGTCTATCTATTCAGAATAAATGATTTTTTGACTTTGACTGACTATTTTTACCGAGTTGAAATAATTCATTCTCGTGGTACGAGGACTACCAAGCACCAACGTTTTCACCTTAAGGCCTTGTAGAAGACGACGTAATTTTATTCCAGTTGCAACATGTATTGATGCTAATCGTTATTCTAAGGGGTGCAGCTGCCGACCCTTTGTATTCCACCCCTCGTCCGTGCTAATGTCATCTATGTACTCCACTGAATATCATTATGTTACTTAGTTCTTTTTTAGCGTCTTATGATAACATTTCATTTGAAATACTTTTTTTTAAAATTTTGTGCTGTTAAATTCTGTTAGACATAGGATGGACAACAAAACTGTTTATGTACGCTAAAAAACACGGTCGTTGTAGGTACCTACTTAATGATAGAAGTTGCATCAGCAGCGGGCTTATCGTTACTTGCAATCTTTTACAGGCAACAATTTCCTCCAATCTCTTATTGCCTGTAAGAGATTGTTAGTTGCAAATCATTTAGCGCAACAATTTAGAATTGCACTATAATTGTTTTACACATATGTGTGATATAATATGTCTTACAGCTTATAGATTCCTCTTTGTAGATCCAGTACATTCTTATCAGTATTGATTAATCAATTAATTTTAATTTGCGCGAGGCGCCTGAGAAGTACAAAAATAAAACAAGTCATTTTTTAAATGTCAACATCTGTCTAGAAGACCATAAAGAAAAAAACTATTAAGTGACCCCACTGTTCTCGCGCGTTTAACGCAATTAATTCTTATCAAATTGATGATAAAATTAAGACAATCGTCAAACAGACGCTAAATGGTGGAGTGTAGTTCAGCAAAAAGTTGACATATGTTTTAAATGTGTCATCGGCATATGGCTGTACGGCTGCTGTCCCCTTTGACACGTCACGTTTAAAAAAATGTCCCCCTATTTGACAAGCAAGTCGGAAGTCGCTTCCAGATTTATGTTCGGAAATTGTTTTTTGCTATGGTACCATTTGTTTATTGAGAGCGAATCATGTCTACGAATTTTTAGGACACTGAAGTGGTTCACGCAGCCCGCATTTTAGTAATTGATTTGATTTCACCTACCTACTTACAACTAAACCGAAAATTTAGAAGTATCTAGAATCTTTCGACCAAATTTCTTGTCACACTCTGGGGGATTGAACGTTCCAATAAGCGTTCCAAAATGTTGTTTTACACTATCGCAGTGTAAGTTAATAAGTAATTATTTTTGCCGACTTTCGGATGCGTTGCAGTACCTGTGGTCAGGACTGCAACACATCCGAAACCTCAGCAAAAATAGTAATTTTCATGATTTATTCGCGAAAAGTCCCGAGCCGTTATTTCAAACATTTTGTGTAAGGCTGTGTTTACATGACTGGACTAAAATAGAATAAAGCACAAAATATCAAAAATATGATGTTTAGACAACAAACGAAGCTAGAGAAATGTTAATGAATCATTGTTCAAAAACAATTTAGCTATGCAAAGTGTGACCTATATTTTAATGTCTATTCGCTGCCGGAGGCCGGAAATGTAACGGCTACCACACATGACATGAAATAGCCGGTGGAAACGCCGACAAAAGATAGTGATTTTAAAAGTACTATAGGGAAAAACAGGTACCTACACGATAATTTATGCAACAATTAGCTGTTACCTACGGCTCCGCCCGCGAATGACAGTTATAGCGACTAAACATAGCTTATGTCCTTTCCCAACGTCTACCCTATCCCTATAATCAAAATAGGTTGAGTAATTTAGGTGTAACAGACAGACAAATATTTTATATACCACGAACTTCTGTTTCGTATGGTATACAGGGCCTTGCCGACATCCTTCAGACCCTAGTCAACCTCACTTGTAAGTTGGTGCACCTGCTAAACAATAAACTGGTCTTAGGCGCAGGCTCCTTTTCCTCTCAGGAATGGGAAGCCAGATGGCAGTCATTCTTATAAGAACCTGGATAAACTTAATTATGGAAAGGAGAAGTACGAAAGTAAACCCCGATAGGACAGTCTCTGTTAGACTAGGTCTTTCACCAATTAGATGGCTCTGCCCCATTCACCCACAAATTATGTCCTATTTCATTTATATTTATTTATTAAAATATTTTTTAGCTGACTAATCATCTTTAACGATATACAAACAGATAACTAGGTCTAGCATTAATTATTAATAAAAAAACCCTACATTAATTACATGCCTGACATATTATACTATGGTACCTAATTAATTGCACATGTCCACGTAAGACCTTCAATAGTTGCGTGAGAAAGTGAGTTTATTATTAAATGAATAGACAAGGGTTTTCGCGTCTTATAAAAGGGATAATGTCCCCTTGGTCTAAGTTCATTGTCCGGACATTGTGATTCATAGACCCATCCTTTCTTCTAATGTGTATTTTTCTATTTTGAAAGACTAGAGAACCTGTTTTAACCCTCGCTCAAAGATTAGTTTGGGAAACTATGAAATCGCTCAGGTGTTCTAAACATTACATAAAAGAATTGCAGATGTGTTTAGAATATTTTGGGTGTGAAATTTATTGATGGTAAAAGTGGGGTAAAAATATAATGGATACAGTAATTATGGAGATGGATATTATGGAAAGAGGAACTTGGATATATCTGAGGTTTTTTTTACGTGCGCAATATCCTCACGGATGTTATGTCATCGGTGGAGGAGGTTATGTCGGACTCGAACCGACTAAAACGCACGCCGCTTTTGGGTCTCTTTGGTTGTCAAGGTGAGGTTGACAGGCATATCCCTCGCACCCCGGCCGACCCAGTGCCATCTCTCACGATCTGGCCCTCTCCTCGGGTGTGAGGACTACAGAGTCCCCAACTCGTCCCCGGAAACGAGGAGGCGTGCGAGTCACGCCGCCGCCGCGGCCTGTTTCTGCCAGGATGACAGGCGGCTCCACCAGTCACCCCCAGGCTTGCGCTCATGGGGGGCGGAGGTCGTTGCCTTCGTACGCGGGCAGCTTGGCTTGCGATCCTTCGTCGCTCCTGCTGTGGATATACCTGAGTGGATATTTAATGGACAGCTCGAGTCAAAAACTATTTCACCTAATATCGATTTCAAAAAACAGTTTAAAAGACTATCGGAAACTTTATCTGCAAACATTTCCGGTATATCATTCTCTTTTCTACTCCCTCTTCTTTCTATATGTAGGTGACAACAACGAAACTTATGTCGTCCTAGTTTTAGCCCAAATAAAAACGAAATCCTGTCCCAAACGCTTCATATTCAACCCAATCCGTAACCGAGATTGTCAAATAATTACCAAGCCAAAGAATGTTGTACAGTAGACAAATAGGATATGGTTACACATTTTCATATAAAATTGTACATTATATATTCATTTTCAGCATCGGTAGGTCAGTGGTTTAGGAGTCGGCCTTACGATCGAAAGGACCGGTTTGAATCCTGACCATTACACTAGCAACGCGAGCCCACTCCAAACACAAACAATTTAGCTTACCTGGAGGGGTTAGAGGGAATATGAGTAATTTTGGTTCTAACATTTAAAAAAAAATTAAGTCTTCTATCTGAATTTCAAATTCACCTATGTGTGCATACTAAAATAAACTACCTTGCAATTCAGAGTGACACAAACTACCGACAAAGCAATTTCATACGAAGACAGTGTGAGAACGAACATTAATTTCGCAAGGGGTGTTTAAGTAATAGAAGACCCATTTATCTCTTATGAATTTAAATAGAAAAATAGCGGCTGAACAGCCAATCATTCATTTGGGTCATCTCCTTTGTTCAGACGATGACTAGCGAATGAACTCACAACTCTTAAGTAAATATTCCTTGGTTTCATTTTGGAGTATGGTGCTCGTGGACTATTAAATTTTATGAGCTGTTAGTTGAATTGTTTTAATGATGTATGATGACGTCAGATTCTTAACACGCCTTCAGTGTGTTCAGGATAGAAGGAGTACGTAATTTAAAATATATGTATATATATACGACTTAGGTAGCAGACAAGCACACGGCCTACTGATGGACACCAAGGGAGGTCACACCCGTGCTGCCAACCATGTAAGAACAGAGAGTTTCTGTGCTGCCAGTGCAGAAGACACAATCTGGACAATCCTTGGGTCTTCCCACTGACAGCTTAAAAACTCTTCAGTTACCTTTGGCTAACCCGCTCACCGCCGGGAACACAACACGAGGTTATTATGGCCGCGGTATTTTGTAGGGTGGAGGTACCTTCCCCAGTCGGATTACTTATTTGGGACCGTCGTGTCCTTTAAAAACTTATACTCGGAAACATCAAAGGAGTTACGAATAACCAACATGAGTTTCATTTTGTGTCTCCCAAATCAATCCGTAGGGATTTTTCGCACATAAAAAAGGTGTATTATGATTCTCACAATACATCATTCATACATCCAAAACTGCTCAGACATTTAAAAGTTACGAAAAAAAAAAACATACTAACGCTGAAATCATTACATAATGAATATCTACAAGCTACTAGCGGGAAGTTGAAAAAAAATTGCTTGTTATTATTTGAACTGATTAAAACACTTGTTATGCCCATGTTTTTTTTTTGCTTAATGTTGCCAAAGGACGCCAAAAATTAATTCTACTCGATTGCACTGTCTTGAATTACTTCGCCCACCACATTGAATCAACTTTCTTGGTTCCCATCGGCACAGATTCCGGTGTCGTGTTGCCAGGTAAAAACATGTATCAAATGACCACACCATTTGAGATGGCGAAGAACTTTATTGGGACTACGGTATCCAACTGTAATTTGTAAGATATTATGTAGGTACCAGGGCAGACTCGCAACTAATTAGGTAGCTCTTGACCAGGAGCCAATAACAACATGTTTTCAAAACGCGAGACGGAAAAGTGTATAAAAATGGCTTTGGTAATCTGTTAGTCAGTTCAATTTTGTTATTTTTTTTATAACCTCATATCTTCCAAACGGCTGAATGAATTGCTACAGGTACGATATCGTTTGGTTCGTCTTCAAAATCCAAATCAATTGAGTCAATAATAATATGTGGGTGTTAATTCACCTCTTATTAACCGTTCAGGGATAAAGGCGTGATTATAAACACCTCAACAAAGTCTAGGGAACAAGATGACCCCAATTATTTTTTTTCGTGTAAATCTTGTTTTGCAAATAACTGGCAGCAAATAAATAAAAATAGAATAAAGTAGATTACAGAGTTGTACGAAATTTAAAAATAAATTTAAATAAGTAATGATTTTCGAATATGGAGGGAAAACTTTTAAAAGTGTTTGATTGTGCAGTTTCTCTGAGGCAAAATAAAAATTATTTTTTTTGATTGTAAATAACGTTTATTATCAATAATACGTCTTTTACGTATGGTTTGTGCATTTTTGTGACTGTAGTCATCATGTCACGTCGTCATTTAAGTCGCGAAGAGATGTTAAGGGCTGTTGGTATGCTGCAAGCTGGACGAACTCAACGCGACGTAGCGGATGCTGTCAACACCCAACCAAGCGTAATTTGCAGATTATGGGCACGCTACAGGTCTACAGGGGATGTTGCCGAACGTCACAGGGGACGAAATAGGGTTACTACCCCGCGACAAGATCGTTTCTTGCAAAATTCCGCAAGGCGGCAACGCACGATTACTGCTCGTCAGTTGGTCGCAGGCCTCCAGTCTCAGCATCAAGTGGTTATTAGCGATCAAACTGTCAGAACAAGACTACACGAAGCCAATCTTTATGCTCGCAGACCGCTTAGGGTTCCAGCTCTTCGACGTGGAAATCGAGGTCGTCGCTTATTGTGGGCTAACGCACATTAACAGTGGACCGACCATCAATGGGCACGGGTTCTGTTTTCCGACGAATCTTGCTTCGGTTTTCATCCTGATTCGAGAAGAGTGCGTATATGGCGAGTTCCTGGACGTCGGAGTCGTCTCCAGAATCCGCAAGAAGTTCATCCTTACCAAGGTGGAACAATCATGGTATGGGCTGGAATTCGCCTTGGTGGAAGGACCGACCTCGTTTGGATACGGGGCAATTTGAATGCAAACCAATACATTCAGGAGGTTATACACCCCATGGTAATCCCTCATCGACAGCAGTTCGGTCAAGATTTTATGTTCATGCAAGATAATGCACGGTCACACACCGCGAGGGTAGTGGTCAATGCGTTAAGCGAGCACAATATGACGACGTTGGAATGGCCTGCTCAGTCTGCCGACCTCAATCCCATAGAGCATGCCTGGGATTTGCTTGGGAGAAGAGCTTTCAGTGATTCTTTGGAAAATCTGAACACTGAAGAACAACTTTTTTTACACCTTCGCAGTGTATGGAGCCATATTCCACAGACGATGATTGACAATCTCATACTAAGTATGCCACGCCGTTGTCGAGCTGTTGCTAATGCTTTAGGAGGTCCTACAGATTATTAAAAACGTTTAAAGTACGGTTAATTACTGTATTTCTTACTACCTCGTTATTTTTGTGCCTAATCATAGAAGGTTGTAATACTCAATATTGGCACAATTCAATTCTTTCTTAAAAAAAAAAAATTTGGTATGAAAATGTTTTTATTAAAATTAAAATTAAAAACGGTATAAAAATACCCTTCTATTGATATAAAACACTCACTATAACAAGAAAGGGTTTTTAAATAAAAACTAGAAATGTCCTTGTTCCCTAGACTTTGTTGATGTGTGTATGTATGTATGTGATGTTATCTAGATATCATTTATTGCAGAAGTTTACTTAACCCGTGTGTAAACTCACATTGTCTTTATGAAACATTCCACTTTTATCGAAGTATCGATTCATACATGACTCACTCATTCAACAAAGCGTCGTCGTACGTGCAGTACCGTAAATGTCAATAAAGCATCCTATTCACTAGTAATAAGATGCCAAACGATGTTTATCTTAATTATTTATGCTGCTAACGTGACTCCTTAAGAACCATGGTCGTATACTTGTTATTACTGGAAAAGTAAGTGTTATAGACTTCGTAGAATTGATCTATGGTACGAATCTGATATGGAAAATGTACTCATTTTAAGCTGTACCATGGGAATGCTATACTTAGTCATGTGAGCACTTTGATATTCTCAAATAGGATGTCACTTTAGTGTGGTTGTGCTTGTCACGGAAGTACTAGCCCATGCTGAATTCAGAAGATAGAAGATCAGACTTATGTCCAGTAGTGGACTACAATAGGCTATATTTATATTACCTATATATTAATAAACTGCATGTTTTTTTCTCTACCTACCCCCGAGAAAAATAGACGTGGGCATATGTATGTTTTTAGGTATGTAATATAATAACTCATGCCCTAACCTATCGAGTGTACTAGTCACGCCATAACAGCACTAGTTTATTTAGGTTATTAGTCTTTAAAATGAGTTTATAAACCCACAATTATTTACAATTTAACCAGTATATTTCGTAATTACATAATGTATACGGCAGTTATCTAAATTAAAGTATTAAAAAAGAACAGAATATACCTAAACAATCCTGCAGGTTCAGGCGTCCTTCCTCCTTAAAGAATTCTTCCCCATCGGTGTCAACATCGGTGTGGCCGGAAGGCTGGCGGCATTGCAACGTTGAATGGCAATACCAATACGCAATTAATAAACCAGCCAAAAACCAACCCAACAAATATTAATAAACTTAAATTTTAAATAAAACATATTAAAAAGACATCATGATTGTTTACGTTTGGTTAATTACCTGACCGAATGGTGAATGAGTATTGAATGATATATGTTATGCATGTATCATTCAATACTCATACTCCATTCGGTTACACGCATAGCATTATAATTATGCCAATATTGCTTTATGTTATAACTTATAAGACTTACAAAAGTCTATAGCTACATGAAAACATGAAACAAAGAATCAATTCTGCTAGAGCAATACCACTGTAATACTGCGGTAATTTTAGACTGTAAAGCAATGTAATTAAAGATCAAAATTAAAAATGCTTATTTGCAGAGTGAATTAAAAATTATAATATTTTCATTTGATTGTGGCCTGTAATGAAATATAGATAAAGTCTAAAATTTAATGCCATTTTTTTCAGTGTCTAGTTGCATCGAGGGCCAGTTCTAATATTACCTACATGTTATTGGAGTACATTGTATAACGCCCCTATAATATATTATAAGCATTTCATATACTGTTCGAGATCTATATAGATTAGGTTACATTTTCATTATTAGTGTGTGTATATCAACTTATCGTGTGACCTATATCCATGCATGTTATGAAACACACGGGCCTTTTTTGATAAGGTATAATTGATTCAAATGTATTGGTGCTGTTTACTGTGTAGTTTTTTTTATACAACTTAGGTGGCAGACAAGCACACGGCCCACCTGATGGAAAGTAGTTACCGTGACCTATGAACGTGTGTAACACCAGTGGATTCACATCCGTGCTGCCGACCCTGTAAGAACAGAGATTTTATGTGCCCTCAGTGCAGAACACAAAATCAGGACAAGCCTTTGGTCTTCCCACTGACAGCACAAAAACTCTACAGTGAGCTCTGACTACCCTACTCACCACCGGGAACATAACACGATGTTATTATAGTTTGTTTCGTACTAGCTGTTGCCCGTCTCTCCTCTCGTGGATAAAATATAGCTTACGTGTAAATTATTAACACAGATTATATAGGATTTTTACTCATGGAACCCTACAAAGTATCAGTTGGTAACATTGCCTGTCGTTGCACATAAAGCTTGTCTCATCACCATCATCATCATGTCAGCCACACAGTCCACTGCTGAAGATAGGCCTCTCACACAGACTTCCAGAACGACCGTAAGCTTGTATACTTACACATTTTATTAAAATCTGGTTTTAACTGAAATGGGATGCCTTTCAACGACGATCGCAATTGGGTTTCGTAACCGGTTGCGAAAGAGGATATTTTTTACTCTTACTGTGCAACTAGATGCGATCGAAGAGTACTGTTTCTTTATACGTAAGAGCAGATTTAATCTTTTTACTAACCTAACCTTAATGGCAGTGTTTTTTAAATTGCAATGAAAATTGCAACTATCTCGACTGCTGTCTAAAAGATCGAAACAAACTTGAAAGCAGGCAGTACTCATTAATTTTTCTTTCGGCATATGATTGGCAATAAGGTACACCATGCTGTCAAACTTGTTTCGATTTTTTAGTCAACAGTTGGTGTTGAGTTGTTTCGATCTTTTGGACAGCAAGTTGAAATTTTTAATTGTTAGTATTTATTTTTTCATTGTGAATGATAAGAGTGGCCCATATCAAATTTTCTTTTTATTTTTCATATATTTATACATATATGATTTGACATTAAAAATACAATCACTTATAACTTTTACCCCTTTACCTCAAATCCTTTTAATAGTGGCAAAATAACGTTTACCGAGCAACTAGTGAACCTATAAAATCGTCCGTAATTTAATGGAATACAGTAGTAATTAGCGTGACAAGAATCTTACATTGCCGTATCAGTCCCGACTATCACGAGAGGTAATGTTTCTTTTTCTAGATGTACCGCCAACATAATAATAGGAAAAGAAAATTGTGTGTCAGGTGAATGTTATTCGTTTTAACTTTGATTTTATTATTCTATTTGTCTGTCATGGTATTCTGTAAGAGTGTTTATAAACCTCGACAGCTCAGAATCAGAAATGAGATATCAGTAGATCACATTCGCCTTAACTATAAGGAATTTGATTTCTTGAACTCACTGCGGATTAAATTATCGATATGCATAAAAGTTCTTACCATTTGTCTAAGTTAATGCTTCTGACGCGAGTTACGGATTTTCATATTATTTCATTGTTTTACTGTGTCTTTGAATGTGTCATCCTAAAATTCAATTTAATGGCTACTGCTATAAGTAACCTAGTGGTATGGGTAATGGATTGCTGAGATGAGGTCTCGTGTTCGATGTTTTTTTTACCACCAATGATTTTTCGATGCATTTCGAAGTTATGTGTGCATTTATCGCAGGTTTATAAGTGCCCGGTTAATGGCAATAGGCTCGCCACCTTATTACATTGGGACCTAAACATAAACTGGCGAAATGTGGGTGCTAGCACCTCTGGCTACCCCTTCGGGGATGTAGGCGTGAGTTTATGTTAAAAATAACTATGCATTCTATCTTTACTAGAAGGAAATTGTTAGTCTTGTATTACATTGTACTTACCTACTAAACAATTCTTGCTTTGTGTTAGATTAACGAATTTAAAATCTGAATTTCGAAATTCTCGTTTTCATTTTCTCTCAATGGACACAAAAAGTATTGAAGGAATTTTGAAGTGATTATCTTTATTAGAAATGTCTTGGTCAGACTTACAATTGTTGAGTAGAATCGGAGTTGTGAACAAAAGTTGAGATAGCACGGGGCGTCAGCTAGTAAAATATATTACTTACTCAAGGTCAATAATGCATTAAGTGTCTGTGTTGTCATTCAGGTAGCTTCCTTCATTCCTGCTTGTAATATTTTATATCTACATGATGATAAAATACTAGGTATGGAATTTCCTTTAATCTTAAATCGTGTGTGTGTTGATTTAAGATTTAAGGTATGGAATTTTTTTTAAACCTACTGTTTAGAATATATCATGGATGTACATCGCACATTAGGTACATGGGTGCATGCATGGCATAATAATCTATATATTTATATTTGTAATGGATAATCTCTGAAACTAATGAACCAATTTCAATAATCTTTTCACTAACAAGGTATGATTGATGAACTCTGCATCACGCAGGAGCGTTGCACAGCAGCAAACTCAGAGCGTACTATGAAAAAGACTTGAAAATGATAATTTCGTTTAAAATTTCAATTCATTGCGGCTTCTCAATGGCGCCGATTGTCCCTATTCAAGTTTAACAAGTAACGAAAACGAAATTTGTTTTAATAATAATAATAATAATATTTATTTCAGTAAAAAGTACAGTGTATGAGCACAAAAGAGCGTTACATAATGCTAATAAATCTAACAGCATGATTTAACATATCAATCTTAAATATTGAGTTACAGTTCAATTTGAGAAGACCCTGCCTCCTAAACTAGGGTTACCCCTGTATCATAAGAGGCAGTGTTCGGCAAGTGACATAACAAATATTATAAATTTCAGTGGAGTCTCACTCTTGGATATTACATGTTAAAGTAGCAGCTATGAAGTTGAGAACGTATTGGAGTATAATTGTGCGACCGAATATATGTGCATTTGTGTGTGTGTGTGTGTGTGTGTGTGTGTTTGTGTGTGTGTGTGTGTGTGTGAAGTGTGTGTGTCTGCTGGTCAATGTGTATGTGTGCATTGTGTATTTCGATTTTGCTAGGATGTGAATTTTAGTAAAGAATTTGTTTCTAGGTTGTCTAGCTGAAGAAGCCAGGCAGTAACAGTATGTTTCAGTTTTTTCTTGTTAAGATCTACTATGGCCAATTTTTTTTGCACCTGTTTGTATAAATATGCACTCAATATGAAGTACTGGCGTTCTGCGAATGTGGTTTTATGTCGAGTCATTGTCGAATAATTTCTGCGCTTAGTAGGGTCTGACGGAGAGACACTGGAATGCTTTCAAAGGACAACACGAAGGACGTAAAGCTGTCGAACTGTTAGTATTTTGCAGTCCAAATATAACTGGGTAGTTGGGTACCGGCGAGGCTTCCTAGTCATAACCTTGAGGATGGCTCTTTGCGCCCTTTCAACTTTCATGAGGTGGGAATCATAGGCACCCCCCCAAACAGGGATGCAATAACCTATGATAGACTGGCATAGTGAGTAAAAAACCATCTTCAGTGTATCAGGATCCGCCGAGTTACGAAGAGCTTTAAATATATGGATGAGTCTCATGGTTCTATTTTTGAGTAAGTCTAAATGTTTGTCCCAGTTCAATGCAGAGTCAATTTGAATCCCGAGATACCCCACTTCTTCCGCTCGACTGAGGGTCGGGCAAAGACAAGGCGATGATAATTGTGCGCATGTGTGTGCTACTATCGAGAAGTTGTGATGTGGTAGGGTTATACGGCGAAGGGCGAAGGGAATGAAGCAGGATTTCCTAAGATTCAACGTGAGAAGGTTATTGCTTAGCCAAGACGTTATATTATTTAAGGCAAGTTCCGAGCTATTTTTGACCCTGTCCCAGGAAGGACCATGGACCAGAATAAGTAATGTATGTGATAAATGTAAATGTATAGTTTTAGACAAATGCCCCCATTCCGGGACTGATTTTCTTTTATTTCTATGGACAAACTATGTGTGGTCGCATGACATGCCGTCTTTTTGCATGGTTTGTACAAATTCAATAGCGGCAAACGGCGCCATTGAAAAAACAAAATGAATTAATACAATAAACAAAATATCATATTCAAGTATATTTCATGGTACGCTCTGCGTCTGCTGCTGCTGTCTGCGGTCGGCCTCGGTAACAGCTATTTTATTCGGCTTCAATATAAGCCAATTTCATATAGCAGAACAATCTCTTCACCAAATAACTTTTCACAACACCCTGACATTGGTAAGTTGTGGCAACACAGAGAAACCATTCAATAAAAATTCAATATTAGCTACACTTATCTAATAACTCAACGGCATCAAAAGTTACGCGGTGAAACCGCAGAGTGATTTTAGTAAAAAAACAAAAATGTTATCTAAAAAAGTCGTTGGTATGAAGCGATCAATACTTATATACTACTGACCTCGTTATTATTCAAACTATCGACTTCGAATGTTACAAGAGTATGTTTTGATTTGTAGTAACCTTGACTTGTGTGGTCTGGGCTAAGTATAGGCCCCCCATCACTTCCAGTAACTATCGTAAACGGAGACAAAGAGGCTGGAAGTCGAGTGTGTGAAACAAATATCGAAGAATGGCTATTATAGGTACGAACATATTCCCCATAGTCCATATACTGCATACAGTACTTAAATATTTTCTAAATAATAAATAATAATAATAAAATCCACAGAAGTTATCTAAATTAGAATATATGTAAAAAAAAACAGAATATATATATCTAAATAATCCTGCAGGTTCAGGCGTCAAAAAATTCCTCCCCATCGGTGTCAACCGGGAAGGTGGCCAGAAGGCTGGCGGTATTGCCACGTTGAATGGCAATACCAATCCTTTGCGCAAGGAATAAACCAGCCCTCTGGTCACGGGTAGCGTCAACTAAACGTTTAGAAACGTCTCTAAACAAAGGACGGGCACTTGGACCCCATGATCCCAGCGTCTCGACCCCAAACGGCTCAAATATTTAATTACCGCTTATTTAGATATATATTCTGTTTTTTTTTATATATTTTAATTTAGATAACTTCCGTGTATATTATGTAAATATTAATTAAATTTCATTAAATAACAAAAATAACATTCTTCATAACGCTATCTAGACCCATGGTAAGCATAGCTTAACTAGCTTGTGTTATGGGATCTAGAATGCGGATAAACATACTTAGATACTTTTTTTTTGTAAATACAATAATGGATATGAATAAGAAAAAAGGGCTATGAGAATGACTCTCAAAGTTATATGACATTTTCTGAAGTTAATGCGAATATTTCTCAGTGATGTAAAATCACGTTTTAACGAATTCTATCGCGATTTAAAAAAATATATATTAGAAACGAAATTACCAATATTCCCTTTTACCTCTCCAGCTAAGCTAAATTACTTGTGTTAGGAGTGGGCTCACGTCGGTAGTGTAATGGACAGGATTCGAACGAGGGACCTTTCGATCGTAAAAGGTGGGTAGTAACTTTTAGTACAGGTACCGAATGTGGTATGGGTAAGTAAACGCTTAATATGAGCACAAACCGTAGTGGTGTTTGATCACAAGAAAAATACTTTTTTGTAAAAATATTATTAACAATCTATGCAACCTAATTTATCATTAAGGCAATTTTGTTAAATTAAAAAGCAAAAAAAAAAAATCTTTTCTGTTTTCCCAACAAATAAAAAAAACTTTTAACTTGTATTCCATAACTTCACATTTACACGATTACGTAATACTTACCATTCTTAAGAAACAAATCACCGACCAGAATATAGATGTTAATTTCTAACGGGAAGACACCAAGAATGTTTTGTGTAAAGTCGAAGTGCTAATAAGCAGAGGGGACACAGGACAGGAAACACGGACGATGCGTGAGTTAACAGGATGCTTCCTCAGGGAACCCCTTGACAATTTTTTTTTATTTTGTTCCTCGTAGGAAATTGGCGATTGGTACTTTTGTTTTAAATGACAAAGGAAATGGACTTGGTCGGTTTAATGACTCTGTGATGTGGTCAAATTGTAAGTACATATCCGCATTTGAATGAAGTGGGCGGGCTGATAAAGCTATTAATGATAGCTATGCAAAAGTGGGGTCAAGGAATTAAAATTGATAAATTAGCTTGATTGTAACGATGCGACGCACTTATCTTGTTTAGTAGGTATCTATCATATTCGTGATGGTTCCATCAAATAAAATATAGATGGTGACGCAAACGTAGTGGTTGACTGAATATTTACAGAAGTGAAGCCAATAACATAGAAATGGGGTAGATCTAGGTATTTTTTTTTATGAATCAAATATTATTATTAGTAATACAAAAAAAACAATAAGTGGTTTTAGTACGTTTTATAGCGAGAGTGCATCCTCTTTTCTTTTTTGTATGAATAATAATAATAGTTTATTTATTCAAATAACTGTAACATAATAACTCTTAAATACAATTCAGTATCAAAATAAACGAGATATTCACCATGTTTCATTGTTTCATTGTTTTGAGTATACTATATTTATATTTTGTATGTAATAGTTATTGGTAGTGAGTTGAAAGTAATAACATCTACATAATGACTTGTTATTTTTCAAAGGTTAAATTAAAGTAGATAAAATCTTCAAATACATCTTAAAAAGGGAAGCTAAATGGAGTCGTGTTAGCCACTCTTGACTCTTGAGGCTCGAGTCAACAATAGTGCCTGGAAGACGGCAATAGGCTCACCCCCTATTACGTGGGACCGAATTCAATGATTGGTGAAATGTGGGTGTTAATTCACCTCTGCTTAACCCACGGGGATAAAGTCGTGATTATATGTATGTATATTAGCCACTCTTATGCAGTGGTCGTGATTATATGTATGTATGTTAGCCACTCTTATGCATTATGAAAGATAGTATTGACACGTAATTCAAATGACAGGACAACCATAACTTCAATCAATCGATTAGCCTTTTGTAGATGACGCCACGGTGTTGTTGTTGACTTGCCTATTTTCACAATACGTTTTTTACTAATTTAATAGTTCTTTACCATTTTCGTTGCTGCATGGTTACCAAAACTACAAATATATTCCGTTTTTGCAACTGGTTATCAAACCAGAAAATAATTCCATGTTCGTAACTGGTTACCAAAGATCAGTTACGAACGTGGAGTAAAGGACCAATTCTTCAATAACTCCAACTAAGCCCGAACAAAAAAAAAACAGCGCTGCAAACACTTGTGGCTAATTTTATGCACGTTGATTTTAATAGAATTTGGTGTCTCGAATTTTTTGTACCGTTTCCCCAAACAATAATATATAATCTGTTGTGAAATCAAGGGGTGTAGTGAACAGGTGAAATGACGATACAAAATGGACCCCGTTTCCTTATTTTAATTAGTAATGCCTTGTATGTCGTTAAAACATGATCTAAGATTGCAGCTATTAAATAATTTATAATTATTATCAAGTGTCCATGTCGTGGTTTGACATCGTTTGCCGTGACTGAACAGCAATTTCATTACCTAAGACTTCCGTTTTTGTATCCTGTGTTTAAGTTTCTTCTTCAAGCGTTACGCGTGAGTCAGTAAGAAAATTATCTAGGCTATGGAAAGATTTCAAGAAATTACACAATAGCAAAGATGTATTACAAACTAGTACTATAATTTAAATAATGTTATGCTATTACTTTACGCATCGAATGTTTTGCTATTTGTCAACCGTGACGTAATGACAGAGTTCATAGTTGTCAGTTCCTACTGCCACAATTGTAATTACCTATAGTCCGGTCAATATAAACCAAATGATAGGAGTGAGGGCACAATAATTCGCATCCAGATGAAAATTGCTAGGAATGTTCAAAACACTCATAAATGAGATGTAAAAATCAAACCGACACCTGGAATTTATTTATTCGCTATCAAATGTCATAAAAAAGGACTATTCGTGATTTTCAAAATGGTAAGTTTTATCATAAAAATGTCTAAGACAAAGTTAAAGATCATGCATCATTATGAAAAATTGGTCAAGTGCGAGTCGCTGTCGTGCCCTAAGGGTTTCGTAGAACACTGAATTAAAGCACGAACTTAGGCTACGTGAAGGGGAATTCACTTTGATTGCGTTAAATTAGAAGTTAGATTTTAGTGTACTTCCCCTTGAGCTATATAATCTTGAAATTTGGAAATAAGCAAGGCTTTATAGAACAAGTAACTCTTCCGATCACAGAAATTACGTGTTTGTAGTGATAGGTCAGTCACTTCAATGCCAGCCCCTTTGATAACCGAAATCCACCCGGGCGGAGCTAGTACTTCTTTGAAGAGATTTTTTGTTGACACGTGACATCTTTATGAATGGATATTGAAAACGAAACCGCGTAATCCAAAGAAACTTACTGTATCAATGTGAAAAAGTTTTGCTTATCAAAGATATCTGGTTACCAGGCGGTATCTGACATTGCCCTTATGATGACAGAACATATTCACAGTATTCTTATCATTGTCTGGCTGCAGGAAGTAATGTGTGATATCACTGATACAGCATAATAATTTGAACCAATATTTGGTAAGCAGTCTGGCTGAACAAATATATTCTAATTGAAGATGCTTGTCGAAAATGTTTGTATTTAAATAATGTCTGGAAGTACCTTCAAAAGCCTGAAAAATCATTATCATTAAATATCATTTGTTGTTGATATGGCTGGATTTTGATAGTGACATATTAGGTCATTGCCAAGGAACTTTTTGGTTTCAGAAAGGGACATGATATAGTTTTACATGTAGTAACTTATAATAAACCCTATTATAATCATATGTATTATAGTATAGTAGGCATATATAATGGTAGTTTTATAATAGCTAGCACTGCCTATGTGTTTTACGTATCGCTATGTCTCGAACAAATTTTGTACATGTCTGCAATGAACTGTTATTTCTTTCTTTATTCTTTAATCAATCTTATGAATAAAGATATTCGCAAAAACGTCCTATGTGTGGCAAAAACTGAGACTCCGTTATCTAAAATTAGTTTAAGCATCCGGCGAAAGCCTACCTTCTTGTTTTTGCGGATTTTTTACTGCAATCGAAAGTGCCGTTCATCCTAAACATGTGTTTGGTTTTAAATCTTGAAATTCTGCGCATATCTGGAGTAACTTTGGAAGATTTATCTGTTAAAGTCTGTTGTTTTTTGTACCTATTAAACTATATAAAATTAAAAAAAACTATATTCTCTGGTCTAGAGGGAGATAGGTGCTAGGTGTGAGGTTGCATTATAATTATATCAGTTTCCTTTATTTCATCTGCAGGTAGCCTGCAGTCCTTTGTAACTGCTTACTACGATCATGTATTGGTGTGCTGCCTCAGTAATATAAGAAATATAATTATTATGCAGAGAAATCGTAAATTTGAAACGTCATTCCAGTTCCTTTGCATTGATAATTTTAATACCAATACATTATTCTTTATAGTTACGACGCTGACCTATGCAATAATAAAAAAAAATCGATTTTCTTTGTACCTTTCTATTACTAGCTTACACCTGCTTACCTTTGCCTGTGTTGCGTCACATTCCCACTGCAGGATAATGATTTCTATACCTGATTTTCTATCCTTGTCGTTAGCATGATATTGAACATTCTCTGTCCTTGTCGTTGGAATTGCTGCGTCCCTTACTGAGTTTTTGTTGTTCCCCACACCCTTATTACGTGCTGCGTATGCGCGCCGTGTGGGTGTGTTAGTGAATATTTGTATGTGAGTGTGGGAATGTCTACGAATAATTTTTTCCTTACCCAGTATTGTTGTGGTTTTCGGTACGCGTGCGTCGCTTCTACAGAAATGTGTATTTCGGTGTTGTTTTGGCGGGAATACTATTAGTATACGGGGTATACTATACGTATATAACCAAAAACAAACATATTTAAATGTGTATCAGTGTATGAAATGTTTAATGATGTTTTCAAGCGAATAATGGGGTTATTGATAAATATTAGTTTTGTTAATTCGTCGTAATGAATGTGAGATATGGGTGAGTAAACTAAAAATACTTCTATTTATGGATTTAATATTAAAATCAGTAGAATATAAATTATGAACTGCGAATGTTTTGATATAAACATCATAATTTCAAATGCGAATGTTGTGATATTAACATCGGCTTTCCTGTGTGCGAATGTTGTGTTCTATATTTTAAACTCCTGCATTATTTTGTCCACCCATCTACGCCTCGCTATGGAAATTTTATATTTTGGTATATAACTTTAATATTACACATTGGTATTTTAAGTACACCTAGGATAACTTCCAAATGGTGAAACCATTCTTCAATTTTATAAACTCACAAAATTAATACGCCACCTTAAAAGTAACCTATGTACTTGTGCTATTCCAGACTATGATCTATCTCTGTGCTTCAATTCATCCAGATCAGTTCAACCGTTTTGCCTTATTGAACAAAATTTTGCGGTTTTACACAATCTAAGTAGCAGCCGTGTGGTGACAGAGAAAGAAAACAAAAATCACTACCCCGTCTCATCTGAAGGGTCGGTAAGAGGCGACTAACGGCAAAATACGCAGACAATATCTCTGCGAGAGAAGGAAAACTCGAAATAAAACCCTGTGCCAACCCGTCTGGCTAGCGTGGAAACAGAAGACCAAAATCTCCTATGTCCAGCAGTGGACTGCAATAGCCTTATTGATTGATGTACCTATGTATAATTGTAAGATATCCGACTAATACTACTTAAAAATGTGATTTTTCCCGAAGACGTTTGTAAGATTGTATCGTATCGCGTCCAAATAGCTGAATGAATGTGGCTTGAATTTAGTACAAAATATGATTTTTGTTTGTAATACTAATAACAGGTATGTAGGCTACTTTTATACCTGGAATATGTTCCCATGTGTTACGGGAACGTGAGTCCCAGGTTACTAGTAATACATTTAATAGCAATATAAATACATACGTCCTATATAATAACTTTAAAGAGTCAAGTTTCCTTATTCCATGCCGATAAATTTGCAATGAATGAGTACGAAATGAAACTGGTTCCCATATCAGCTGATGGGTTCGCCGTGGTATGCATACATTACCTCGTGGTTTTTACATCTCCAGAAACATACCGATGCGAGAATTATTAGTCTTTACATAGCTTACTCTCTATAGCAACGCTAAACCCGTTCTTTAAAGTAATGCAGAATACAAAGCATTCAATTTTAAACCTTTTCCCTGTAATCACAAAGATCATTCTAACTATGAACCATTCATACGGACTGTTTATTTCTCTGAATTGTATTGTCTGTTCCCGAGAGATTCTGGCGCCAATATGAGTTTTTTTTGTCGCCTGTTGGGATGTACCGGGATGGTTTACGGACTGAGTGCCCATTTAAGTTTTAATGAATTTTGTTACTTTTAATAGGACTGGATTAAAATTCTTTGGAGCCTGGTAATTGATAATCGATGTAAATTATGCTCTTTAGATAATGCTAATGAGGGTAGGCGATGAAGCCCCATTACGAGAAAAAAAAAGATGACAGAGGTACTACATTCTGTAATCTGTTGCCAGCTTTGCCTATAAAATATATCGAAACATCCGCCCGTTTTAGGTCCGTTTTATTCAATCTGTTTCGACTAGTGTAATGAATCTATAACCTACTTTCATTGTTAGGAACGCGTATTTTGATTTCCTCATTCTAGATTGTTCTAGAATGTATCACAATTTTATATTGTTTTTTGTGAAATGTTCGTGTAAATTTAGAGCCCAAAGTGATGTAACGAATGTAGAATTATTGGCGAATGCGAATTCATATCAAACAAATGCGAATGCGTTTCTTGCGAATACAATGCGAATATTCGTTACAACACTAGTGCATAGTAGGTATATAATGCTTATAAGATATTTCTTCTAAACTCATTTTGAGCTTACTTTCTCGATATTATCATCTCATATTAGCATTATTTACCTACAAAATTAACCAATTGATATCTACTAAGTATTAGGCACTAAGCGCTCGATAACAACATTATATATAATATCTTAGCGTCGCGTAGGTACCTACCATTATCGTCATGGCTATTTTTGTTCCAGTATCGTTAACTAGTTAGGTACATAACGTTAATTCTGCATTTTATTTACATGAATACAATGGACACACGTTATACAAATACATATTAAAGTAAATTATATTTCATTCTACTTAATGTAATGTTAAAATAACAGCTTTTTAATGGATCACTTAGAAACTGAACCTAGGTATTCATATTTGTCTGTTAGTTAATTTGTTCCGGTTAATCACCGAAGTGGGCAAACGTAACTTAGGCTATTTTAGGAATAGAATTAGAGCTCTGCGTAGAAATCAGAAATAAAATGACCAATAACAACAGTTGCATGTAGACGGAATGGCGGGTGCATATATATTATAATATTTCACTCAGACGGTTCACCTTGACGATATAAATTATCTACAGTTTAACACACAGAGTAGTTTAAGTTATTAGTAGGTGGTCACATTTTTCAGTAGTAATGGTCTGAATCGTTCGGGGAAGTCCCATCCCGTCACTTAATTCTGACTTTTTTAATATCCTCTTTTTTCTCGCATTTATTGCAAATGCCATGGCGCTAGGAACATTTTTTTAACACTAGTCATCCAATAAATTTGTTCCACCACGTTATTCTATCCATCATCATAATACATTCTTGCCACGTGCAGCTATAACAAGGCCTCTCTGGACAGCTAACTGATTACGTAATACTGATATTATTATCAGAGGCCCAGGGTAAAAACAGGATTTGTGTGATGATATTTTTGATAAGTGTGTTTGACGACAGCCAAATTATATAAGGCTTTTTTGGAATGGTTGTTTTTTGAGAGTAGGTAAATCTTTTGAATGAAATTATAAAGCATTTAGTATGCTAACTATTGAAATCTATTATGATATAGAATAAATTGAATTGGTTCAGGCGGGATTGGGTAAATCTCGTTTTTCGCCAAATAGACAAATCAAGTCAAAATATTTTTTAGTTACACGGTTTTCTCGATTAATGCATTTATGAAAAAATATCTAATCCGCCATTTTGCGGCAGCAGCCATCTTGTCACTTGGATTCACTTACGATGAGTGAGATCACTTTCATTGGATCTTTATGTACCTGGGCAGTACTTATCACTTAATCTGTCTGTCAGTTCTAAACTACTTCATTTTATACTTGTCATATCTACATCATCAATGGTATTTAGTATACTAGTAGTAATAAACTACACCAACCGCAAAATGTATCCTTGTTCAACAATATTATGTTCGATGAAGTTGGTTGGTAGGAACAAAATTGTACGTCTCGTGTCTCAATAACTAAGGCGTAAGGGTACCCAATAAGGTATTTCCCTTACACCCCGGCCAAACCGTCGTACTAATAGGTATAACGGTTAATTTTGGCTTTAATTTCATTTCACTGGTTAAAATAAAAATTAAGTCATGTCAAAATTATGCCTAATAAAATGCTGATTTGGCTTCAAACCACCATACGACTTAAAACTTAAATAACGAGCAATGCAATGTACCTAATTATTATTGTATCCAACACAGTGTAACCACAAAACGGGACTTTGTATACACAAGCAAGGTTGAAAGTAAACAGAGCCATCCTTCGACAAACTCGAGACCCGAGAATTTAAGAAAAAAATATCTCGCTTCAGCTCTTAACAGGCATTATGAATTATGTTGTTTAGATAATTATTCATCCACTTGAGGCATTTCTTGGAGCTTTGATGGTTCCTGAGAAACTCGGATTCCATATTTTGCGCTACAATGTTTAACAAATAAATTCTACAGAGAGGTTTGAGTTTAGTTCATCATCATCGCTGTAAAAGACAATGTAGACAATGTAGTAGAGGTCTAAGACGTAGGCATTAAATTAGGCATTATCATCCTACGTGCCGTTTCCAGAATCAGTTGTGGTTAGTTTTTAAACTAACTACGAAACAGCTAAACTTCGATATTTTCCGCGACAGTTTTACGTGCCATTCGAACACGCGATAGGGATCTCATTGTGTTAAGAATGTTCACCCATCTAGGACTGACCTAGGTAGTATTGGGTACTTAATCTTATAATGTGCTAACCATCCCGGTTACCTCTTAACCACGTGTTCCATGCAGGCATTAGGCATGATTTTGAGATATATCATCATGCCATACATTAATATGTCCTCACATTGCTTAGCGTAACTTATTAAATTATATGTTGTAGTTTTTCTCCACTCACAGTCGTATTTCCTTGTTGACAGACGTAGCTATGAGTCAGAGACGAGCGACTGCTCAAGAGACTCGGCGGTGTACGACGATGTGCCGGTTGCAACCAAAGGTGCTGGGTCGCGGAAGAATATCAACAGGGGCCGGTGGACGAAGGACGAGGTAATTCTTCAAATTATATAAATGCCGGTTGCAGTTGGTTAGCTGTTAGACTGGAGACGCTATTACTGCTTTTGTGTAATACAACTGTCGTCTGACTAGCCCCTAGGAGAAAATCAGTATCAGAGCCTTGTCAGTCCATTAGTAAGTGAGTTTGATGGCAACAAAAGGCTTTGATTTGGCCCATAGGATAATGTGGATAGTCTTGAATCATTCTATGTATTAATATCATACAAAATAGTATCACCAAAGAATACTTTTTTCAAATAGATAGTGTGTCATATATTTTAATGCCGATAATCACGCATAAAAATATCATAATAATCAAGGTTGGATTTATTTGTAAAATTGATTATAGCAATTAAAGCGTGACTAACATAATGTGCTTTATGATTCCAGGATAGAAAGCTGAAGACATACGTCAAGATGTACAATGAGAACTGGGAGCTTATTGCTGGCGAGTTCTTCGACAGATCCGACGTCCAGTGCCAGCAGCGCTGGACCAAGGTTGTCAACCCTGAACTAGTCAAAGGCCCGTGGACCAAGGAGGTTAGTTATTATTTAAATCCCTTCTTTGCCTGCTCCGCGAAGTAACTGTTTTCGAAATATTACCATGTCTAACCCTTGCTTAACAAGAACTCCAAGTTCGTCAATTCCTCATTGAGGAATCCTATTACAGCTTCCATCGTAACAGTTGAGTATCACAACTTAGGTAAGGTTATGAGCTATTTAAACTAACTAAACTAAAAGGCGGTAGAAACCGGTGAGCACAGCTAGTGTTTCTACTGTTTAAAACTAAAAGTGTAATGAAGGTATTGTTTCCACCCACGCATAGAGCCTTTTATTGACATCGCAAAGTTTTTAATTTATGATGGACCTATTATGTTCATTCATATAGATTTTTTGCACGGTTCCCAGGCTTTTGGGAGTTGATTGAACGATTAGGTTACGTCATGGTTTATTAGCACTCTAAGTGATTATTTACACGTGTTTGAAAACTAACCGCCAATATTTAAAATGTAAGGTCATTTGTGGTACTAAAAATGAACGTAAGTAATTAGAGTTTCTAGAAGAGTAAAAGAAAAAAAATAGTATTTTGTTTCATAGTATCAAATTATACGTTGCCAAGGTCAAATCAAGGTCAGTGAAGTCATTACTTCAACTTACCTATATTAATTGTAAGAGAAATGTATGTGAAAACCGCGACAGCCTAGCGGTATGGGTAATGGACTGCTGAGACCGGGTCTCGGGTTCGATCGCAGGTTTACCATGGCACACACCAATGACTTTTCGATGCTTTTCGAAGTTATGTGTGTATTTATCGCAGGTATATTAGTGCCCGGTTAATGGCAATATGTTCGCCACTTATTACATTGAGACCTAAACATAAACTGGCAAAATGTGGGTGCTAGCACCTCTGCCTAACCCTTCGCGGATATAGGCGTGAATTTATGTAAAAAATTTAATATCGAATTTTAGTAGTAGTTCCCAAAACTAATGTAAATACATTAGTTTTGGGAACTATACTACAGACAGATGAATACAGCCGAGACTCAGTCTCAGATGCATGGTTTGAGTCAACAATTAATAGTTGGTAGATGTAGTAGTTGGAAGATGGCTTAAGGCTCACTCTCTATTACGTAGGACCGAATTTAATGAAATGTGGGTGTTATATCACGTGATTATATGTATGTACCTATGTACTAAACACGCTTATTAGGTTGGTAAAAAAATAAACACCGGGGAGTTCATATGAGTAAGCATATTACTCCAAATTGCCATTGCCAACGTTCTGTGTTTCTATCAACCTGATCGTTCGACCTTGGATATCATAACTATAAAAATAAATTACCTCGACATGGTGTTCGAATCGCTTGTTGACCACAGTAACGAAATTATCCATTGATGGTCAACTTATGGTCAAGGAAAGTGTATGTAATAAACTTGAGCTATCATTATACCTACTTATTTATAGGTGAATTGTGGGGAAGATTCGCTACTTGTCAGTATCGTAACAATATTGTAATTTATTTCAAAGGAAATTGTGTTAAACAGTTAGTGAATTGAATGTAGTTTTTTATTTTTTCGCAATATTTTTAATAAAAAGGGGAAGCAGTCTGCGTCGTTCGAAAGCGCGTTGTGGGGAGTCTATATGCATTCTGTGTTGATAGTAGGAACGCGCGGCGATATTGATTTTAGTAGAAAATTCATCATATCATATAGCAGGTTTATAAGTGCCCGGTTAGTGGCAATAGGCTCGCCACCTATTACATTGGGACCTAAACATAAACTGGCGAAATGTGCGTGCTAGCCTCGGGGATATAGGCGTGAGTTTATGTTAAAAAATTCAAGTGATCATTCAAAAGATTGGGTGATGAGCGAGTCTCTCTGGCGCAGTCTTTTCTCTCGATGTTGGGAGGTTGACGGACAACAACCTCGAAAGCAGTCGCTTTTTTTTATACCACTTAGGTGGCAGACACACACGGCCCACCTGATGGAAAGTGGTCACCGTGGCTTATGGACGTATGTAACATCTGAGGAGTCACACTCGCACTGCCGACCCTGTAAGTACAGAGTTTCAGTGCCGTCAGTGTAGAAGACAAAGCAGGATAAGCCTTTAATCTTCCCACTGACTGCACAAACTCTCCAGTGAGCTCTGGCTACCCTCACCGCTGGGAACACAACACGAGGTTATTATGGCCGCGGTATGCTGTAGGGCGGAGGTTCCCCAGTCGAACTGCTCCATTGGACGGAAATACCGCCGTGTCCTACCTCCTTTGCTCCCGTTATACTAATATAATTTAAACATAAAATGGAAAGCGGACCCCGGGAAAACCAAAGTGAAAACCTCGAATTGTATTGTACCTGGTGGCACATTACAAAAATCAACTCTTATTCAATAAGTTGCAAAAATTCTTATGCATGATTCTCTTCGAGTTGCGGTTGATCGTGAATAAATAAGTCTTTATAATTCTCGCCAATCAGTCTATGAATGCAAGGAAGCAGCTGTGACTCACAGGTCGTTGTTACTATGCGAGCGCATAGAAATGTGAATATACATAATTAGATGTCGCCGCAAAAATTGTGTTCACTCTTTGGTATGTCCGGGATACGTATTTTAAGATGACACGGCCGAAGCTCTTGCGCTGGCTTCCTCCTCTCGAGATTTCGGGTCAGATGAAAGTCTCCCGTAATAGTACTAATAGTCAATAGAAGCCATAATAGGAGGAAAAAGCAGGCACTGGGTATCCAGAGGGCTTTGGATGCAACTGATTTTAACACTATGATGATCATAATTTGCAGTTTGTAAGAATGTGGCAGACTTACACAGTGTTTTGTGGCAACTTTTTCCTTCTCACCTCGCACGTATGTAATATTGTAAGCAAGCAAGAGTTATTTATTGCTGGCACAGGGTTTAAATTTCAGTGAACGAATGCATGCAGCGAATTTGAAATATTTTATCCAATGTCATATTATTATCAAGCATTTTAATTGTATTTTCTCTGTTTTGTCAACCCTGTACTTAAACTGTACCACTACTGGGTTGGTACAGGTTTGCACCCAGTAGGTATGTGAAGGAACGCCTCAATGACTTTTTGTGCATATGTAGGGTTCTTCGAGGTTATTTTCTTCTATGGGACAACAAGTTACATTTCAATAAAAGCGTCAATTAATGGCGTAAAGCGTCAAGCAAAATAACTAACTAAATTCCTTTCTGGTAGCGTACCCACACAGAATATTTTAATATCTGCGTCAGAAAGGAATATCAAATACTTAACTACATTATCGGGTGACGTGATGCAACAATAGTTAACAATAAAACCATGTTCCCTACGACATAATTTTTGCCCTAACAGCGTCCAGAAATATCCAAAGTCCATGACGGCACGAATTCTTAGATTTTATGAATGAATCCATTGTTTGTACAAGTTTAGCATACTAATGTATTATCTGTAGTTGTAAAAAGTTTATTTTTATTGCTGTTCTATGATTGTTTTGAAGGGCATTGATCGCAATTTATGTACCTAGTAAGATTGTTTTTAAGTTTATACTCTGTTGCGTTTCATAATATTACAATTACAATGATTCTGAGTTAAAATAAAATTGAAATCTCTGATTGGGGAAGTCCCTACGCCCTGCGAAAAGCTGCAGTTAAACAAATAACGGTTTTCCTGTTAGTGTTTAGGTATATCAAAACTCGGTTTTGCGAGTGTTTTATAAACGTAACTATCAGAAATTAATTCAATGGAATCTAAACCTAAATAACTATATCTTGAAATTATAAGATATCTTCGATGACGTCATGCCTAATAATAGTATTTTATCATGACTTTACTGCCTACCAATTGTTATGACAGATGTATATAACTATTCAAAAAATAACAATATAGAGTAGAAATTGGATCACCTCATTTCTTTTCATGCGGTGTCGTACAACACTAAGGGATAGGGAGGATAGGGCTGTTTAACATCAGACAGATATATACAGCCCAGACTCAGCCTCAGATGCATGGCTTGAGTCAGCAAATAGTGCTCGAAAGACGGCAATAGGTTCACCCTCTATTACGTGGGACCGAATTTAATGTTAGGTGAAATGTGGGTGTTAATTCACCTCTGCCTAACTCTCCGGGGATAGAGGCGTGATTATATGTATGTACGAATGAAGTTTAGTCCTGTCTAAGAAGTGAACAACTCACAAAAGTTTTAACACATTTTATTGAAACAAACGCTTTGTTTCTTACCGGAGTCTTCTCAGGTTGGGGCCACGTTTCGAACCGGTGGTCTATTTGCTAAACTAGTCTTTCATATTTCTTTTTATATTGACGTTTTGTAAGTTCCCATTTAATGGTCTCAGAATAAATGATTTTTAACTTTGACTTTGACTATTATTCATACACCCTCGTTTGTTTTATGACGACTTCTATTGTACATCAGGAGAAATTGTGAATTAGGTCATGAATCAAACTTATGTTTAGTTATTTCTGACGCTTTTGAATTATATTTTCAAAGCGGTTCAGTGACACTTTTCTTTGTCGCACCATTAAAGCCTGGAATTCATTACCAGCTCACGTGTTTCCTTTACCTACAGCCCCGGGTCCTTTAAGCGGGGCGTGAAAAAGCATATGATGAGGCCGTCAAGCTGAGTGTCACCATTGTCACATGGTATATGTAAGTAATGGTGACTTTTCTGAGAATTAGCCTTTAGCTTAACATCAGGCAAGGCGAAGTCTAATTGACGTGTCCTATATAAAAAAGCAAACAAAACATCGTTTGAATAAATATACAACACGATTTAAAGTAACACAGTACTAAGTGAGACATGATTTATTTAAGATGTCTCTTTGTATTTGTCATGTTTACTGGGAATATCAATTCCATTTTATAGTTCTTATATAATTCATATGGATAATATCTTATGGTTTGATCAGTTTATTAGAGTATTCAATTGAACAATAATTTCCTACATGGTGAAGATATTGATGATATTTGGAGATAGTGCAGTCTGTGGTGACGGAGAAAGAATACAAGTATCACCACCCCATCTCGTCTGAAGGTTGTCGTAAGGGACTACTAGGCCCAAAGCCTCCCAATATTGGGAGAGGCCTAGTCCAGCAGTGGACTGCGATGGGCTAGTTGTTGTTTGTTGGTTGTTGTTGTCTGGGGCAAAGATTGTGAACCACACTATTGCTTACTAGGCGGCACTAATCCAACTGATCTCACTTCTTATCTAGGCTGTGAAGTACGAACTCCGGAAATTTTAATAAAGATATAACAGCATCTTATGTCACATAAGCCACATGGAGACATTAATTCTTTATTGCCGCGTGCCATGTATGACACATCCATATAATAAAAATGTTACGTATATGGTAATATATCTTGTTTTGAGGTGTGTCTGTGAAATAATTGTCTCCGCATCGAGAATATAAATAATAAAAAGATTTTATCGGACATGTTTTAAATATAGTCTGGCAAACGGTTGGCGGATGTCCCTGTTTGGTGTTTATTTGAAATTTGTACTAATGTCGCCACAGAAGTTGTACATTTATCTACTATCTACACACAGAATTTATCCGTACAACTTGGCTGTGGAACTGTATATGAGCCTTAGTTACAGAGTAAAAGTACTACATATTCTATGGTTCCCGCCAGAGTAGAATTTGGACCTCCCCATATCTTCCCATGTGGTCTCGTACAAGACGACTAAGGGATAATGCTGTTTAACATCAGACAGATATATACAGTCCAGGCTAAGTCTTAGATCAATAGTGTCCGGAAGACAACAATTGGCTCGCCCCCAATTACGTGGGACCGAGTTTAATGATTGGTGAAATGTGGGTGTTAATAAGGCGTGATTATATGTATGTATTTCAAATTATACATACCTACATGTGTGTATGATAGCAATAGTAGCTAAGATGAAGAGGCTGCATTATTAAGTTATGTTCTGTTAGACGCAGTAAGCCTGGCGTATTTTATGGATGGACCCTCATACAGATTTTTTTTTCTGAAATATCCGTAGTAATCATAATAATAAATTAATAGTTTTGGATATTTGTTATTATTATCAAGAAGTTACATTTTCTAAGAAACAAGTTTTTATAAAGTTGTAATTGAATCTTGGAAGCTGATATTAAGATCTACTTATGATTGTCACAATCGTGTCGTGACACCCGGATGACGAATAAATAGGTACCTACATTACTTACATTAATTTGAAGCTCTCGTCGTTGAGTTGATTTCATTACGAACCCAGAAACAATGGCCACAAAAGCTGGGGGCTTTGGGCAGCTTGGGCTTATTTTATTAGGTTTAACAAGTTCCATGTCTTCATTTAAGCGTGGTTTTTATATCTTCTTAATTTTGTTTTACTTCATATTATTTTACATTTAATAAAACACTAAAATTATACCTTGGTTTCCCCTGCGCAAGTACTGATCCTCAAGGATGATGTAGCATTTCTATGGTGAAAGAGTTTTAGAAATTTGTGCAGACGCTTTTTTAGTTTATTCGTCAGAAAACAAATATTAGTTTAGAATTTTAAATTTATAGGTACCTACCGATCTATTAATTTAAAAATCGAATGCATCTAATTATTAATAACAGATCTTACCTACCGCTGCATACATATTTCGAACTAGAATTACCTACTGAAGAAAAAATTCTAGTACAGACCGGATTTTATCCTTATCAACTAAATATCCTCGCGCTCGATCCTTGCCCTTGACTTGACTTTTTGTGTATTTTTTCGTACAAGATATTATTCAGCTCATATTATTAGCGAGACATGTTGATAATGGATGATGTCATATCTAATTGGGACACCAAAAACGCTCCAGATGCTTCAAATACTTAGAGATACTGCTTGTTTGTTTCATAAATGTGTTTTATACATCAACTGAATGATAAAAACATATTTAGGGCCGGATTTTACTAATGAACGTGTCTCATTGTGTTCAAGTCTAATGACTACTCACTGTATGTTATTTGGCTAAACATATGACTCTTTAATGTGCTAACTGCTGATTAGTCCGACTGGGGAAGTACCTCCAACCTACAGAATACCACGGCTATAATATCCTTGTGTTGTGTTCCCGACGGTAAGTTGGGTAGCCAGAGCTCACTGGAGAGTTTTTGTGCAGTCAGTGGCAAGACCAAAGGTTTGTCCTTATTTTGTGTTCTGTACTGACGGAACAGAAACTCTGTCCTTACAGGGTCGACAGCATGGGTGTGACTCCCATGGTGTTATACAGGTTGATAGGTTACGGTAACCACTTTTCATCTGGTGGGCCGTGTGCTTGTCTGCCACTTAAGTGGTATAAAAAACGGTTTAGTTCGATTTGATCGTAATGTCTTTAGAATTAGAAAATAATATACTAGGTATCGGGAAGTCAAGTCGTGACCACGGGTGCTGCAACGCATCCGAAACGTCGGCAGAAATAGTAAGTTCCAAGATATAATTCGCGAGAAGTCCCCATACCGTATATAATTATGAATTCACACCGAGAAAGTTTAAAAATAGAAAATAATATTTCTTATATCATGAAAATACCAAAGTTTAGTATAGATACGTTTCTATAAATTAAAAAAGCACAAGTGTGAATGGTACGAGAACCTACCCGAGAGAAGTTAAAACCTCCTAAATATATGGTGTTAGGAAAAATCATTGTTATGTAGTGGTTATACTTACAAAAAAAGTCGAACCTTTGGCTTATTTACTACCTTGGAAGTTTAAAAAAATAATTCGGTTGAAACCCAAGTACTTATGTGGTAAAGATCGCGTCGTTTTTTGTGGTTGCCTATCAAAATCATAGCGCGCCAAATTAATTACACCCAGCAAAAAGTTCAATTGCTCTTGGACATTAAAGGGCGTCTATTTGGCTCAGTCGTGATATATAATTTGTTATACAACGTTATAAAACTAAGTACTTGAGTGACTAGGTACCTATATGAATATTGCGGGTTATCACGAGCTCGGCTCCGCCCGGACTATCATCATATATCAGCTTCGCCCGGGGTATATTTTGAAGCTTCATATCCCTTTGAGCCCGTATGTTTTAGTCTTCAAAATATGTATGAAAAATTGCCGGATTTGTTAACATTTATTATCAATGCTCCCGCTCCCTTAAGTAGTAGCAGAATCATTCAAATCGGACCAGTAGTTCCAGAGATTAGCGCATTCAAACAAACAAACAAACAAACTCTGCAGCTTTATAATATTAGTATAGATAATTTGGATGGATTCGGGCGGTCAGAGCGTACCCCCTGTAAGGGAAAGATTGCGGGTTCGTATCCCGCCTGAACCCATCCAATTTTTCTATATCTTAATCGATTCATCATTCTATTCTTCAATCTATATTTTCAATATATATTATTTTAGCATAGTTATAACCTGAAAATTTGTACGACCGCATGTGGCAGTATGTAACGAAACAAAACATCTTGTAATATCTCTTATACTATATTCTAGCAAGTAAACTTTTTTTTTTATACCACTTAGGTGGCAGACAAGCACACGGCCCACATGATGGAAAGTGGTTACCGTGGCCTATGGACGTTTGTAACACCAGAGGAGTCACAGTCGCGCTGCCAACCCTGTAAGTACAGAGTTTCTGTGCCCTTAGTGTAGCAGGACAAGCCTTTAGTCTTTCCACAGACAGCACAAATTCTTTAGTGAGCTCAGTCTACTCTACTCACCGCTGGGAACATTACACGAAGTTATTATAGCCGCGGTATTCTGTAGGGCGGAGGTACTGCCCCAGTCGGACTGCTCAATTGGGCGGAAATACCGCCGTGTCCTACCCCCTAACTACTTGAATCTATGAACTATTTGAATTGAATTGAATTGAATACGAATACGCCGGCCAACGAATTGCCTCTTGTCTAGGGGGATAGGTTATTTCAAGAGCGATCAGCTAATATTTGTTTACTTTATTATGTCGTCAAAATCACAAGAACAGGTTAGATCAGTGGCATATCTTCGAAGTCTTAAACGAGTATTAACATTATAACAGCTGATTCGTTTGAATTTTTTATACCTCCTACGCACTGGTTCACCTTGCGAAGTAACGTATATATTTTCGCACGCCACGATCAGATGATTTCTCTTTGTAGTTATTTTTTTTGTTATACCTATTTACTTTTTGTAAGAAATCGATATAGGTATTATCTCTTTATGATGTTCTTTATAAGCTTGTAGTGTGGCGATTCGGTAATTGTTCAGTGTTTTTGTCAATATGTTTTTGTACGATTGTTATATAATGATTTATAATTGAAATGGTGTTGTAATCAAATTTTCTTTACGATTATAGTTCGCTGGGTTAATGAAGTTGTTAGGGTTGATTGCCTAATCGGGGGTCAAATTCGTATCATATAATACTTAGGTATATTATTTATGTCCTCTTAGCTATTATAGAAAGCTATCGAAAACATGTTTGTACTGCGTGGCCAACTATTCTGGTATTGCAATCTAAGATAATTTAAGTTTATGAGTTAACATATACTCCATTACTTAATTATCTTGATGACTCTTTTTAATCATAACATAACATAAACTCACGCCTATATCCCCGAAGCCGTTGGCAGAGGTGCTAGCACCCACATTTCTCTAGTTTATGTTTAGGTCCCAATGTAATAGGTGGCGAACCTATTGCCATTAACCGGATACTCAAAAACCTGCGATAAATACACACATAACTTCGAAAAGCATCGAAAAGTCATTGGCATGTGCCATGGTAAAACCTGGGATAGAATCCGAGACCTCGTCTCAGCAGTCCATTACCCATACCACTAGGCTACCTTTTTTTAACATCTTTTTAATGTTTTATTTAAAATAATATTACGATTCCCTCAAAGTGATCGTTTTAGACCCGCTGGTCACTCCTTTGTACATTTTACTAATCCAAATAAAGAAAGGGAATGTGAAAAAAAAAAAAAAAAAAAAAAAAATTATGTCGAAATTGAATTAGTACTTAGTCAGCTAGTTAGCCTAGTTTATTTGTTTACTATATCGAAGATCAACCAAATCTGCAGTTAGACTGGTAAAGCGGACTCCAGACTCTAAAGTTAAAGCTTCGAATGCGACTGGGATGGACGCTAAAATGAAAAAGAAGATTTATTTAACATATGTTTTAATAAAAAGTCTCTACAAGATTGTTTACCTGTAGTTACTACCTAAATGAATGGAGTATAGGTATTATTTTTCTTTTATACAACTTAGGTGGCAGACAAGCACACGGCCCACCTGATTTACCGAAAGTGGTCACCGTGACCTATGAACGTGTGTAACACCAGTGGAGTCACATCGGTGCTGCCGACCAGCAGAGATTTTATGTTCCCTCAGTGCAGAACACAAAATCAGGACAAGCCTTTGGTCTTCCCACTGACAGCACAAAAACTCTTCAGTGAGCTCTGGCTACCCTACTCACCACTGGGAACACAACAGGAGGTTATTATAGCCGTGGTGTTCTGTAGGGTGGAGGTACTTCCCCAGTCGGACTGCTCAATTCGGATGGGAATACCGTCGTGTCGTAGCTCCTCAAAAAAATTCTTGCTGTAATTACCTACCCCTATTTAATAAAAATGTTTTCAGAACTCAATTCATTATATAAGTTGGTACTCATTATATAATATAGGTATTTAAACTATCATGGTCACTGACATCAGTATCAGAATAAACGGGACACTCAAAATTATGAAACATGGTAAATATCCCGTTTATTCTGATACTGACTCATTATATAAGTTGGTACTAGATTATACTATATACTGCTAAATACTGCTACTAGTCAAACGTGTAACAATTTTATCTAAACACAATTATTTTCTTTTGTTTATAGGAGGATGAGAAAGTTATGGAGTTGGTTGCTAAATATGGACCGAAGAAATGGACGCTCATAGCGCGACACCTGAAGGGGAGAATAGGGAAACAGTGCAGGTGAACATACATACTGACTTACTGTAACTTGGTTTTCGTTTCCACTGTGGTGAAGAGGTCTCTGTATTGATTCCATTCCCATACTATTGATAGCTTCACTTAATAAATGCACACGTAGGTCCAGAGAGATGAAATAATCTCAAGTCATAAGTTTCGATGAAATTTGTGACCAAATCTATGACTACGACCACTCCAGGAGTGTATAGTTACGAATAAGAAGAAGCTTTAACTAATAGGTATGAGTTTCCTCGCAGTGGAAGTCGCATTAATTTCTTTATAAAGCATTATAACAAAAATTCAATCAATCAAATCAATCAATAAGCCCACCACAGTCCACTGCTAGACATAGGCCTCTCCCAATGTGCGCCATTTTCTACGATTCTCTTCCGTATCCAGTCTGTCCCAGCCACCTTTTTCAGGTCGTCCGTCCGTCTGGCTACTTGACTGAACAAAAATTACTAGTACATATTACCATTAAACAGTCCAGCTAAGTTAAATTGATTGTTAAGTATGGACATGTTGGCATTGCTATGGCCGGGATTCCAACAAGGGACTTTTCGATAGTTAGACCGGCTTTTTTATTTTTTTATACCTACCACTTGATTGGCAGACAAGCACACGGCCCACCTGATGGAAAGTGGTTACCGTGGCCTATGGACGTGTGTCAAGGTAGTTACACTCGCGCTGCCGACTCTGTAAGCACAAGAGTGTTTGTACTGTAAGAGTAAAAGACAAAGCAGGACAAGCTTTTGGTCTTCCCACTGACAGTACGAAAACCCTCCAGTGAGCTCTGGTTACGCTACTCACCGCTGGGAACACAATATGAGATTATTATGGCCGCGGTATTCTGTAGGGTGGAGGTACTTCCCCAGTCAGATTGCGCATTTGGGCGGAAATACCGTCGTGTCCTATCTCTTTGCAATCACTAAGCTACGTTGGTATCATTTTTCACATTCAATTTTTAATTTTCGCAGAGAGAGGTGGCACAACCATTTAAACCCGTCTATCAAAAAGACCGCGTGGACGGAGCACGAAGACAGAGTGATATATCAAGCGCACAAACAACTCGGCAACCAATGGGCAAAGATAGCCAAGCTGCTACCGGGCAGGTAAACATTCACATACATACAATCACGCCTTTATCCCCGAAGGGTTAGGCAGAGGTGAATTAACACCCACAACATTCACCTCTATATCTTTTTCCATATTGTTAAGATTTGGAAAAAGATATAGAGGTTGCTTATGTCTTGACTTGAGCTCAAGAATTTGTTCGGAGAGATCACTATTAGTGCTGTCAGCTAATATATGAATGGTCGACCACCAACAGCTAGCATTGAGCTCTTCAAATATACCTTGATTCACACGCCCAACCACACACACTCAAACATATCTTCATATATATTCTCAGCTACATACATATAATCACGCACATAAATAAATAGTTTATTTAATAAAAAATAGTTTATAGTTTATTTGCATTATACATGGGGTGTTACAATTTTGTGATTGAAGCCTCCTTTTAAGCAAGTAATGCCTGTATTAGGAGTTTTCACATATAATTGAATTCGGTCCCACGTAATTGGGGGTGGGTCTATCGTACCGTCTTCCTGGTACTATTGTTGACTCAAGCCATGTATCTGAGGCTGAGTCTGGGCTGTATATATATGTCTGATGTTAAACAGCCCTATCTTTTAGTCGCCTTGTACTCTGCCGGGAACTCTCAGCCACACACACCCAAAAATGGCTTTGATGAACAAACACACAAATTGGTAGGGGCTACCACACACACATATACACCCTCACACAGTCACACAATCACGCCAACCCTCACACAATCACATCCACACGCAATCTTAACTTTCGCATTTATAATATCAGTAGAATTATTTATATATATATTTTATTTGTTTGAATTGACCACCTCTGTGGCGTAGCGGTAGAGCATTCGACTGCTATGCAAGGGGCGCGGATTCGATTCCCGCTCAGTGCAAATATTTGTATGCATGAATATGTATATTTGCATTGGTCTGGGTGTTTCTATGTATGTATTTACAAAAAAAAGTAGAGAAAGACTGCGCGATTAAATCATGGAACTAACTATTTCTGCCGAATAGTAAGTTTCATGATTTATTCGCGAAAAGTTGCAAACCGTTGTATAATTATGAATTCATGCCGTGATAGTTTAAAAATAACATTTATTCCTGTATCCTCCAGGACCGACAACGCAATCAAGAACCATTGGAACTCGACGATGCGAAGGAAGTACGAACCGGATCTGATGGACACGTTCGAGTCGCTCCGACGAAAACCGCAGCGGGTAAAGCGCGATCTGTACACAGAGCCGCTCACTGTGCCGCACGAGGCTCACGAGGCTCACGATAAAGTCATTGTACATTACAACGATGTTAGTTCGCTTTTTGTGTTTTTTTGTTTCTAACGATCTGGTTGGTATGTTTTAAAACTTCTTCCTACAGTCTCGGGTCCTTTAAGCGGGGCGTGAAAAAGCATATGATGAGGCCGTCAAGCTGAGTGTCACCACTGTCACACGGTATGTGTGAGTAATATCGACCGTCTTTTCTGGGACTTTGCCTTCAGCTTACCATCAGGCAAGGCGAAGTCCAATTGACGTGTCCTATATAATAAAAAAAAAGGAAGTAAAATTATGATGATTCATGGTTGGGTTTAAAGAGCTTGTTTAAATCTACAATCTAATCTAATTAGTAAATACACATATTAGGTCTTTACATATGAAATTGCCGAAATTTTCTTACAGATTCGTAAGTTCGTTATTCCTGTAATTTACTAGCTATTTTCATTATTTATATATTGTTTGAAAGTTGATTTCAAGATTTCACAACTCTGTATTAAATTTTGTTTTTATTGGCCGCTTGATAAATGAAATTCGATCTTCAAAAACAGTAATTCCTAAATTTGATTTTGATGATACATTTCGTATTACATTTTTACAGCTGTCACTTTTCAAAAATGTTAATAAAGTTGCTGTTTCTCATTCATACACAAAAATAATCATAAAATTTGGATTTGTCATTCTTAAAATAAGTGTTAGTACTAAAAATTGGGTTCCCTCCAATTTCTCCCAAAATACGGCAATTTCAAATGCAACGACTTATTTATGTGTGTTGATCTATCGATACATTCAATCTGCAACATAGTTTTGTTCACTGTGAAGTAAGGTGTTTGCACACTAAAGCTGCAAGTATATAGTAAATTTCCCTACTTTTACGCAACAAATACTACTTACATTTCTAATGTAGAAGCTTTTGCTGCCTAAACGTAGCGCAATTTGCTTCGTGCTTTATTGCTGAATTGGTGTGTGGCCTCCTTTCGTTGATAAAGGTGTGCTTTATGATAAAGGAAAATTACTCACTATCGTGTTCCAAATGAAAGTTGACGAAACAATAAGGAACGAACGTTTTTATTAAATTTTCAAATGATAAAAGTCGTGACATTGTGGAATGTTTATGAGATTACATCAAATTAAAATTATTTTTAATGAATTTATAACTATTGCGATATAAATACGATACACTGTTCCCGACGTATTACGATAGACTTCTTTAGTCTTAGTTATTTTTCAGCAGCCATGATCACGATAGACTAAGACTTTAGTCTTAGTTACTTTGCAGTAGCCATGATCACGATAGACTGTACTCTTGTCTTAGTTATTTTTCAGTAGCCATGATCATGATAGACTAAGACTTTAGTCTTAGTTACTTTTCAGTAGTCATGATCACGATAGACTAGACTTTAATCTTAGTTACTTCAATAGTCATGATCACGATAGACTAGACTTAATTCTTAGTTATTTTTCAGTAGTCATGATCACGATAGACCAGACTTTAGTCTTAGTTATTTTTTAGTAGTTATGTTCTTGATTTAGTCGATAGACTTTAGTCGCAGTTGGATTTCAGTAGATTTAACTAAGAGGAGACTAGATTTTAGTCTCCCAGTGACAGTGACTGCTGAAAAGCAAATGAAACGTCGGGAACGGTGTTTATAAAAAAATCTTAATAATAGTTTTAAATTAAAATCACCAACCAGATTGTTAACTTGTATATTAATTTGCAATGTATTTTTATGTTACCATACCATATTCAATTTAATTTTCTTTATGTGCTTTTAAACGCTTCAGTATTTCATAATAACGTTGCTTGTCACGTGTACATAAAGTAATGTTACGGTAGATGGTATCACCTCACAATCATTAATTTATAGCACCAACAATGTCTCAAGTAAAACAGTAGACGATTTAATTCCTCCTTTTTGTCGTATGGTAAATAACGAGAATGCTTCATCCACACAATTAATTCCTTCTCATAATCTTGGGCCAATTACTTATGGGAAAAGGCTTTATTAAAATTAAGCCGTCAAACTAAGAAATCACTATTGGATTGGTGGTCAAACAATTTGGGCTTCATATACGCACCTCTCCTCTCATACATTCACCTCTGTCTAACCCTTCGGGGATAAAGGCGTGTTTATATGTATGTATGTAAACGCTTATTACCAGGCGGGATTAATCCAACATGCATAAAAGTAATATACAGTAGTCTTCTATTTTACGTGCGTAAAATCCCGACGGATACCCTTCTCCGCCGGAGCCGGTGGGAGAGGTTATGTCGCATTCGAACCGACTAAAACTGGTCTGGGGTTCGTTGTTCGGCCGACCCATAGCCATTTCCCTCGATCTGGCTCTCCTCGAGACTATAAAGTAAACTAAGTGATCTACAAATTGATTTCTAAGGATCAAGCATTCTATCTAAGTATTTGAAAGAATGATTAAAAGTAATGAGATTAAACCCTTAATGAACACCATAGATCTTCTTGCTTTACGTTCTCTACAAGGTAGTCTGTGCTCACCCATCTGACTTTTAGACTGGTCTGTCTACTATTGCTTAACCTTGCAATGTGCTAATCTACACAATTGGGTATTTGAGTGACTACTCAAATTAGTTACTTCTTACTAAACTTCAAAACAGTAAGTTAGAAGGAAATTTGTATGAAATAATTTATTGTGACGTCATAATATTTAATAGTCGAATCATTTACTATTATTAGTTGAATGGATGATTAAACATAAATAAAAACGTTAAACCGAAGCAACTTTTACCGTTCTTTTACCATTCTTAATTTAATAAGCTCAGTTAAACAATTTATTTAAACTACAGGTAAAAACCCAATTATCATTTAACTATGAGCCTCTCGATATACATGTGTAATATATGTATATAATTTGTATTAGGACCAGTAGGTATCTAATTTCTAAATAAACATAAATTACAGTCTATAAATATGTTGGCCATTTTGTCTACACATTTTCATTTCATCAGCAGCAAAACTGGTCGCTCAACGATTCCACTCAGAGCAACTCGTCCAACGCCAGCCAACCCTCGAAACACGTTCTACACTTCAGGCAATTGCTCAAGGAGCAACTGAATAACGTGCAGCAACAGCAACCTATTAGAAGCAAGAGTCCCGACAGGGGAGGGCTAGTTCCCGCCGATGTGGATATCGTCGATGCGCCTTTTAAGTGAGTATATTGATTTTAGCGCTTTCAGATCTACTTTTTTACGAGAATCTGTCCAGCACACTGCTTTTTGCTCTTCCCACTTTCTTACTAAGTAGCTTCCCACCTTTCGTTTGCTGAGATTACATCTTTATATTACCTTTCGTAGGGAGAGGCAGTCTGTACATTTTGCGTTCTCACACCGTTGCGTTTTTAGACCAGTATCTGTAGAAATCCAAGGGTCTAAAATCTTCGATAGCTAACTTTCCCTAAACTAGTAAACTGTTTTTAAAAAACTTGTAGAAGACCAATCAAAACAAAATACTTGTTTTATACATGTATCTCAGATACTTTTTCATTCACATAAGATGTATAACCAACAAGTTGTAAACAAGTATAAAACACAATTGCGTTAACACTGTAGCCTCTGACAAATTGTCAAATACATGTTTTATACTTAAGTGTAAACGACGTGTAAGTAAACACTGTACCAGTGCAGTTTAACATCAGACATATATATACAACCCAGACACAGAAGCACGGCAAGTCAAGTCAACAATAGTACTCGCAAAACGGCAATAGACTCACCTCTTTTTTTTTTACGTTCGCAAAATCCCCACGGATACCTCCCCACCGGAGCCGGTGGAGGAGGTTATGTCGGATTCGAACCGACTAAAATGCACGCCGCCTGTGGGTCGCTTTGGTTGCCGAAGGTGAGGTTGACAGGCATATTCCTCGCACCCCGACCGACCCAGGGTCATCTCTCACGATCTGGCCCTCTCCTCGGGAATAGACTCACCTCTTATTACGTGGGACCGAATATAGTAATTGGTAAAATGTGGATGTTAACTCACCTCTGCCTAACTCTCCGGGGATAAAGGCGTGATTATATGTATGTATGTACCACACAAAGTCACTATTGACAATAAAGAATAAGAATTTGCTCCTTCAAATTTAGTATTAATTTATACGAAACTTAATGAGCGGACAAACGTCAATTGGCGATCATAGTGTGCCGTTAGTTAAGTTGCCTTCCAATTTTAAAACTATTTCTCATTTTTGTTACAGATTTGTGAACTTAAATACTTTACCGACAGACTCCCCTCTCAGAAATTATTTGAACCAAGGGTCCACAGTGAGCGACGATAGCCAGTCTACAGGTAAATCTAGTATTATATTGATAATTATGACCATCGAAAAAACAAACATATATCTCAGAAAGTTTATTTCGAAAAACGTACATAAGTTATTGAATTTCTAAAGATTAAGGTTCCTAAACTAGCCACCAAAATCTCATAAACTTGGGACTTGGAACCCGCATTGAAATTAATCTAATTTAAACTGAAGGAATCAGAAGCATAATAAAACCGATTTCAACGTTAGCCAGCGGAATAGAGCTCACTGGAGAGGTTTTGTACTGTCAGTAGGAAGACCAAAAGCTTGTCCTGCTTTGTCTTCTACACTGACGGCACAGAAACTCTCTGTGCTTACAGGGTCGGCAGCGCGAGTGTGACTCCTCTGGTGTTACACACGTCCATAGGCCACGGTAACCTCTTTCCATCAGCGAGCCGTGTGCTTACACATTATACAGACGCTTCTGCTTCATTACATGAATACATAACTCAAACAAACATACAAACAAACTTTTCAGATTTATAATATTAGTTTATATGTTAGTTCTAATATCATAGAGATACACAACTGAGTGTTGTTCTGGACTACGCGTTAGGCTTCAATTCCAAATAATTCCAATAACATAACATAAACTCACGCCTATATCCCCGAATAAACTGGCGAAAGGTGGCTAGCACCCACATTTCGCCAGTTTATGTTTAGGTAGGTGGCGAGCCTATTGCCATTAACCGGGCACTTATAAACCCGCGATAAAACATAACTTCGAAAAGCATCGAAGAGTCATTGGTGTGTGCCATGGTAAACTCGAGACCTAGTCTCATCAGTCCTTTACCCATACCACTAGGCTACCGCGGTTTTTATAATTCCAATATGTATTTTAAATTCCAGTGTCGTACTCAATACAGACGGATTCCACCAAGGAAGTCGAAGTTCCATCGTTGTACACATCGCCTAAGAAACGGCCGCTCGAGACGAGTAGTCCGCCGCCCATACTGAGGCGGAAAGCGAAGAAGACTCAAATCCTCACACCCAATCCTAATGTGAGTCAGTGTATTGTATCAGGACTCATTTATTTTTGTACCCGTTTTACCCCCCTTAGGGCTGGAATTTCGTAAAATTTGTTCTTATCGAATGTCTACTCCCTAATAGGAAGCTACCATACATACATATAATCACGCTTTTATCCCCGGAGGGTTAAGCAGAGGTGAATGAGGTCAATGAACGACCTCAGCTCCCCATGAGCGCATGCCTGGGGGCGACTGGTGGAGCCACATGTCACCCTGGCAAAAGCAGGCCGCGGCGGCGGCGCCAACGGGGACGAGTTGGGGACTCTGTAGTCCCCACACACCCGAGGAGAGGGCCAGTGAGAGATGACCCTGAGTCGGCCGGGGTGCGACTTGCGAGGGATATGTCTGTCAACCTCACCTTCGGCAACCAAAACGACCCACAGGCGGCGTGCGTTTTAGTCGGTTCGAGTCCGACATAACCTCCTCCACCGGCTCCGGTGGGAAGGTATCCGTAGGGATATTGCGCACGTAAAAAAAAAAAATAAGATTTTGAAATTATTTTTAATGTCTATTAAGATTGGAAAAAAATTGAATCTGTTCAGGCGGGATTCAAACACGCCATCTTACTCATACAGGGGGAATGTTCTGACCACTATGCCACCAGACTTTGCCTGAAGTTATCCAAATCTTACGGCGACTGTGGGATTGATTTGGATAGTTAGCATAATAAATGCTTTAAAATGTCATTCAATATTTTTACAATAACAATACAATAAACTCACGCCTATATCCCCGAAGGGGTAGGCAGGGGTGTTAGCACCCACATTTCGCCAGTTTATGTTTAGGTCCCAATGTAATAGGTGGCGAGCCTATTACATAACCGGGCACTTGTAAACCTGCGATAAATACACACATAACTTCGAAAAGCATCGAAGAGTCATTGGTGTGTGCCATGGTGAAACCTGGGATCGAACCCGAGACCTCGTCTCAGCAGTCCATTATCAATATTTTTAATGTCTTGATTTTGGGTGTCCTTAGGCGTGGAATGACTGTGGAGCGACACCCATCAAGGCTCTGCCCTTCAGTCCGTCACAGTTCCTCAACTCGCCCGCCGCACTAGCGCTGTCACTCGACTCCACTCCACTACGCCATTCGCATAAGGTAAGTGATGTAAAAAATCTGTATAGTTACTGGCTTGTACAACTCTGTTAGTTTAATTGAGAAAAGCGACTGATAACTCAGTTTAGTTCGATTGTATCACAACTATGTACAGTTGATAAAGGATATAAGTGTACACATTATCTTAAAACTTGATATGAAAAGGTATATACTTATAATCTTTTTCGAGTGTGCTCTATTATTGAAATCCGTTGCAAATTAATTGTTAAATATCAAATCGTGTACACATTTCATTATCATTTTCAAGTTTATTCTGCTGCAAGCCGAGATACAGGCCTGTCCTAGTTCGGCTGCAGATGTTACTTATACTTATTATTAATTAGTAGCTTTAATTAATAAGATGTTTAATAAAAATAAACTTTATTTAATGTTAATAAAATATGAATAAATATTATAGATATGCTAATAATAATTAATTTGTTTCTCGTCAAAATTCATCTTAGTTGAAGCCGTTATTGATCATTTTTCTTTTAAATATTAATTTTTGTAAATGTTAAAATAATTTATGAACAACATTAATTAAATTTCTCAGTCTCCTGTTATATAAATTATAAAAGATGTTAACAATTTAATTTATTAAGTAAATTAAATGTTTTATTCAGGAATGGAGTGCCAGCCCGTTGCTGCAAACGCCGACGCCGGTCAGCCACGTGACCCCCGGCGGACCCCACGCCGCCAAGAGCAATACACCCAAGTGAGTTATAACACCATTAGATTTGATTTGTACAGTAACGATTTGTTACATATACTAGCTGCGCGTCCTGGGTTCACTAAAAACATTCTGACTTTCGAAAAATTTTCTTTCATACAGACTGTTGCTTATGTAGCCGAGTAAAGACATGATTAAAATATTTGTATATAAAAAAGAAAAAATTATTGGCAAAATACAGAGTAGAAGTGAAAAAAGACAGTGTATAACATTTAAAAAAAAATTAGAACTATGCAATGCAGTCTATGTACAAAATAGGTTCTATTCGAGGTTTTATAAGCGTCGCTAACAGAGATATTATCCTGACTATAAAAAAAATTGTGCACGTATTTCCAAGCGATTTATTTTATTATGTTAGAGAAGAAATAAAACATAGTAAATTGTACTACTAGAATTTCATAAAATAAAAATAAACGAAAAATAAAATAAATATAAAAAAGTGGGTTTTGCTTCCGCTCCACCCACGATAGCTGTTATATTATTTTATTCCATCTAGAATATTCTACAATTGTTTAATATGCTCGCGTTGTATCCGATTACACTCTTCCTGCGATTGATACCTACATACATGTGACACTGTAAAATAGACTCTAAGTTCTAAGCGATTATGTCTTGCTTCGCGTGTTGTTCAAGGCAGAACATTCTAGAGATTTTAGAATAAATCCGAGTGTCTGGGCTTTGCTGAGTTAGGCCTGATTTGTCTGCGAATATCTCAAACTAAGACATTGTGAGCGAATTTAGCTGAGAATTGCTCATTTCTGATATGTGTTGAATAAAGATTACTTCGGACGATTTTAGCATTATATTCAAAGACAATCGTCGTTATTCTCTGTGTTTTTTTCCAACTCAGTTGCCATCGAGTTCCCTATCTAACTGCGATGCGATCAGCCGCACTAGATTTTCCGTGAAGCGACTGCTGTCTGCCCTCCACAGCCAATTACCGATATCAAAGTTCTCGTTAGACCATTCGGACATTTTAGAGCTCTTAACTACCCATAATGACTGCCGTATTTCAACCGCTACTCTCCGAGCACCCTGACCAAAGTAATAAAACATACGGGAGCACCAGAGATTTTACTTTTCATTTCATTAATAAATAATAAATAAATAAATATTCCACGACATTCTACACCACTATTGACCTCGGTTGTCTGTAAGGTGAATGTATTTTCCTGCCCCGAAAGATCTTACTTAAAATCTCAATACTTCACTGACTTTTTGTTTACCATTGAGACTAGTTTTCTGATATACCTACTTACCTATTTATTCATATTTGATGAGGCAGTCGGCAAATATCTTGAAAATATGCTCTAGTTGAATAAAAACCGTGTTGCAGGTGATTTTAGTGGCTTTGCGATGCGTGAGATGGCTCAGGCGTGCGAATTAATCAATCACGAATTACACCAATCAAAGGGCTCATGTCATTGATTATTACTAGTCCTTTTATTGTTTGTTTACTTGTCCTGTATAGTGCATATAGGCGATCTATGTCACTTTTGTTCAAGATCATTGTAGATATCCACGCGAATTCTCAAGTCTACCTAAACTACAATTACTTCAATATTTTGTTCACAGGACTCCTACCCCCTTCAAGATAGCGATGGCGGAGATAGGCAAGAAATCCGGTCTGAAGTACGAGCCGTCCAGCCCGGGGCTGCTGGTCGAGGATATCACCATCATGATGAAGCGAGAGAACTCCGACAGTACTGTGCAGCTGAACGATTCTATACTGTCGTCTACTGCTGACCAGGAGAACGGTACCCTGCAGGTAAATATTTAATATAATTTATTTATTTTACAACATACAAATAATTGCGGTAGCCTTCTGGTATGGGTAATGGACTGCGGAGGTGTCGCTCCACAGTCATTCCACGCCTAAGAACACCCAAAATCAAGACATTAAAAATATTGATAATGGACTGCTGAGACGAGGTCTCGGGTTCGATCCCAGGTTTTACCATGGCACACACCAATGACTTTTCGAAGTTATGTGTGTATTTGTCGCAGGTTTATAAGTGCCCGGTTAATGGCAATAGGCTCACATTGGGACCTAAACATAAACTGGCGAAATGTGGGTGCTAGCACCTATGCCTACCCCTTCAGGGATATAGGCGTGAGTTTATGTTATGTTATGTTTATTTTCCAACAATATTATGCAATGATAACAATCATAGCAAACCATAAACCAATGGGGTTTGGGTGGAGTGCCGTACATTCTATATAGCGATTACATTTTACACCATAAATATCTACTTTACATATTTAATTGATCATAACAAACAAATGGGTAGATAGTTATTAGAAAAGCATGTCGGAGGTAAGAGTAAAAATTGTTTGTGTTCGAGCATCAGTTGATAATCATGTCTTTTTCCCCGGAGGGTTAAGCTGAGGTTAACACCCACATTTCACCAATCAAAATCAAAACAAACATAAGATGATTTGGTATACCATGTAAACAAAACTATTTTGTGTCAGTTTTGTGTCAATTCTGTGTCAATTTTGTGTAAATTCAATGTCAATAAAGGTTACATTTCGTGGGGAAAAAAAAAAAACATTTTATTTGGTCATGGTATTAGGGAACGTTATAAAGAGAGAAAATGTGTGTATGTATGTCTGTCTGAAAACTACATTATCAGTGAATGACATAAGGAAACTGTTATCCTCATATTATTACTGATTACCAGGACTCAGAAATATGTTTATGTTTCTGAAAATGCACTAAAAATTTAAAAAAAAGTAAACGTCATAAAAATCTGAGATAGATAAAAATAAGAAGACTGTGGATGGTTAAAAGTTGACATTAAGACTTCAAATCTACGTATCATCCTAAGAGTTTGTGAATAATTATTTGTGAATTTTTTTTTCTATGTGATATGCATCATTTGAGTTATGCTATCGTATTATTATATTGTTGTGATGTAAAAAGTGATAAATGCACAGCAGTAAAAGTTTAGTGATAATAAAATGTGTAGACGACATGTTGGCAGCAAAAAATGTAAACAGTGAAATTAATAAAAAAAGCAACGCAAAAAATTGATCAAAAAAAAAAAATTATACGAAGATTGCAGAAAATAAAGAAAAAGTAAATCTAGTAGATAATATAACAGAAAATTAAATTGAAGAAACATTCCGTAGCTAAATATCTAATCTTTTCAATTACAGCAAGTAAACGACTCCGGCATCGGCAGCGGCGCCCGCCGCAACTCCGAGCAGGGCAAGGAGAACGTCCCAGGGTGTGGGGCGAGCGGTGCGGGGGCGGGTGGGGCACATCGGCGCGCGCGCAAGGCACTCGCCCCACACTGGGCCGCGGCCACGAGTACACCTCACGCCGCTCATGCGCCTGCGCACGTGGCTGACGTACCCGATGTGTCATACATTATTGAGACGCCGGTGAGTGCATGCACGAGTCTTATATATTAATAATGATGACTGACTCACACTAAATAAATTGTAAACTAAAGCAAATTTCAAAAGGAACGATAATCTAGTTCTAATATAGTTCTCTGTGTTTCTTGCTGGTATCTTCTCAGTAGAACTAACCTACCGAACCAGCGAAAGAATCATTTTCCAATGATTTTATTTTTACAATATTTAATATTTTTATATTATTTCTTGACATAATTGTAAAATTTATAAGTGTTATGAGGTTTGCCCGGTTAATGGCAACAGGCTCGCCACCTATTACATTGGTACCTAAACATAAACTGGCGAAATGTGGCTGCTAGCACATCTGCCTACCCCTTCGGGGATATAGGAGTTTATGTAATGTTATGTTATAGTTGTAAAATTTTGCCGTTCATATGTGCTCTTTGTATGCATAAACTGAATAAATGAAATTGATTCTTTGAAATGCCAATATCTAACCAAAACTTCAATTGTTACAGAGCAAAACACTAGCAGGCGATAGCTCCGTGATGTTCTCACCGCCATCAATCGTCAAAAACTCTTTACTGGAAGAGTCCACGAGCCTACACAGCCTCATGAGCGCGGACAACACACCAAACACAAGCAAATACGACGACATTGATATCGAAGCTGTCATCACCGAAAAAACTAAGGTACAACACAGGTCTATAGTCCCTACTAATCCTATACCTAACCCTGACATCTACCCCGAATATAACAACGAAATCATGCCCTTTAGAGACCTAACTAATCTAGAATCGCCTAGAAGTTTCGCTAGACTCAACGCGGATAGGCTACGAACGATAAACTCTGGTAACGAACTAGCTTGTGATACGTTAATAGCGCCAAAAGAAGTGTTGGCTAACGCGTTAGCTGATCACATATATAAAGTGACCAATCAGAAGCCGTCTACGTCACGTATAGATGAGATATTGACCAATAAGATTATGCATAAAAGTGATTTTACGCAGAAGGAGAATCAGTGGTGGAATGTTGATAAAGATACGGGACAATCTGATGAGATGTTCAACAATGAATATTACATGTTCACTAATATGTGAAGGAGACGTTTATGAGGAGGGCTGTGTGTACATTATCGTGTTTAGATTTCTTATTTATTAAAAATCTGCACAAAATTTTCGTCCCTGACGATAAAATAACAGCTTATGTATATCTGTCTTTCTGTTTGTTTGAATTAGGTTATATTTGGAACAGTTGTATCGATTTTGATAGCAGATATTATAAGGCGTAACTTAAGCTACAGTTATTGAAGAAAAATTAGGGATCCGCGAATAAAAGAACCAAATACATACTACAGTCGTTGTCCTAAGCGGGTTAATAGATTACATCACTTCTTACTGTACTATACACCTGTGTCTTGATATGTCTCTTTAAAAATATAATCGATTATAAAGAAGCTTATGTAGGTTGTGTTGTACATACCCGCGAAGTTTCCTAATGGGATAGTTACAACTTTTTGCAACGAAATTGTACATAGCATAATGAACTTTGTATCAATCGATATATGATCTGGGCTCCAATTCTACTAAGTTTATGTCATAACAAAACCACTGTAACCCATTAAATATTAGATTAAATCAAAATAAATTTATAAAAATTTTCATTCGCTCTACAAGATGCCATTTAATAGTAGTCTTTAACTTCATGAAGGTAAAGTCTAAAATTTTATGCCACTTTTTTATTGTCAGTATTCTGTGGTGTGACAGGGGTTTTGTTTTAGTATAAACGATGGCTTGACTTAATTTTCACCAACCATAGACCATTCTTGGACTCGTATTTAGTTTGTGTACTTGACATTTACAAATGTTAATTATAATTGACATTTGTATACAATGAGGAGACACACTACTTATTCATCCCGATAGGTGGCGCATTATCGCTGGTATTGTATTACTGTCAAAAATTCATACAAATTGTTAGTGAATGAAGGAAAAATTCTTCTGTGAAATAAATAATGACGCTGTGTAGTGCATTTCAATATAAATAGAAAGGTCCTCATTGTTTTCCTACTGATAAGAAAAGACGGACGCTGTAGATTAAAGACTTTCGCATCAAAAATTTACTACAAAATCCGTCTACTAGAATATGTAGCAACCATTTGAAAAACACCAATGGCTTTTCGATGCTTTTCGAAGTTATGTGTGTATTTATCGCAGGTTTATAAGTGTCCGGTTAATGGCAATAGACTCGCCACCTATTACATTGGGACCTAAACATAAACTGGCGAAATGTAGGTGCTAGCACCTCTTCCTTACCCCTTCGGGGATATAGGCGTGAGTTTATTTCATTTCATTTGAAAACTGATGATTTTTATGTAAGGAAGTATTTCTCTTATACAACTTTTCTTTTAAATTCACCACTCTGTCATGCAAGGCCAAGTTTTTATTGATTAATTTTGTTATATACACTGCAAATGTCAACGATAATATTGACAAGCACCTCTGACAGTTTCATATAAGATACAGGATTATAGACCAGCGAAGGTGACGCCATCTGGGATTAGTTTTGCGTGTACCTCCCCAATACTCCCCACTGACATAAAGCTCATTACACTATTTACAATTTCATTTAATATACACAAATTTTCCGTTTAATGGCAACGTAAATTGAGCCTTCAAACCCAGTTACTGTTAGATTTTCTGTCTGGTTTTACCAATACAAATACTGTATTCTAATAAATTACAGGTTAAGTAACGATTATAATCGCAAGAGTGAATACATTTATTTTTACCGTGTTTTACTTTTTTATAAAAAAAATATGGTAAAATTCTGGATGAGCTAAAAACTATTTTTTCGCTTGAATTACTTCGAATCAAACTTCAATAAATAAAGTACAATAATAATTTTAAATGTATCCTATTATATGAAAAATTACTCGATAATTATTACATTTCAATAATAAACAAAATAAATGAATGTAAAATTATAAGTACTAATACAATTTAAATTGCTGCACTGAAAAAGTGTGATATTTCGGACTTATCATTTTATTCGCGCTATGTACGTCGCGAAAAAGGCCCGTATTGAAAATACTCAGTCTTGAATCTCGATTTACAGGAGCTCACTGGTAAGTTTCTGTGCCGTCAGTGTAGAAGACAAAGCAGGACAAGCATTTGGTCTTCCCACTGACAGCACAAAAACTCTCCAGTGAGCTCTGGCTACCCTACTCACCGCCGAGAACACAACACGAGGTTATTATAGCCGCGGTATTCTGTAGGGCGGAGGCTGTACTTTAAATAAATCTGAACTGAGTATTAGTTCATAATACGGTCCTATGTTTTGACTACGGAAACAATAATGTTTGTTTGCGACTTCAACACAGTTACTGAAATGTATCTGAATTTTCAGCCTTAGAGTTATTAGTACTTTGTAGTCATGTTCTCTTTGCGTAGTAATAATCGTTACTCACCACTCTAGACAGCTGTTGACATCCTACACCTCGATTTTGCTAAAGCAAAACCACTGTCATACCATGTCATATGTCTCACACTGTGCAGAATATACGAGCAAGTACCAAGCGGTTCGCAAACTCTTTTCTTTGCGGCACCACCAAGACCTGGAATTCATTACCAGCACACGTGTTTCCTTCTTCCTACAGTCCCGGGGCCTTTAAGCGGGGCATCTGATGAGGCCGCCAAGCTGAGTGCCACCATTGTAACATTACTTAGTGTCTGTAATGGTGACTCTCTTTCCTGAGACTTTGCCTTTAGCTTACCATCAGGCGAGGTGAAGTCAAGATGACGTGGACTATATAACAAAAAAATACCACAGACACTGCTAATCAAAAACCTTTAATTTTAAGACCTAAAGTCGAAAATTTAATTTTCGATTTTAACTGTTTTACTTTTCGTACAGTGAATGATAAAGTGTAATGAAACTCTTTACACTTAATTTTGTACTTTAACCGTATAGAAATAAAGTCTGAAATTTAATGTCAGTTTTTGACATTGTCCCTGGTATGACAGTAGTTTTGCTTTAGTAGATTCGAGGACCTGACTGAATACAGTATAAGAAAACCACTGGCAATAGTATATATAATAACACTAAAGATTCCGTGAGATGGCGAAAATAGAAACTATGGTAGTCACTGTCAAATGTTTTATTGCTATTCATAGACAATTTAGCCTTTGACAATCTCTGAGACTTGGCAGTAGTGAACGCAGCCGTTATACAGGAGCCGCAGGTTCGATCCCCGCTAAGTGCGAATATTTGTTTTCATGAATATGGGTATTTCATGCATTAGTCTGGTCGCGCCTCGGGGAGCACGATAAACCGTCTTTCGTTTAACAGCTGGTCGAACTGCAATGCTTAAATATCGCCTTTGGGTTGTGTCAGATGGCAGTCGATTCACGGAAAATATCGATGTTCAACCAAATTAAAGTGGTATTGCGGACCCCAGTCTGTCCCAGATGCGACTGGGATTAACACTAAGAAGAAGAGAGACAGACAATTTAGCACGATTTGACATTACTACAGGTGTAGTTGCGATCTCCTCTAGCTCTCGGGAATGTTGGTACATCGAGTGAACGAGGACTGGAAATAGGCCTCCTATTACGCTAGGACCGAAACAGATTGATGGAATGTGTTTGGTACGCCTCTAAACTAATAATTCAAAGATAGGCGTGATTAATTTAGGACGTACACTGTGTTGTGCGTGTCCGCGCATGCTGAGTTTGTTTCGTACAAATAATAGCTAGCTAATTTCGTGCTGATAATGTGCACAAAATCGTGCAATAAATTCGCATGAGGCGACTAAACTAAACATAATTTGTGTTTGCATGAATTTATTGTAATCAATTTCTCAAATCGTGACTAACTTTTGAATATTTAAGATATATAATTAACTAATTTTGCATCATGTAAATAACTAATTTTCGTACAAAACTAAATATTAACGTAAAACTTTATTTTTTAATCAATCGAACGTATTCTCTTGTAAAGGATTGTGCCAGCTCGGCCTAAAGGCACGGGCCTAAAGTCACTACTCAGACCATTGATGTATATATTACTGGCACTTAGACATAATAATGAATGAAGTTCGTATAATGTTGGGAAAAGGAACGTCTTAATTTTTGAATTATTTATTACCTTATTGCGATTGGGCGCATTATTATGCCAGTATTGCGAAAATAAAATTAGGATTTCAAAAAATAGGAACAGAAGGAAGGGGATAGAGGGGCTTGTAGGAAGGTGAGGCTTAGCCCCCCTAGTGTATTGTGGAATGATTGTTATTTGCAGTCGATTTGTTTTTGCTCTTATTTTTCTAGGTAGGCTTTAGGCTTTGCACCAAACTATTATAACGTTTAACGAGATTAGAACATAGGTACCAAAGATGAGGTTTTCATCAAATGAATTATTCGTTTTTTTTTTTATTAATTTAATATATTCTTAATTCTCTATTTAGAGTAGTTGTAATTCAAAAGTATACCTCAAGATTACCATGCACCAAATTATTTAAGTGTTACTAGTTGTAATAATTTCAAGTATTACTTTGTAGGTTAAATTTTGTTCTTAGTAACAAAAAACAAATAAGTACAAAATAATTGAATTATCAGTATTTAGGGACAGCTTCGTGCTGTACGTATTGATGATCAAACGTAAGAATAATCACTTTAAGTCGATTTTTCCATGAACACGGATTCAGAGAAGAATACGGAGAATCGAGAGAAAATCGTTAAATGATAGGACAAGGTGGACGTTACATTTTTTGTACTATTCGTCTCTATCAAGATAGTCAGGGCTGATTATCTTTGTCTTGTAGGTGACCTGTCCTTTTCTGTATTTATTTATTTAGAAATTCTATCTTTGTAATGATATTTTTGCTTTGTATTTTCGCCTTAAAATATTAACATTTTTATAAATTAACTTCGCGTATAACGACTTAAATGCTGTCGCATAGGTTGTGGAATTTTGTATTTATTACAGTCACTTTTATTTGTTAAATTTGTAACAAGTTTAATATCGGCAGCTACTTAAGAGTACTTTATTTGAAATAAATTAATGACATTACCCTTAACCCCACTCTCCCCTGTGTTGCTTTCCTGCCTCACCCTTTCCTATCACAATATTGACAGGCCAGTGTTGAATCTTCTAAAAATACTTATTTATTTATATCTTGTTATAGCAATTGTTTTTTGTTACTATTTATGTTTTATAAAAAAATGTTTTAATTTATTCTGTAGTGGTAGTTTGTATTATGGCACATTTTTTTTGTAATTAACGATGTGTTTTTCTTTTTTTTGAGTAGTTTAGTGTTTCTGTCAATATTGTTTGTATTCCAATCCAATCCAAAAGACATCCGATGTCATTCTTTGTTTCAATAAATGTATTGTCAATAATTAACATTTGTTTGTTTTTTTTCCTTGTTACCCGTATTGAGACTGTTTAAGATATCTTTTTGGCAGGCCGTTACTGGGCAGGGTAAATCTTTTTATACCCATGTGATTTATTGCAGTTAACCTTTAAAAACATTTACGATTTCCAATTGTATTGTGATCGGTTTCCATTTTACCTTGAATGCGTAAAATATCATTTTCGATGGGTATACCACCTAACCCTCTCTTCCCCTTTCAATGGGATTTTCATTTATTCACGTTTCGCATAATTATTTTCCCGATTCTATGGTATTTTAGCGATTTCCATCTTACCTAATACGCAGTGTTTACTATGCTACACTTTCTTATTACCATGGTATTATATTATATATATGATATGTGTAGTGCAAGTGTAGTGAGATAAATTCTACTTTTTACTAATATTAACTAAAAAACATTAGTCCGAACAAAAGTACTCGACTTTTGTTTTGACTGAAAGTTTGTGTAAGATTAGCTTACTTCGGTTTTGTCAAGTGGACTTTTGATCGCACATCGCATGTTTACATCTTCAGTTTGATATACCTTTTATAAATAAAACTGAAGCAAAACTTTAAATTTAAACAAACGGTTTCAACTACTCTATAAAGTTCCCCAACTGTTTGTCCGATGTGCGATAGAGACAGCCCTCTTCAAAACCCCCTACATCTTTACATCTAATGTAGTAGTAGTTTACAGTTGTGCATAGATTTTGAGTAGCTGCTAAATTGGAACTCGATTCTATTAAAGCATATGTCGTTTTACTTTGCTACAAATTTATTGCATTTTAGACTTTAAAGCAACGCGATTAAAGTTCAAAATTAAAAACTTTCTTATAGAGTGAATGAAAAAGTATATTGAAAAACTATTTTTATTAAACTGTCGACTTTAATTGTATAGAAATAAAGTCTAAAGGTCTCTGTGGTATCACAGTGGTTTTGCTTTAGTAGAAACGTGGGCCTGTTTAGTAAATATGTAAGTATTGTGTAGTATTGTGCACGGTATGGAATGATAAATAGCCTCTTCATTTGATATTGTGGTCCAATTATCAATAAGCACATCATTTAAGGACCCACCGGAATGAAGGTGCGCGTAAAAACTATTTAGATTTGTAGAATTTAGTATTTCTAGTGAATTAAAACGAACCGATCCGCTACACTGACGGCTGACGGCACAGAAACTCTGTGCTTACAGCGAGTGTGGCTTCTCTGGTTGTTACACACGTCCATAGGCCACGGTAACCTCTTTCCATCAGGTGAGCCGTGCGCTTGTCTACCACCTAAGTGGTATTATAAAAATAAAATTCTAGTGTCGCCAATTACTTACGAGTATATATTATCACAAATAACGTCACTTATGACAGTTATTGATCACAAAAAATATGGCCAGCTACCAATCACTGATTGCCGGCCGTAATTGAATTGAATCCGACCCACGAAGTCAAAAATGAAGACCTAATCATTTTATTAAAATATTGGTCATGGATTGCACTTTGCCTAATCATCATCATTATCGACGCCTTTTCCAAACTCAGTTTTGGTCGGCTTTCTGGTCTAACTAAGATGCGGCTGCACTACGATATTTTCTGTGAAGCTTCTGCCATCTGACATTCACGACCAATACGCGATATAGAAGTTCTGTAGCTACAGTTGTCGGTTTTTTGAGGGTTTCCAACTACACGTAACGATTGCCATTGATATTAGTAAAGCAACCTGGGCCGACAGACGACTTAATGTGCTCTCCGAGGCACGATCAGAGCGTCCGCATTCACTGCCACCACGCCTAATATTACTACTAAGTATTATAATGCGCGCGCTTCCCTCGTGGTTCCCGTCAGAGTAGTATTTGGGCCACTCCATATCTTCTCATGCGGTGTCGTACAAAGCGACTAAGGTTGGCTGTTTTAACATCAGACAGATATACAAAGCTCAGACTCAGGCACAAATAACAACAATTGTGCCCGGAAGACCCCCTTTTTTTTTCGTGCGCAATATCCCCGGAGCCGGTGGAGGAGGTTATGTCGGACTCGAACCGACTAAAACGCACGCCGCCTGTGGGTCGTTTTGGTTGCCGAAGGTGAGGTTGACAGGCATATCCCTCGCACCCCGGCCGACCCAGGGCCATCTCTCACGATCTGGCCCTCTTCTCGGGTGTGGGGGCTACAGAGTCCCCAACTCGTCCCCGGAAACGGGGAGGCGCGCCAGGCGCGCCGCCGCCGCGACCTGCTTCTGCCAGGGTGACAGGCGGCTCCACCTGTCACCTCCAAACCCTTAAGACCCCTATTACGTAGGACCGAAAACAATGATTAGTTGATTAGTGAAGTGTGGGTGTTAATTCCCTTTGGGGGATAAAAGCGTGATTATATGTATGTATAAATGCGAAATTTCGAAGGGAGGGATATCTGATAAATACACCACGACGATTGAACGCATTTCGATGGAATTTTGCAAAATGGCGTATGATAGTTTGGAATAGCACACGCTACTCGCAACACGGAAATAAGTTCCTGTGGGCTGCGGTAACGGGTCCACGCGGGCGGCGACTACGAATTTCCAACCGCAGACGTGTTGTACCTAAAGAGCCATACGAAATAATCTCACACAGAATACAGTAGACAACTAAATAAATAAGATGACCACGAAAACTTAATTATACCACTTGTTACTAAGTTACATGGGAAAACAATTTGGATACTAGGCATGAATAAGTTGACTGAACTTGCACGAAATTTTGAGATATGTTAAACTTGTGTAGTACAATAATTGACAGGCTGAAAATTCACATAAAATTTCAATTATAAATAATTTGAAATAATGTAAAATTAGATTTACTATTAAAAGTTAAAAAAAACTGCTCTGAAAAGTGTGCTTTTACGACTTAACATCTTATGCACGCCTTGTGATCATAGTACAGAAGTTACGCTCAAAGACCTAAAACGATTGAAAAGTTGCTCACTGTGACTTGTGGTGTGAACTGTAAAATTTCCACATCATGAAATTGTCGTAGTTCTTATGATACCACGCGCGACAAGTTGTGGCAATTACGAGACCACATATCAACATACGTGTCCACGATGTTTTTTTTTACCACTTAGGTGGCAGACAAGCACACGTCCCACCTGATGGAAAGTTACCGTGGCCTATGGACACGTGCAAAACCAAGAGAATCACACTCGCGCTGCCAACCCTGCAAGCATTGAGAGTTTCTATGCCGTCAGTGTAAAAGACAAAGCAGGACAAGCTTTTGGTCTTTCCACTGACAGCACAAAAACCCTCTAGTGAGTTCTGGTTACCCTACTTACCGCCGGGAACACAACACGAGGTTATTATGGCCGCGGTATTCTGTAGGGCGGAGGTACTACCCCAGTCGGGCTGCTCAATTGGACGGAAATACCTTAAAGTCCTACCTCATGTCATACGGTCATTACATGACATTACACTGAGCACTAGTTAGTGTAATGAACAGGTTGAAGAGCAACTGTTGTCTGACCCTATAACTACTCGTCTCGTTCATTAATCAGCAGGTATACCGGCCTACAATTAGAGTTGACTTCGGCTTCAAATATCTTAGTAGGTAGTACGATGTATTGTCGTATTGTAACAAGCCAATGAAACATTAGTTATAGATTCCAAAAATGTCAGAATTCTGTACTCGATTTATGATTTCTTTATAGATATCTCGAGGTAACGGGGAACCGATTCTTGTCAAGAAATCAGCTGTGCGTTCTATCAAGTTTGACCAGGATCCTGAACTTGAAGAAATGAGGGAGGAGAAATCTACTTCTCTCTTATTGGTTAGTATTTATTTTAAGTAATAAATATAAGTATTAAATTTATAAGTAATAAATACAATAGCACAGGTATAAACCTGAGTGGTTTTTTGATACTATTATTTTTTATTTAATGTTTCATTCTGATGAATAAATTAAAAAAATATGTAAAGATGAAATGTAACATAATATTAGGGCATACTTTTTATAAATATATTTATAAAATTCATTTATCATTTTACAGGGCGATTGCAAATGGCAAACATTTGCTTGCGGCAAAACTCAAGACCAACTGGACCTCACTTTGCTAGCGCACCAATATTTGAGAAAGACAGCATTGAAGCCTCGCTCACTGAATTTCTAACAGTTACTTAACCTTGTACACGTTACAATGAGGAGTAACAGATCAAAGTGGATTAACTCTGATGGAGATTTTGCGATATTTTTTAACAATAGGCTATTTGACTATTATTTTTTCCCGAAAAATTACCACTGTTTCATAATAAAATGAACTTCTTAAGACAAATCCTTTTAAAGATATTTGATTTTGATAAATCGTACTTGTGAGTAACGTCACTCGCCCATCGCCCTTAGTGCGAATGTAAGGAGTGCAAGAGAATATCGCATTTATCTCGACGTAGATTTGCGTGTACAATTATAAACTAAATGAGGAATCTAAAAAGTTTAAAATTGGGACAGCATTTCATTGTTTATATTATGTCTTTTTGTGGGCATTAGAAATAATGAAAAGTCATAGTTTCAGCTTGGTTAGGCAATATCTTATTTTGCAAGGCATATTTTTTCAGAACAAACAGTGTTGGGAAGAATCAAAAGACCTTGTCAAATAGCCTATTAACAATATTTATAACAAATTATTCAACACGTTATGTATAGTTGACGAAAGATATAAGTGTACTTTTTCATATAAATTTGTATGAAAAAATGTATACTTATATACTTAGTCGATTGTACTGCTGGTACTTTTTTTATATCATTTGATATCATCTTATTTCAGTGGACGAAGTTAATATGCTTCGATCTGTTAGTACTCAAATAATGTCGTGTATTTCTTTAAGTATACTTTGATACTGGCTAACCGAGTCGTCGCAAATTCTTCCATACAGTTTTTCGTGAACATATACATTCGATTGGTATATCATGTTTCTTTTATTCGAATAGAAGAGTTTACATAAATATTTTCTATAATTAATCTAATAAATCTCATAACACTCTGTTATCAGATTATCGGTAGAATTATGTATATATGATTGGTTTTCTGATTATTGGATAAAAAATAAATTACGTTTTAGGTAATAGAGGTAGAGGAGTGTGCAACATATTTCAAATAACGCCTTTTTTACTTCCATTAGTAGGTTAGAATATTTTAATACATTAAAAAAAATCCATATCATGGTGCGTGGTATATAGTTTTATAAGTCAGAGAACGTAGTGCCTTCCTAAGTCACTGCTGACGTCACTGGTCAAGTCACTGTTAGGTCACTTGTCAGGTCACTGTTAGAAAACTTCAATAAAGTTTCATTTACGCTTATTACAGTTGTTAGATAATATAATTCTTAATTATACTAGATAGAACAAGTAAGTTATGTAAATAAAAAAACAAGCAGTGTGATTTAGTATATAAGAACATTATAAGAAGAAGAAGAAAGTATGAACGATATAGTTGTGCATTGGTAAAATTATATAGATGATTGAGCCTTTTGCTAATAAGAAATTCTTATTATTTTGATATAAAACATATTATGCGAATGTTAGTTTTTAGATTATATTTTAAGTAACGTTTTTTGTGTGAAATTTTTATGTCTAGACTTTTTTTTTTGACGAAAATTTAATGTAGTTAGAAGTGTCTATGTTGGAATTAGTGTGTTAAGTTAAATATAAATTCAGTATCTAAATAATGTCGAGAAATAAAATTACAATTCGATTAAAATTGCTTGTATCGTCAGTAACAAAAGTAGCTTACACCATTCAATTTGCAGATTTACGTCAGTCCTAAAACTTTTCATATTATTTGAAAACAAAAAAGAAACAAAAACATGTTACCTTATCTGTAAATCAAGTATCTTAGTACAGTTACAGTAACTCTTGTTCCTGTACTCTTGTACCATTTTTTACAAAACAAATAATAAAATCATAACGAGATGAAAACTGTGCATTAAATATATATATTTTTTAAATACTGTGTTTTAGGATAAAGCAATTCTTAGAACTTTCGCCTGTTTGTCTGTTTGTTTTGTTTTACACATGTACAATTGATCGCACTATCTCCTTTCTTACCTAGAAAAACACCAGCTGGGTAATTTAATTATAAAACTACAAAAACTTAATACTAATAATTGTTGGGATCGTGACTGCAGAATGAAACAAGGTACGTTTCATTCTGTAATCACAATCCCAACATTTATTAAGTATCTCTTTCGAACTTAACGCAGATGAAGTCACGGGCAGCAGCTAGTCGACAAATATAATTGTAAGTGGATGGAGGCAAATGTTGGAACATTTTTATTATATGTTAAGTATAGTTTAGTAATTTAAACAGTACAAAATAGTATTAAGCTAATGTTCTGAGGTAGGTATACGGTACCTATGCGTAACAAAATGTTATTCGCAAAGTTAATTATAAATGTTATTAGATTATTGTCAGTTTATAAGTATTGAAATAATTTTATCGAGATAAGAATATAATCGCATCGTTATTCTTACGTCATTAGACGTCAACGTACGTCATTAGACGTCAACGTATGTAACTAGACGTCAACGTACGTCATTAGACGTCAACGTATGTCATTAGACGTCAACGTACGTCATTAAACGTCATCAGACGTTATCAGTCGTCAACGTCTTCGACGTGAATATAAAAACGCAAAAAAATTTTTAGGTAATAAAATAAAAGCGACAGTTCCCAATCATTTATAAATTAATGAAATTATTGAAAGAATAATAAGAACTGATACAAATTAAAATTATTTCAATATATTGTCCCTCAATGAAATAAATCTAGTGTTATATATAGATAAATAATAAAAAGGTGTAAGCGTTCGTAGAGTACGGTAACCACTTCCTATCAGGTGCCTACCACCTAAGTGATATAAAAACAAAAAGTGCACTTTAAAACCTGCTCGCATTATCATAGTTTTAATTTGACCATTAAAATATTAAGTCTTGTGATGTGCTGTCAAAAAATATTACTATATACAAATTTTCAATTAGTATTCTGACATTTCGCCATTGTAATTCAGCTAAATAGTATTGTACTCTATATTATGTTAATTTTTTGAAACTGGTAGTTAGATCAATTGTAAATAAACTTTTATAAACTGACATTAATGTTTCTGATAACGTTGAATATTAGTCTAGATACATAGTAACCGCGGGCGGTAACATAGTATTTCTGTAATTTCCATTAAGTATACATAAATATGGATACAAGGCGTGAAATCGTTGATAAGTCAACTAATAATTAGATTTACTTATAAAAAATAAATTAATGGTTGTTTTGAAAAGTGTGCTATTTCGACTTATCATCCTCTTCACATCTTGTACGATTATAAATATATAAGATAAAATACCGATTGAATAAGTTCTAATCATCATTTCATATTCATGTTGATATCATTGAATTAGGTTCCATTAAAATATTTCATATATAACAAGTTTATAATAAGATCACAGAATTGTGCATTTTGAGTTAAAGTAAGTTTTTTTCTTTATTTAAATGTTAAGAGGCAATATTTAGACGAATTATGTTTAAAATATTATTTTGTATGTTTTTATTGTGATGACTTTATACCATTTTTGTAAAGCTATAATTTTTCAAACTGCAACTTTTATAGTATGTTAAGTTTTTAGGGCCCTTACACACTGTTGCTCTACACAGTGTCAAGGGAGCAATGCTCACACGAGCCAGCTCGAACAGTCAGCGATAACCAATAGTGAACATTTTGTAATTTGTTGTGTACACGTGTAAGAGAACATCCATAAAAGTCCATACATATGCTATGAAATGTCGCATGATAGCACTTAAACGTGTTCATGATTTCGTTCATGGACATTTTGGGAGGATATTGGAATTTTCGAAAAATTATTGGTCATTCTTTTGTAAATTACTTATCGAAATACAATTATCACTATCAAAACCTAACCCATCATTTTAGTGTATACCTAAGATATCCAACTTAAAATTATATTTAAACTTAGAGCAATATTTGGCAATAATAACTTTAGCTAATACTTTTACATTTAATAATAAAGTTTTTCCTTGAGTAAAATGTGATAACGCAGTGTAGATTTTTGCTCCTTAAAAATAAATAGTCCGCGAATTGCGGACCGCAACCATCGTGTAGGAGGGCCTTTATAGTTAAATCGTAAGGTGTAATGTTAATATTTAATTGTGTGTTAAGAAATAGTCTGTAGTGTTAGAGATTGCCATGGTTTACTTTACACGACTTGAAAAATAAAAACTAGTTTGTAAATATAGTTAAAGTAGGTTTATACATGTTTCACTAAGAAAATAAATGGTTTAATAAAAAATATGTTGTATTATTGTACCTCTTTTAAATATTTAATAGGTGGCTATGTCAGATTGGAACAGTTTAAAACCGCATGTATAATTTTCAATCTGATAGCCCTAAAATAATATCCTTAATATGTGGAATCTTTCCTGCATCCTGTTCTTGAATACACCGATGCGAGTTATTTTGACCTCAATCAGAATCAGGTTGGGAAACTTGAGCGACTGCAAAACTTCTGCATACGATTTATATCTCGGCTGCCAATCTACATTCAACGGGATTTCTTTCTTTTCTGTACAGCATTTTTTCAATCCCTCTACTCCTATCTCAAAAAACGCAGTTCATATATGCATAACCAACATACGAGGTATTAAAGATGATCGGAAAATCGGAAATTGAGTATGCCTAGACATTCAACAAATTTCATAGATGAATTCTTCACCATTGAAGCAGTGAACTGTGGAATACGCTACCTGCAACAAAAAAGTTAGGTGCAAATATTTTTTGTATTAGGAATTTATACAGTCAGTTCGAATTGAGACACAATGTTAGCACGGTTCCTAATGGAAATTTCCGTGCGTATGCGGCAAAAGTACGAAATTAAGTAAACGCCCGAATGCACAGAGCAAATTCCGAAACGAGAGTCGGTTTTTTTCTGTTCGGAAAAAGTAAGAACGTGTGCGCCTTATGGATGTAAATGAAGCATTCAGGTTTCCGAATCTGAATTCCTGATTAGGAAACCGAATCGGAAAACCGAGTGTATGCAACCGACCTAAGACGTGCATAAAATCCCCAGACGCATTGAAAACTATACAATAAATAACGTTAAGATATTCATTCATTCAATAGCACTGATATCCTGACTTATTGGGTATCAAAATTTTGCTGTCCCTTCCTTTAATAGAGATACTTGCGCGAATAGGGTTGCGAGATATACTTATTATAGTGTAGAACAATATTGTACTATTGAGCTCCTCTAGGCTATTTGTTCCTAAATCACTGATGACATCGCAGTGATGTCATCAGTGATTTGACGTCACTGGTCAAGTCACTGTTAGATCACTTGTCAAGTCACTGTTAGAAAACTTCAATAAAGTTTCCTTTACGCTTATTATAGTTGTTAGGTAATATAATTCTTAATTATACTAGATAGAACAAGTAAGTTATGTAAATAAAAAACAAGCAGTGTGATCTAGTATATAAGAACATTATAAGAAGAAAAAGAAAGTATGAACGATATAGTTGTGCATTGGTAAAATTTTATAGATGTTTGAGCCTGTTGCTAATAAGAAATTCTTATTATTTTGATATAAAAGATATTATGCATATGTTAGTTTTTAGATAATATTTTAAGTAACGTTTTTTGTGAGAAATTTTTATGTCTAGACTTTTTTTCTGACGAAAATTTAATGTAGTTAGAAGTGTCTATGTTGGAATTAGTGTGTTAAGTTAAATATAAATTCAGTATCTAAATAATGTCGAGAAATAAAATTACAATTCGATTAAAATTGCTTGTATCGTCAGTAACAAAAGTAGCGTACACCATTCAATTTGCAGATTTACGTCAGTCCTAAAACTTTTCATACTATTTGAAAAAAAAAATGTTACCTTGTCTGTAAATCAAGTATCTTAGTACAGTTACAGTAACTCTTGTTCCTGTACTCTTGTACCATTTTTTACAAAACAAACAATAAAATCGTAACGAGATATATATATATTTTAAATACTGTGTTTTAGGATAAAGCAATTCTTAGAACTTTCGCCTGTTTGTCTGTTTGTTTTGTTTTACACATGTACAATTGATCGCACAATATATACAATTGATCCTTTCTTACCTAGAAAAACACCAACTGGGTAATTTAATTATAAAACTATACAAAAACTTAATACTAATAATTGTTGGGATCGTGACTGCAGAATGAAACAAGATACGTTTCATTCTGCAATCACAATCCCAACATTTATTAAGTATCTCTTTCGAACTTAACGCAGATGAAGTCACGGGCAGCAGCTAGTCGACAAATATAATTGTAAGTGGATGGATGCAAATGTTGGAACATTTTTATTATTTGTTAAGTATAGTTTAGTTTCCTAGAAGATGCCTACACCTCATTTATAGAGGAAAAAATTCAAAATTTTAGTGACATTTCGGATCGCCTACTCAAAATTAATATACACTCGGCTTTCACTATTCTTCGGTATTGCCTATTCGTTCCAAAATTCACCCATGCCCTACGATCAACGCCATTTTTTAAACACATAACAATTTTGAAAAAAATGGACGAAATTATAGAAAATACCCTCACCAAAATTTTAAATGTGGCCTTGGATGACCGAGCCTTACTACAAGCGACTCTCCGATTCGCTTGGGTGGGCTCGGTATTCGCAAAATTTCAGATGTCAGCTTACCAGCTTTCCTGTCTTCAGTCCACAGTACGGAAGAATTAACTAGGAAAATCCTTGCACCTACACTAGTTAATTCTGAAGTATTGTTTATCTGATGCAGTGAACGCTTGGAAAATTGCACTATCTTCCGCATCGCAACTGGTCTCCGTTTAGGTGCGCTGTGTGTTTCTCCGCATCAATGCCGTTGTGGAGAAGCCGTTGACAGATTCGGACACCATGGTCTGTCGTGCTGCAGGAGCGCTGGTCGAATTCCACGGCACGCCAGCCTCAACGACATAATCCGCCGTGCTCTTGTCACCGCCGGTATACCAGCTGTACTAGAACCAAACGGTTTAGCGCGTGACGATGGCAAGAGACCGGATGGCATGTCGTTAATGCCATGGAAGATGGGTAGGACTCTGGTGTGAGACGCCACATGCGTTGATACCATGGCTCCTGTATAATCGTTATTTTATTTTTATTGTATTTAATATTTATAAATTATTTCTTGACATGATTGTAAAATATTGTTTAGTAATTTAAACAGTACAAAGTAGTATTAAGCTAATGTTATGCGGTTATGTTATGTACCTATGCGTAACAAAATGTTATTCGCAAAGTTAATTATAAATGTTACTAGATTATTGTCAGTTTATAAGTATTGAAAAAGTAGATATCACTATCAAAACCTAACCAATCATTTTAGTGTATATCTAAGATAACCAACTTAAAATTATATTTAAAATTAGAGCAATATTTGGCAATAATAACTTTAGCTAATACTTTTAAATTTAATAATAAAGTTTATCCTTGAGTAAAATGTGATAATGCAGTGTAGATTTTTGCTCCTTAAAAAATAAATAGTCCGCGAATTGCGGACCGCAACCATCGTGTAGGAGGGCCTTTATAGTTAAATCGTAAGGTGTAATGTTAATATTTAATTGTGTGTTAAGAAATAGTCTGTAGTGTTAGAGATTGCCATGGTTTACTTTACACGACTTGAAAAATAAAAACTAGTTTGTAAATATAGTTAAAGTAGGTTTATACATGTTTCACTAAGAAAATAAATGGTTTAATAAAAAATATGTTGTATTATTGTACCTCTTTTAAATATTTAATAGGTGGCTATGTCAGATTGGAACAGTTTAAAACCGCATGTATAATTTTCAATCTGATAGCCCTAAAAGAATTTCCTTAATATGTGGAATCTTTCCTGCATCCTGTTCTTGAATACACCAATGCGAGTTATTTTGACTTCAATCAGAATCAGGTTGGCAAACTTGAGTGACTGCAAAACTTCTGCATACGATTTGTATTTCGGCTGCCTATCTACATTCAACGGGATTTCTTTCTTTTCTGTACAGCATTTTTTTCGATCCCTCTACTCCTAACTATCTCAAAAAACGCAGTTCATATATGCATAACCCACACACGAGATATTAGAGATGATCGGAAAATCGGAAATTGAGTATGCCTTGACATTCTACAAATTTCCTAGATGAATTCTTCAGCATGAAGCAGTGCGCCTATGGAACGTGCTACTTGCAACAAAAAGGCTGGGTGCATATGTACGGTTTCCTGATTAGGTTTGTTAATCAGGAATTCAAATTCCGAATTTTGCGTGCCAAGCGCACACATATACGTTTTTTTGTATTAGGGATTTATACGGTCAGTTCAAATTGAGACAATGTTAAGCGCGGTTCCGGCTGGAAATTTCCAAGCGTGTGTGGCCAAAGTACAAAATGTAAGTAAACGCTGTGTTCATAGTGACGTCATTAGCCTTTTTTTAACACAATCTTATTAGCTTCACTTGTGACTATGTGTGTACGAAAATTTTGGAATCTTAATTTGACCCACTTCCCCGGTCTTCGATTAGGATGAAATTTTGCACACGCTCTGAGTTCTGATGACAATACGTGACTAGCTAAGAAACGTCTACAAACTAGCTACAAATCCAATATGGCGGCCTCCCCAAGATGGCGGAATGGCTTTTTAAAATCCACCCCCATGATATGGGTATAAAATAAATCACAGGGAAAAATCCTTGCAACACTTTATGTAATCTTTACTCTTTTTGGACAAAATGCTCCACGCTTCCTTCAAAATAAATCATAGTAAATATTCAATAAAGATGATTACCACTGATTGGTACCACCATTTCGCATAGGTGATTATTTATAATTCATCACGAACTGAAATCGTATAAGTTACCTGTGATCTAATGAAGATTTGGCAAAGAGTAAACTCTTGAGTCATCAAACTAAATGTCCGAATTATTTTGTAATTTTTAGTGCGTGATAAAAGCGTGTTTTTTAGTTTTTTAAATTACATTACAACCCATACGCACAGAACAAATTCCGAAATAAATGTTTTTTTTTCCGTTCGGAAAAAGTAAGGATGTGCGCGCCTTGTTGTACGTTATAGTAAATAAAGCATTAAGATTTCCAAATTTGAATTCCTGGTTAGGCACCGAATCGGAAAATGTGTGGGGCCGACTTAGATGTGTACAAACTCCCCAGACGTATTAAAATCACATACCAAAGTGATATTCATTCATAAATATCCCTGATACCACAACGGGTCTTGACTTGTTGGGTATCAAAATTTCGCGGTCCCGTCCCCTAGTAGAGGTGTGTAGAGCAATATTGTACTATTGAGTTCCTCTGGACTATTTGTTCAAATAGTAGGTTATCGAATTGAAATGTGCCTTAGTAGATCTCGACTATATGACTCCGAAACCGTGCCTGTGTAGTCAAGCTCAGATCGACTCGTGGAGGTATTAATGAATTTTTTCTACAAAGTCTGTGGATTCGGCGCAACATATAAGCGCCGATCACCAAATGGATTTTGATGCTAAGAAGGACGCTGTAATTTAACGTAAAACTTTAACGTGTAACTATTTCATGATATTAGATGAAATTGCACATATTACGGACAAGAAATTACTTGAAACTTATATACTGTTCGCGTTGGTTTATTGGTTTATTAGTCGCCGCGTGCTTCACCTCACAGTAGATCGCAGCGTGGTTCCCGGCAGAGTAGAATTTGGGTCACCCCAACTCTTCCCATGCGGCGTCGTATAAGGCGACTAAGGGATAGGGCTGTTTAACATCAGACAGATATATACAGCCCAGACTCAGCTTCAGATGTGGGGCTCGAGTCTCTCGAGACTCACCACCTATTACGTGGAAACGAATACAGTCATTGGTGAAATGTGGGTGTTAATTCACCTTTGACTAACCCTCCAGGGATAAAGGCGTGATTTTATGTATATATGTATGTTTGGTTTATTCAGTGAGGTGGAATAGGGCCACCCCATCTCTACTCGCGGGTGTCATTGAAGGCGACTAAGGGATAAGGCTGTTCTCATTCCGACAGTAAACATATAGCACATGACAAAGTGTCCCCCCGACGCAATAGGTTCACCTCCAATTCGGGATATGGAATCGAAAATCATAGTTGGCGAATTGTGGGTGGTAATACACCTTTGTATACTCCTTCGTGAATTTACTGACGTATGTATTATAATTAATAAATTGAAGTGTATCCTTAGTAGACCAACCCCCTTTAAACAAGTGGCAACTTGTAGTTTAATTCAATTCTTGATTAATGGCTGTTTGCCGACATTGGCGACATTGGCGACATTGGCGACATTGGCGGACATTGGCGGAATTGATGCTTAAACCATCAATTCCGCCAATGTCCCGTAGTAGTTAATAAAATTATTAATGGCGAGACGCCAATGTCAAGTTTTACAAGTAATTTTCCCAGAGCCACGTTAGCCACGCCAGTAAATTTGTTTCCGTCTGTCCACCCCCCACGAGATTCAAGTGGTCGATCAGGACGTGTGGTTGTATTTGAGGGGGCAAGGTAACTTGTAGGGTAGATGAATATATTGGATTGACACGATGACGTACGTCATAAGAGTCAAAATATGTGACAATGCCATACATTTATCGTTCTATTCTATAAATTTAATTTAATTATATGGGTGACGGGTGGAGCCGCCTGTCACCGTGGTGTCACCCTGGCAGAAGAAGGCTGTGGCGGCGGCGAGCCTAACGCGCCTCCTCGTTTTCGGGGACGAGTTGGGGACTCTGTGCTCCCCACACCCGAGAAGAGGGACAAATCGAGAGAGTCGGTTGGGATGCGAGGGTTATGCCTGTTAACCTCACCTTCGGCAACCAAAACGACCCACAGGCGTCGTCCGTTTCAGTCTATTCGAGTCCGACATAACCTCTCCCCTCGGCTCCGGTGGGTATCCATGGGGAGTTTTCGGGCGTAAAAAGGGGGGTCATCAAAGATAACTTATACGTTAGACGGTCAATCTCAATATATGACCCCTCTGACATAATAGATGGATTCCTTGCGTACAGGCGACATCAGAACGACCTTTACTACAAAGTCTCGAAATGCCAACTGTACCTCGTATTCTAGGCAAGAAATTTCTTGATACTGCTATATAAGATTTATATAGCAGTATAGAAATTGCTTGAAACTGCTATATAGATTTTCTACCCGTAAATATATCTTACAAATAATCCGTACTACAGTTTATGTAGGCACACAACCTTATCGTATAATCTAGTGTACGTAACTTAGTAACATGTAAATAAACTACTGGTCCACAGAACCTAAGACAGCAGTGTCATGATACCGCCTCGTAATACCATCAGTAACTGAAACGTCTTGCGAAATTGCCTTCTGGCTCGAAACTGGGACCTATTAGCATGAGGTGGAATTAAATTGGAGGGACGAGCTGAGGTTTCGTGCGAGCGGAAGCGGGTTGGTATATTCGTGCTTAATTATGAAAATGGTGTCTGGAGAGTGATGTTCATAATGATATGGAATTAAAAGTCTAACGCTTTTATGTTTTCTGAGCTCATTATCTTTAATAAGGTTAGGATTTAAATTGTACTTTGTACCTAATTGTTTTTGGATTAACATTGAAGGTAGCTTAGTAGATAAAATATATTCTAACAATAAAATTGTGATGTGTTTTTTTATAAAGAAAATTAGTAATTAATCCCTCTAATGTTGTCCCTCTTGTGTTAGGAGTGGGTTCATGTCGGTAGTGTGATGGCTAGGATTTGGACCCGGGGCCTCTTGAGTCTGCAACCATCAAGCTACGGACAATTCTAGGGAGTTTCTCACCAAGATATTCAAGTTACGAGAAAACGTAAGAGATTTGAATCAAATCCTAAGTCTTGTACCTTTACAAGGTTACCTGGAAGAGCCTGGAAGAGATTGCTACTGCGATAAGGCCGCCATTTGTACATATTTCATATCTTGTACGTAAATGTATTGTAATTTATTGGTGTACAATATCGCAGTCCACTGCTGGAAATAGACCTCTTACAATATTGGGAGGCTTTGGCTTACTGTTCCCACGCTGGCCAGGCGAGTTGGTACTGGTTTTATTTCGAGTTTTCCTTCTTTCGCAGTTATATCATCTGCGTATTTTGCCGTTAGTTGCCTCTTACGATACCCTTCGAATGAGACGGAGTAGTGATTCTTGTATTCTTTCTTGCTGGTATCTTCTCAGTAGAACTAACCTACCGAACCAGCGAAATAATCATTTTCCAATGATTTATTTTTAAATTATTTAATATTTTTATATTATTTCTTGACATATCCAACTGTAAAATATTGACGTTCATATGTGCTCTTTGTGTGCCTAAACTGAATAAAAGAAATTGATTCTTTGATTTTTTCTCCGTCACCACACGGATCACAGTGTACAATAAAGAATTATTTATCAAGCTAACAAGCATCCGAGAGATAATCGCTGGGATGATGATGATGATAGAAATGGCGATATTCGGTTGAACAAATTATATTACTATACACAGGAACCTGGAAGTCGATTCTTGTGGATTCTGTGCTCACAAAGGATAATCATGTTAAAAATAAACACGTATACAATAGCACAATTCTGACATAGCTCTTTGCAATCAAATCGCAGCAAAAATTATCATCGCTTCATTACCACAGTACTCACAGCCTTACGCTTAAAACCTTCTTCAAGCTAAATTGAACAGTGTGGACCATTGATTAAGGTCTTAATTATTCTGGACTGGCTCCAAGCCTAGTCGAACGGTTGTAAATTGGAGTAACATCGCCCGAAGCAATTAAGATTGCATGTCATTGGTTGAAATTTAGTTAAAGTCCTGCAACAATTTATCGGTGGTTTGTGTCATGGTTATCTGTCTTATTTAAAGGATAGGTATTCATGGGTCTTTTCATTATTGATGGGTATATTGGTATGTAGGTATCTAATGATTGGTGAGAAGGCTCTTAGGATCTTTAGGAGGGTTTTTAGGGTACCAATTTCATTCTTCTTCCTGCTTCCTGGATACGTGGGTAAGAAATATCTGACTATGTTGTCAAACCCCGTTGTCAGTTACGACCCATGAAAGACTGATATGACGTTATAAAAGATGATATAGATAGTACGTGCCAAAAATTCGCAGAGATGCTAAAAGCCCTGCGAGCCTTTACGGTTAAACAGTAAAAGTGATTGCTTTGAATGCAAGCAGGATCAGTTTGTTATACCACTTAGGTGGCAGTCAAGCACACGGCCCACCTGACGGAAAGTGATCACGTGGCCTATGGACGCGTGCAAAACCAAGAGAGTCACACTCGCGCTGCCAACCCTGCAAGCATTAAGAGTTTCTGTGCCGTCAGTGTAAAAAACAAAGTGGACAAGATTTTGATCTTTCCACTGCCGGGATGATGATGATGTAAGGAATGTCTTAGTGCAGTAACACACATATAATTTAAAAGGAACCACCACCTTTTCAAGAACCATCCGAAAATTCTCTGCCTCAATATCTGACCAAACAAAACTTTTCTTTAAAGCGAACCAACTTTAAGTTCTTGCTATATTTGTTCACAGTATACAAAAAAGTAAAATATCACCATTGTTAAGAACACAAAACTTATACGTATAAGAATAGAAAGTTCCATAAGTAAGCTCTGCTTTTGGAGAAGTTGAACCTTAAACTTTCGTAAGTATAATATTCTTAAGTCTCCCACAGTGGACGATGGGAATACTTTCCAAGTCATGTGGATATTTTCTGAGACTCGGAGATTGTGATAACTTATAGATTTCTTTTATTGTAAACTAGATTCTAACTTTATACTCTTTAATGATTTGTTTTATGACACTCTTTTTGTAAAGTTGTTCCCGGCGGTGAGTAGGGTAGCCAGAGCTCACTGGAGAGTTTTTGTGCTGTCAGTGGGATGACCAAAGGCTTGTCCTGCTTTGTCCTCTACACTGACGTCACAAAATCTCCACTGGTGTTACACACATTCATAGGTCATGGTAACCACTTTCCATCAGGTGGGCCGTGTGTTTGTCTGCCACCTAAGTTGTATACAAAAAAAACTTAAAGTTTAACTGTACAGTCGCTTTAGACAAGTAACACTGTTGTATTATTGTAGAATAGAAGTTTTGATTGTATTTTGACGTTTATGACATACGTGCCGCGTGGTTTCCGGCTGAGTAGAATTAGGGCCACCCCATGCGGTGTCGTACAAGGCGACTAAGGGAGAGGGCTGTTTTACATAAGGCAGATATATACAGCCCAGATTCAGCCTCAGATGTATGGCTCGAGTAAACAATAGTTCCCGGAATACGGCAATAGGCTCACCCCCTATTACGTGGGACCGAATACAATTTTAGGTGAAATATGGGCGTTAATTCACCTCTGCCTTTTTTTTTACGTGCGCAAAATCCCCACGGATACCTCTCCACCGGAACCGGTAGGAGAGGTTATGTCGGACTCGAACCGACTAAAACTCACGCCACCTGTGGGTCGTTTTGGTTGCCGAAGGTGAGGTTGACAGGCATATCCCTCGCACCCCGGCCGACCCAGGGCCATCTCTCACGATCTGGCCCTCTTCTCGGGTGTGGGGACTACAGAGTCCCCAACTCGACCCCGGAAACGGGGAGGCGCGCCAGGCGCGCCACCGCAACGTCAAATTACTTGTCAAACTCATTAATTTATTATTCTATTCTACAATACGTCGTTCAACGAATTGCCACTTTTCTAGGGGGCAGAGCTCACATACGTCATACGCGCTGCTAGAACGACATAAGCATGAGCTCACGGAGATAAAAATGCAGCAGTGGATGTGCAGAGTTATGTGGAAGATTATAATGATCAACTTCTCATTAAGGCTCGACGTGTAATCTTTCTTAAGCAGTCGTTTTCTTGAATGTAAAAATATTATAAATTAGGAGTTAGACTCCTAGGTGCAAGGCTCGGATGAAACCGGGACAGTCACTCAAATGATGATGATAAACTCTGGCACATTCATATAACCTATGTAGTCAAGTAGTGAATTATAATTATATTAGAGAAAGGACATCGTTCATTTTCGTTCATAATTGAAAGTGACGGCCAAAGAAAAAAATGCGTCAAAGCTTCTTTATATTTCTCTCTAGTATTTTATATCATGGCGTCAAAGTTGAGGGACCACTTCCCACGGTTTGATTAGCGTTCAAAAATCTTGGAAATTTTTACATATTGTATGAAAATTAAAACACATCAAATTAATTAACAATATTTTATTTCCAGGGCCTCCATTGCGCTAATTTTATATCAGGTCAAAGCGACAGTCATGCCACAGACACAAATACATTTAATTTTAGACCTTACTGTCATGTTTTTAAAGTCTAAAATTATATCGCAACTTGTAGAGTGAATGAAAAATTTAATGAACTTTTATTCATTTAATTTCGAACTTTACATAAATGAAGTCTAACATTTTATGGCGTTTTTTACAATGTCAGTAGTGTACATAATACACGAAACACATTTTTATTAAAACAAAAAATAGAAGGGTATTGCAGCACAAAGGCGAGCTCAACTCAATTTTGAGCGCTTTTTTCCAGCATACATTAAAGTGATAGAGGGAAAAAAAGATACAGTAAGTGTACAACAGTGTATTTGAGGGACTAGAAAAGATAAAGTTTAAAATAGATGACACTCAGGTCGTACTCATTATCATTATAAATTTGCTATAAACATTATACGACATTTTATATTTGTTTCTTTATTTTCTTTTACGTGTGCAAAATCACCACGGATACCGGAGCCGGTGGAAGAGGTTATGTCGGACTAGAACCGACTAAAACGCACGCCGCCTGTGGGTCGTTTTTGGTTTCCGAAGGTGAGGTTGACAGGCATATCCCTCGCACCCAGGCCAACCCAGGGCCATCTCTCACGATCTGGCCCTCTTCTCGGGTGTGGAGACTACAGAGTCCCCAACTCGTCCCCAGAAATTGAGAGGCGCGCGAGACGCGTCACCGCCACGGCCTGCTTCTTCCAGGCTGACAGGCAGGTCCAGCAGTAACCTCCAGGCCTGCGCTCATGGGGGGCGGAGGTCGTTCATCGATCTACGGCGCCCGAGTTGCCTTCTACGCTCCCGCTGCCTATATCTATTTCTCTTAGTTTTACTCGATTGGGTAGGTTGTGCAATCTCCTACTATGCCCTACTCCTACTATTAGTAGGTAGTTAATAAATCTTCAACCAAGTTATTAAGGCCCTATCCAACGTCAACTGGAAGCCGGTACACCTACTCGTCAACAGACGATGCTCTGGTACAGGCTATAGGTACTGAAAAATAAACCATAACAAGTAGAAGCAGGAAAGCAGTAAAGAAATTTGTGCTTTGGATGCGACCGAACTCATTGATTTTACCATGTAACAAGATAAATATAAATAAGTATTTCTTTTTTTATACAACTTAGGTGGCAGACAAGCACACGGCCCACATGATGGAAAGTGGTTACCATGACCTATGAACGTGTGTAACACCAGTGGAGTCACATCCGTGCTGCCGACCCTGTAAGAACAGAGATTTTGTGCTGTCAGTGTAGAGGACAAAGCAGGTCAAGCCTTTGGTCATCCCACTGACAGCACAAAAACTCTCCAGTGAGCTCTGGCTACCCTACTCACCGCCGGGAACACAACACGAAGTTATTATAACCGCGGTATTCTGCAGGGCGGAGGTACTTCCAAAGTCGGACTGCTCAATTGGGCGGAAATACCGCCGTGTCCTACCTCCTGCTCTTCATCTAAATTCTAGATCCCATATTAGTAGCTCAATTAAGCCTAAACAACATAAATACTTACAGTTTAAATTCATTAACTGTCGAGAGGTGAGCTTTCATTCCTTATTACTCCAAAATTTCACAACACGCTGCCAAAACTCAGAACATAATCATGCCCTTATACATGCCTACGTAGAAGTTAATAAACAGTGTGTGTTTATGATTGAGATTGCAATATCCGCTCAGTGTTGCCGCACATTACAAGCCAATTAATACGCACCCTTCTAGACGAGGGTGTCGGCGCTGGCGGTGGGAAATGCCGCTAATATTTTGAAATTAAGTCAGGTTTAAGTTTGGTTAGTGATGTTATTATTATTTGAGTGAGCTTTGTTAACATTCTAAAGGTGTTGGACTGTATATATTTATATTTTATAAAAGCCGGTTAAGTGTGATTTGGACTCGAGCACCGAGGGTTCCATACAAGATTGGATTGAGGGACGAATTTGCGCTACTAAAACTGCATTATATATTGATTGGGTTGACTTAGAATTTTTCACAGTTTCAAGACGCTGTAAACCTGATTATCGATATTATTATATTGTTACTATGTACCTGAGAATGTCGTATGAATTTCAACATAATGCCTCTACGCATTCCTGAGAAAAAGGTCTTGACAGACAGACAGACAGACATTCAGATAGACGGACAGCAAAGTGATCCTATACGTGTTGCATTTTTTCCGTTTGAGGTAAGGAACTCTTAAAAAGAGAACATACATAACATAAACTCACGCCAATATTCCTCGAAGGGGTAGACAGAGGTGCTAGCACCCACATTTCGCCAGTATATGTTTAGGTCCCAATAGGTAGCGAGCATATAGCCATTTACCGGGCACTTATAAACATGCGAGAAATACACATATAACATTGAAAAGCATCGAAAAGTCATTGGTGTGTGCCTTGGTAAAACTTGGAATCGAGCCCGAGACCTCGTCTCAGCAGTCCATTACCCATACCACTAGGCTACCGCGGTATACGCGGTATACGGAAAAAGAGAAACGATCTAAAAAATAAACTATTTTCTTAATATAAGCACGACAGATATGCACCTATGTGAATTAAGGTGATGTAGATGTAAGGTGAATATGAAGTAGAACAATGTAAGTCGAGATGGCCCTGGGTCGGCCGGGGTGCGAGGGATATGCCTGTCAACCTCACCTTCGGCAACCAAAACGACCCACACGGGGCGTGCGTTTTAGTCGGTTCGAGTCCGACATAACCTCCTCCACCGGCTCCGGTGGGGAGGTACCCGTGGGGATTTTGCGCACAAAAAATAAAATAAAAAGTTATGTCACACAACGTGGTATGTTTTCAACGTAATGATAGTATTGATGGTGGCCTCATCTGAAAACCAGCGCTGTGCATACCCAACGAAGGGTGTGCGCAGCATTCAATGCTGAGATGGGGCCCTATTTGGGCTCGCATAGTGTGGAGTGTTGCACCCGTAGTTTAATTTTAATGTACTGTTTTTTTTTATTTTTTGAATTTTTGTTTTTTTGATTTGATGTACCTGTTAACTGTAGTAATGCCTACCTGTTTGTATTTGGTGGGGTGCCCGCTGTGTGGGGCCTGAATAAAATATTTTCTTTCTTTCTTTCTTTCTTTCTATTGAGATAACATATCTACCCTCAAGATGACAAAACGAAACCCTTATAGGTATTACACACGTCTATAGGCTACGGTAACCACTTTCTGTCAGGTGAGCCGTATGCCACTTTTAGGTACCCACAGGACAGGCTTGCCTAGTGTAGGGCCACTGGATATGGATTTGTGGTAAGGGTGTGTTATGTTTTTTTTTTATAATCATAAAAATAAACCTTCATTATCCGCCTGTCTGTCACGACCTTTTTAGGGTTCCGTACCTCAAAAGGAAAACAAAAACGGAACACTTATAGGATCACTTCGTTTCACGTCTGTCCGTCTGTCTGTCTGTCAAGACCTTTTTCTCAGGAATGCGTGAAGGTATCAAGTTGAAACTCATACAGCATATTCGGGTCTATATCATCTTGTAACTGTGCAAAAGTCAAACTTCTAAATCAACGCATTCAAAATATATTACTGTTTATGTAGCTTAAGTTACGGAACCTACGTTGCGCGAGACCAACTCGTACTTGACTTGGTTTTTTATATAAATAAGTTAGTGTTACTTAATCCGTAATTCAAGACAGCCCTTCATTGCTGAAGGGTGAACATTAAGTTAGCCGATAAGGTGTAGGCACAGCTTAATGGTCCATAACCTTGAATAGGATTACTCGATAAACAGACTGTTGAAGTAACACGTTAGTATATTTTTATACCCTCCATTTTACCATATTACATATAATCACGCCTTTATCCGCGGAGGGTTAGACAGAGATGATTTAATAGCCACATTTCACCCATCATTGAATTCGGTCCCATGTTATAGAGGGTGAGCCTAACACCGTCTTCGGTTATTATTGATGAATCAAGTCTCTATGAGGCTGAGTCGAGCTGTAATATCTGTCTGATGTTAAACAGCACTATCCCTAAGTCGGCTTGTACGACACCGCATGGGAAGAGATGGTGTGGTCCAAATTCTACGCTGCCGGGACCCACACGGTTAACCCACCCATCTCTCAACACTAAACTTTATAAGTCATTTTACATTACTCGCAAATGGTGGGTAGCAATATTGTCTAAAAGCGGTTCGGGTGCTGGTGGAGGCAAATGGCGCTAATATTCTGAAATTTAATCGGTCGAACCCGCGCCCCTTCGACAGCAGTCGTCTGTTCTACCGCTACGCCACTAAGTCCATCATTTTTTTTATCGCATGCTAAATATACGCACATGCACGGAATACATTACCCTCACTGGTGTTTCCTTCTTTATACAATCCTGGGTTCTTTAAGCGGGGTGTAGTACCATTTGTCAAGCTCATCAAGGTATGGATTATTCTATATAGATCATTGGCACCTTTTTTTTATACCACTTAGGTGGCAGACAAGCACACGGCCCACCTGATGAAAAATGGTTACCGTGACCTGTGAACGTGTGTAATACCAGTGGAGTCACATCCGTGCTGCCGACGCTGTTAGAACAGAGATTTTATGTGCCCTCAGTACACAAAATCAGGACAAGCCTTTGGTCTTCCTACTGACAGCACAAAAACTCTCCAGTGAGCTTTGGCTACCCTACTCACCAACGGGAACACAACACGAGGTTATTATAGCCGTGGTATTCTGTAGGGTGGAGGTACTTCCCCAGTCGGACTGCTCAATTTAGACGGGAATACCGTCGTGTCCTACCTCCGTGAAAATCTAGAATGGTGGTCTAAATCTAATCCACCTGGGCGTCGATTCTGCTAAAGCAAATCCACTGTTTTTTGCTGTCTATGGTAACAGTGGTTGAATACTCGTATCAGGATCGGAGTCCAGGTGCACCGAGCACCTGCTAACCAGGAGATGAGGCTTTCCTCTTGAATTAGAAGGTCTAATCATAAACAATAACCGAAATACCGGTTCCAACCTGCAAGTTTTGGACGCTACTGGGCCTTTGCTATGAGGGATACAAACACAATTTTATCAATACAAACCGCACGTAAATAAGACTCACAACGCATTAAAATTATTTAATATTAATAATAATAAAAACCGCGGTAGCCTAGTGGTATGGGTAATGGACTGCTGAGACGAGGTCTCGGGTTCGATCCCAGGTTTTACCATGACACACACCAATGACTTTTAGATGCTTTTCGAAGTTATGTGTGTATTTATCGCAGGTTTATAAGTGCCCGGTTAATGGCAATAGGCTCGCCACCTATTACATTGGGACCTAAACATAAACTGGCGAAATGTGGGTGCTTAGCACCTCTGCCTACCCCTTCGGGGATATAGGCGTGAGTTTATGTTATGTTAATAATAATAAGAAAAATAAATTAAATATCAGTACTTAGCCCATGAGATTGTCGACATGTGGGATGTAGACTCAGCTATTATTGTATAGATAGTCGTTTCAGTCTACTGATTATAGCCAAGAGGCTCGATCAAAATCCTACGTGGCTCTCGTTGGACAGCTGGCTCAAGGGCTTGATGCAGGAGGCAGTTCTGCTAGGCACGGCATGCATAGTGAGGAAGTTCCTCTCCCTGGAGCCCTAACAACCGTTAACTTGGTCCTTGTACCCGATACAGGTGGGGCACTGTTTTTTATTTTTTTTAAATATATTTGTATGATCTGAATGTATTTAAAAATGTACTTTGTATGTAACGTAATTAATAAAGGGAATAATAATATTAATAATAATCACTGATAGGAATGTTGTAGCTAACAAGCTTAACATTGTGGTGATAGAACAATCCGAACACCGATCATTGATTGTTGATATCACCATTCCTCTTGACGAGAATCTCGTGAAAACTGAGAAAGATAAACAGGTTAAGTACTTGGACTTGGTCCACGAGATTGTCGACATGTGGAATGTTGACTCAGCAGTCATTGTACAAATAGACTAATAGCAAAGAGTCTCGACCAACACCTAAAAAGGCTTGGGTTAGATGGTTGGGTCAAGGGCCGGATGCAGAAGGCTGTGCTTCTTGATACGGCGCGCATCGTGCAGCAGTTGGACAACTTGCAGACAACTTGGTCCCTGTACCCGATACCGGTGGAGCACTATTTTTATATTTTTAAATAGATGTATTTAATATGTATTTAAAAATGTAATTTATGTGATGTTTATTTATGTTATTTATGTATTTAATAGGTTTTTCCACAGCAAATGTAATACAAATCGTTTTACAAGATATGTTTAGCGAGTAATGTGGCTGATACATTTGCCAATTACGGATAAACCAACATGCGTTATATTACAATATTGAAGAGAAAAGAAAAAAAGATACCTATATTAGCACAGAGAATTGATTAGACAAATGACAGTTATGTGTGAGTTTAGCAGAGATAGTAAAATGAATTGTGGAAGATGTTACTTTAATAAAGATGAATAATAATAAATACCGTTTATTTCCAATCCACAATTATTACATGCATTTTAATATAATATATAACACTAATATGTAAATGCCACGTGGTATCCGGCAGAGTAGAATTAGGACCACCCCATGTCTTCCCATGCGGTGTCGTACAAGGCGACTAAGGGATATGGCTGTTTAACATCAGACAGATTCTGATATATTCAGCCCAGACTCAGACTCAGATGCATGGCTCGAGTCAACAATAGTGCCCGGAATACGTCAATAGGCTCACCCCCTATTACGTGGGATCGAATATAATTATTGGTGAAATGTGGGTGTTAATTCACCTCTGCCTAACCCTCAAGGGATAAAGGCGTGATTATATGTATGTATGTATGTAATAGGTAAATAACTAGATTCTTCTATTTTTTATTATTATTCGTTATCTCAATTTTCTTCATTGCCATTGATCGGAACTCCACATTGGGTAAATACCTCCTTCAGCTTTTTCCAAAAATAAAAATAATTTACCGCATAACAATTCAATTGCCTTTAGTCCAGTGCATTGCAATTGCATTTTGTTGGCAACAATGAAAAAGACTGCCATGTCTGGCAACCCCATACTGTTAAAATTCTTCTTTTAAAAATGGCCGCTACCATTACATGAGTGTTTCTTATTCTTATTGTGTTTAAAGAAATAAAACCAATAACTTGGAACTTTAGTTTATTTAATAAGATCCGCGAGACCTAAAAACTACAGGTTATGGGCCCAGATCAATGTTCCTAGTTGTTGAGCGAGTGAGGAGAGTTGCGAGGTGCTGTGAGCGAAGTGGTTTTCGTAACTTGTGACTTGGCGACGCCATTTTTTTTTAGCGGCGCGGCGTGGGTTATCGTTCGGCTTCGTTCGTTGAGTATTGGTCGAGTATTTCGAGTTGAGTTGTGCTTGGCTGAGTAAAGTCAAAAGGAGGACGAGATGGAAGCGAACATACTCACCAACACCGTGAAGTTATCCGGAGCGAGTAATTGGCCTGTGTGGAGGTTCCAAACTGAAGTTATCTTGAGGAGCCGAGGAGTGGTAGACGTAGTAATGGGCACAAAAGAATATCCAGAAGGAACAACAGAGGCGATTGTGAAGCAACAATTAGAGTGGAAGAGATTGGATTCAAAAGCCCAGGAGATACTGGTGACTAGAATGGAAGAAGAACCATTGACTCATATTTTTTCATGTCAGTCATCTTATGAAATGTGGGCAAAACTGAAAGTCGTCTACGACAGAGAGTCAACTGTGAGCGTCCACCTATTACAACAGAAGTTTTTCACAATGAGTGTTGACAGTGGAGAACCTTTATCTAAGTTTTTTTCTAAGCTTGAGGACATAAAAACAAAGCTTAAATTAGCAGAAGAGCCAGTGTCTGAAAAAATGATGATTACCAAAGTACTGATGTCACTGCCCGAGCAATATAAACACTTCAGATCAGCATGGGAGTCTGTGCCGCTTGAGAAACAGACTCTAAGTGAGATAACATCCAGACTACTGATTGAAGAGGAGCGTCAAAACTCCAATGAGGAAACTGTGGCATTATTGTCATCAAGAAAGCCCCAAGCGAGTACTTCAAATACAATTAAATGTTACAATTGTGGAAATATTGGACATTATGCAAGTTCATGTAAGAAAAAAGATACAAGAGAATGTTTTACCTGCAAAAAGAAGGGCCATATTTCCAAACAATGTAGACTAAAAAAGAAGCAAATGAATAGTGAAAATAAACAGAAAAATGAAAATGAAAGTAATGCATTTATGTGTGACAGTGGGGAAAATGAAACTGAGTCTGTGTGGTATTTGGACACCGGCGCAAGTGAACATATGTGTAGCAAAAGAGAACTGTTTCGAGAGTTAAGTGAGAAAGACTTTTTATCCAGAGTAAGGGTAGGCAATGGCAAGATGTTAGAAGTGAAAGGTATAGGAACAGTGATTGTGTATGCATGGGACTCTAAAAAATATAGGTTAACAAAATTATCTAATGTGTTATATGTGCCAGAGCTGAAGTTTAATCTGCTCTCAGTCGGACAAGTGTTAGACAATGGTTTTCATCTTGTTTCTAATAGTGAGCAGTGTCAGTTTGTTGATGAGAATGGTGATATTCGGGCTATCGCTAATAGAGAAAACAAACTTTACAAAATGAACTTTGTGTCAAATAAAAATCTAATATTGGGAGCAGTGGCTGAAAGTGGAACACAAATTTCTGAACGTTCCTTATTTGACGTATCGAGTTGTCAATTGAGTGAAAGGTTAGAAAAAATTTCTGTGTGGCATGAAAGACTATCACATCAGAATTTTGAGCAAATAAAACGAGTTCTACGTAAAAATAAAATTGATTTTGAAGATGACAGTGAGAATTATTGTTGTGAGAAATGTTTGGCCGGGAAACAACATAAATTTCCTTATCCGCAGAGCAAATCAAGAGCAAAAGAAAGATTGGAAATTATTCATGGAGATGTATGCGGTCCAATGGAACAGCTGTCTTTGGGAGGAAATAGATATTTCCTGGTACTGAAAGATGATTTTTCAGGCTACCGTACTGTGTTTTTTATGAAACAGAAGAGTGAAGTTAAAAGTTGCCTAGAAAAGTTCATAGCCCGAGCTGAACGTGAGACTTCATGCAAAATAAAAATACTACGAACTGACAATGGCACTGAGTTTGTAAATAGTGAGGTTACAAAAATTTTGGAGTCTAAAGGTATTATTCATCAAAAAAGTGTGCCGTATACACCTCAACAAAATGGGCGTGCTGAGAGAGAGATTCGCACGTTAGTGGAGGCTGCTCGTGCAATGATACAAGGTATGCATAAACATTTTTGGGCTGAAGGTGTTAGTAATGCAGTTTACACTTTGAATCGAACTGGTCCAAGTCCCAACAGTGCCACAACTCCATATCAGAGCTATTACAACAAGAAGGATTGCAATTTGAATATTTTTAAAGTGTTCGGGACAAAAGTTTCCATTCATGTGCCTAAAGAGAAAAGGTTGAAATGGGACCCTAAGAATGTGACTGGTATATTCATGGGATATGATGAGTGCACCAAGGGCTATCGTGTGTACCTACCCAGTTCAAACAGAGTTGAAATACATAGAGACATAATCTTTCTACCAACAAAACGTAGAGAAGAGTTTTGTGAGAGAAGTACAGAAGAGAAAATGATGGAAAGTACAAATATACAAGAGTGTGTGAGCACAGAGGCTGAGAAAAGTGAGGAAGACAAAAATATTATTGAGGAGACCAGAGCTGATGAGGAAAGAGAGTTAAGAGTCAGAGAAATAGAGGAAGATGGGAACAGAGTAGCGGAGAGCACAGAAGAAATCGGAGAAGGGAGATACAACTTGAGATCAAGGGATGAGCGAAAACTTCCATCGAAGTTTAATGATTACCATATGAGTCTAATGTGTGAGGAGAATCCTAGCTATGAAGAAGCAGTTGCAAGTGCGGAACATAAATCTTGGGAGGAAGCAATAGCCAGAGAAATTCATGCACTTGAAGAAAACAACACTTGGAGTATAGTAACTAGGCCTTCTTCATGTAAACCTATAGACTGCAAATGGGTACTTAAAAGGAAGACGGATATAACAGGTATGATGTACAAGGCAAGATTAGTAGCCAGAGGCTTTCAACAAAATGTTTTGAGTGATGTTTATAGTCCTGTTGCTAGATTACCTTCTATTAGGTTGTTCTTAGCTATATGTAATGAGGATAAATTACCTGTGTACCAACTAGATGTTTGTAGCGCTTTCTTAAATGGAGATATAAACTCAGATGTGTACATTTGTCTACCTAAAGGTTGTGAGTATGTTAAAATTAAAAATGATGAGTGTTTAAAACTTAATAAATCTTTGTATGGACTAAAAGAATCTCCAAAAAATTGGAACAAAAAGTTTAATGATGTAATGTGTGAGTTAGGATTTAAACAATCTGACTATGAATACTGCTTGTATATTAATAGGAAGGAAAATTGTACCACATATATATTATTGTATGTCGATGACTTGTTAATTGCATCTACAAATAATAGGGAGATTGTACATGTAAAAGAAAAATTAAATAAATGTTTCAAAATGAAAGATTTAGGGCTTGCAAGTAATTTTTTAGGCATAAAAATTTGTCAAAATATTGATAAAAATTGTATTATGTTGAGTCAAAGCGAATATTTAGAAAAATTACTTGAAAAATGTAATATGAGTCAGTGCAATGCTGTGGCTACACCTATGCAGGAGGGTTTTGACCATAGCACCTTAAAAAGGGAAAGTTCTGAGAGTGAAGAGCTAGAGAAGAGATGCAGAATGATCATAGGATCATTAATGTATGCTATGCTATGTACTCGCCGATTTGTGTTTAGCAATAAGTATATTAAGCAGATATCAGTCATGTGCTAGTAAAGATTTATGGAATGCGCTAAAGCATCTCCTGCGCTATGTAAAAGGAACAGTTAACTTAAAGTTAGAGTTTCACAAATATGAAAATAGTAATGAGATTGTTGGCTTTGTAGACTCTGATTGGGCGGGGGATAAGAATGACCGCAGATCAACTTGTGGTTATGTATTTAAAATATTTGAGTGTGTGGTGTCTTGGGCATCAAGAAAACAGATGTCAGTTTCATTGTCTTCCACCGAGTCAGAGTTTGTAGCATTAAGTAATGCAACCAGCGAAGCATGTTGGTTGAGAAACTTGTATTTTGATATTAAACAAAAATTTGTTACTGTCTGTATGTATGAAGATAATCAGCCTGTAATTAAGCTATGTAAGAGTGGCAATTTTCATAGTAAGTTAAAGCACATAGATATCAAACTAAAATTTGTTAGAGAAAAGTTAGATTCTAAAATTATAAATATTGAGTATGTAAGAACAAATGATCAGGTTGCTGACTTGTTCACGAAACCCCTGGGTAAAATTAAAGTAGAGAAGTTTAGACATTTGTTAAATATTAAGTAAGTTTTTTAGTATTTTCATTGAGGCGGAGTGTTGGCAACAATGAAAAAGACTGCCATGTCTGGCAACCCCATACTGTTAAAATTCTTCTTTTAAAAATGGCCGCTACCATTACATGAGTGTTTCTTATTCTTATTGTGTTTAAAGAAATAAAACCAATAACTTGGAACTTTAGTTTATTTAATAAGATCCGCGAGACCTAAAAACTACACATTTATATAATGATATAAAAATATTCTGTTTCAACTGAAATCTCTCAACAAGTTTATGGAGCGGCAGTAAATAGTACAAAAGCAATGTCATAGCTAAAAGGAGTACTTTTTGTTATAAGACTGAGTGCTAACAACTTGCTCGTCCCATTTCGCGCTTCACCGAAACGCGGCGCGGCTCTCAACAAGGAAGGAGGCACAGTGAGTAATATACATAACATCAAAACAAGTTTTTAACGGTGTAAATGTGTTGTTGCTTTGAGTGTTTACAAAGCAGAAATACATCTGGCAGCGAATGCAAACATTATTGTATTAGACAGAATAAGGGAATTTTATGTTTTTTTTTATTAATATGCTATTTATATATTAATTTTATGTTAATATCAGGAATCATGGGATATATGGGAGGATCAGAAATAAAGGGAAGACCATGAATTAATGTGAAATTTGTTCAGAAAAATGAAAAGTTGATATTGCCGTAAGGAAACACAACTGACATTATTATAAGGTACCTATCTATACTAATATTATAAAGAGGAAAGATTTGTATTTTTGTATGTAACGAATAAACTCAAAAAGTACTGGACCGATTTTAATAATTATTTTTTCATTAACCAGCTACATTCTTCGTGAGTAACATAGGCTACTTTTTATCCCGATATTCCCATGGGATCAGGATTTACGCGGGTGAAACCGTGGCGCGGTGCTAGTTACTAATAAATGTACCCTACCCACTTGAGAAATACGCATCATTTCCCTATTATAATTTAAGTGCATTATACAACGATAAACAGATACTAAAACTAATTTGTTTAACAAAAATAACACTTACTATGATGCGTTCCGATCGGTATCACGAAACTACAAACAGATTTTTTTTCGATGGGTTCGATTCCCGGTTCAACGAGGCAATTATTAAATATGTATGAAAGTAGTTCTTATAGTTTTAAAAATTAAAATAAAGTTTTCATTCAGTAAAATGTCCCATCTATAATAATTAAGGCACTTGCCCTTCATGTGGCATTGCCGTGAGACGCCCTGTATATTGTACAGTTATATCAGTTTGATCTTGATGAACAAGGTGCTCAAAATGATCTGAGTACCTCGGTTCCTCCCATTCCTGTTGACTGTTCTAATATTTGGCACACACTCTTAGTACGGACGATACTAAAATTTAAATCTATAAAACAGTTAGATTTACTTTTAATATCAATTATAATATAATCATAATCTCATAATGATATTAATGTAATGCCATTAATATCATTATGAGACTTTGTAGTCAAGATCGTTATGACATTGACTGTTCCTCTAACTGTCAGCTGGGTTTTTTACAAAAAGCAATCCCATGATTAAAAAGTAAAAGTTTTGGTTGCACTTAGAGTGAAAAGAGATACATTTTCCGTACACAAACGGCGTGGTTCCCGGCAGAGTAGAATTTGTGCCACCCCGTCTCTTCCTATGCAGTGTCGTACAATGCGACTAAGGGATAGCGCTATTTAACATCAGACAGATATATACAGCCCAGACTCAGCCTCAGATGCATGGCTTGAATCAACAATAGTGCCCAGAAGAAGGCAACTGGCTCACTCCCTATTACGTGGAACAGAATTCAAATGATTGTTGAAATGTGGTTGTTAATTCACCTCTGCCTAACCCTCAGGGGATAAAGGCGTGATTATATGTATGTATATACAAGTAGAGTGAACGCAGCTTGTAAAAATTTTGACCAGTCCAGACTAAGTCTTAGATCAACAGTGACCGGAAGACAACAATCGGCTCACCCCCAATTACGTGGGACCGAATTCAATGATTGGTGAAATGTGGGTGTTAATTCACCTTAGCCTAATCCTCAGGGGATAAAGGCGTGATTATATGTATGTGTGTACAAGTAGAGTGAACGCAGTTTGTAAAAATTTTGAAAAATTCAATTCCTCCCAGTGTGCCACCGGTTTGTTTCCACTTATTTTCATAAACTTCGCTATCTTTGTCTATAACGAAGTCTCAACGCGCAGGGTTGCTCAACCGGCTATTTCATTAAAAACTTTACGAATAAATATTATACACCTGCAACGTTTTCTGTCTTTGATAAGCTTTAACATGTTTTCTGAATGATGCTAGTAGACTCTAGTTTTAATAGTTAGTTTTATTTGTAATTTCGGTTGCTGATATTCTTAAAAAAAAAATGTCTAATGGAATTTATACTATATAGAAGGGTGAAATACGCTGCAATGGAGCCACAATACTATTTTGTCCCCATTGCGGTGGAGACTATAGACAGTTGGGGGTCAGAGACGAAGAGGTTGATCGCAGAGATTGGCCGCCGTATCCACGACTAAGACGATGACTCCCGCTCCGGCTCGTTCCTGGGGCAAACGATGGCTGTTGGTACGAGAGTGGATTGAAAAGTACTCGGCCTAACCAAGAAAATAAATACATAATAAATGAAATATATTTTTATTTTTAACGTAATCACCATCAAGTTCAATGCACTTTTGCCATGTCAATACACTTTCCCTTCCAAGCATTTAACCCATTGAAAAGAAATGATTCTCCTTTAGAGTCAAAATATGCGTCTACTGCTGCTTTGACCTCGTCATTTGTCAAAAATCTTTGACCTCCCAAGTGTTTTTTTAGGTTAGGGAATAGAAAAAAGTCTGACGGTGCCAGATCAGGTTAATAAGGTGGATGCGGTAACAGTTCAAAGCCACAGTTGTGAATTTCAGCCATTGATTGGACAGACATGTGAACACGAACGTTATCTTGATGAAACAGGACTTTTCTGCTGATCATTCCTGGACGTTTTTCTTTTATTTCCTCTCGTAAACGACGTAGTAAGGTGCAGTAATAATCAGAGTTTATAGTCTGACCCTTTTCAAGATAATCAACCATAGTCACACCCTTCGAGTCCTAGAATACTGAAGCCATCACCTTACTTGTCGACAAAATCGACTTAGCCTTTTTGGAGGGTGGTGAACCAGGTCTTTTCCACTGTTTTGATTGTTGTTTTGTTTCCGGTGTACAGTACTGTAATGAACCCATGTTTCGTCCATAGTAACAAAACGATAAAAAATCACATTCATCAGCTTCAAATAACTCCAAACGGTCGCGCGCAATAGTCAATCGCATCCTTTTTTGTTAGACTGAAAGCAGTCGCGGAACCCACCTCGCAGACACCTTGTGGAAACCCAACACGTTGACTATTATATTTTGAGTACGTTCATAAGAGATGCCTACAATCTCGGCTATCTCTCTTATTTTCAATCTGCGGTCTCCCATAATTAAGTCGAGTATTTTTTTTACATTTTCGTCAGTAGTGGATGTCGGGTTCGTCTTTCACACTCTCTCTACCGCGCTTGAATTCTGCTATCCATTTTTTGACGGATGAATATGAAAGAACACAATCTCCTAATTTACTGGCCATATCATCATGGATGGCTTTTGATGACAGCCCCTCCTTATGGAGGTACTTAATGACGGCACGCTGCTCGATTTGCTCCATTTGCGGAAATGATGTCAGATTGCTTTGTTAATATATTTTTTAAATTAAAACTAATTATTGCACACGTTTCAAACTTCACACAATTAACAGGTCTGAAATGAACTAAATAATGTGGGTAGATTTGATTTTTAGAATTAAATGGATCAGTGTTAGGCCGACTACTTTTCAATCCACTCTCGTATTAAGCGAGGCAACGCGGCCAGCATCACGTGCATCTTTACACCGGGAGCGATGTGGGGTGGGTTGTTTGACGCGACATAATCGCGAATCTATTATGTGAGTTTTTGTTATAGTATTGTAATTTTGTACTTTAATTGATGCTGTTTTAAAAATGACTCTATATATACTACATAATATTATAAAGCAGAAGAGTTTGTTTGAACGCGCTAAACTCAGGAAATACTGATTATTTTCTGAAATCTTTTTCTGTTGAGTAGTCTGTTTATCGAGGAAGGTTTTAGGCTATATGTCATCATGCCACAACTTGGAGCGAAGCAGTTATCATAACTGTCAACTTCCCATACATTATTTTTTGAAAACTAAAGAAATATGGGTTCAAATATGTGATAATTTGAGGTTGGGGCGGGGCAGCTTGAAATAAATGAAAATATTTACTCTTACGGAAACCATGACCCATGATTTCATATCACCTTGAAAGGAAAGTCTGCGCCTGTGTCTCGTAACACCGGCTTGAAACGTCTGGTTGGGGGTAAATTCTTGTCATAAAATTTATTCATTATCCAGTGTCAATTTCCAATTTCCCATGTTTGATGATTACGATGACACTATCTATACCCGTTCGGTATTTTCGTGATTAAATCATGGAACCTACTATTTGTGCCGACGTTTCGTTATATAATTAATTAATTATAAGTTCACACCGTGATAGTTTAAACATAACATTACGATGTCATTATTCGATCTTCAATTTACAAGAATATTGTTTTTGAATTATTATTTTTTATACCACTTAGGTGGGAAACAAGTACATGGCCCACCTGATGGAAAGTGGTTTCCGTGGCCTATGGACGTTTGTAACACCAGAGGCGTCACAGTCGCGCTGCCAACCCTGTAAGTACAGAGTTTCTGTGCCGTCATTGTAGAACTCCCCACTGACTGCACAAATTCTCCAGTGAGCTCTGGCTACCCTACTCATCGCTAGGAACACAACACGAAGTTATTATAGCCGCGGTTGTCTGTAGGGCGGAGGTACTTCCCCATTCGGATTGCTCATTTGGGCGGCAATACCGCCGTGTCCTACCTGTAGCATTGTTTTCTTACTAGACTTAGAACATTGTTTAGTCACCGGATACGTTGCATACTACACGAATGTTTATCAAATGCTTTAATAGGCCATTTGACAAGGTCGTCCAATTCTACCCAATAAGCAATATGTAAGCTTGTTATCATAATACATGCCTTGCAAAATAAGATATTGCGTAACTTAATAACTCAACTGCAACTATGACTTTTCATTATTTTTAATTCCCAAAGTAAGTCAAAATATAAACAATCAAATTCAGTCCCAAATTATAACTCTTTAGGTTTCTCATTATATTACAAATTACTTTTATTATGAACTATATGCCTGTAATCACAACGTAGACTGAGATAAATACGAAATTCTCTTACACTCCATACAGTGACAGTGACTTTAACATGATACAATCGTGGTAGCCTAGTGGTATGGGTAATGGACTGCTGAGACGAGGTCTCTGGTTCAAGTCCAGGTTTTAACATGGCACACACCAATGAATTTTCGATGCTTTTCGAAGTTATGTGTGTATTCATCGCAGTTTTATAAGTGCCCGGTTAGTGGCAATAGGCTCGCCACCTATTACATCCTGAAAATAAACTGGCGAAATGTGGGTGCTAGCACCTCTGCCTACCCCTTCGGGGATATAGGCTTGAGTTTATGTTATGTTTTATGTTATAACATTAGCAGAATCAGGGCCCAGTTATGATAACCTCTTAACTTAAAACAACTCATGTGAAGAGTCGATCTAAGTTGAAGCGTCTGTAGTGGTTAAGGAGTTGGCCTAACGGTAGAGAGGTCCCGGGTTTGAATTCTCGGCTTTACACTACCGACGTAAACCCACTCCTAGCAAACAATATAGCTTAGTTAGGGGGGGTGAGAGGGAATATTAGTATTTGCGGTTAATATCTAATATCTTTTTATAAAAAAGTCTATATCATCCGAGTATCCTATTTTCTGGTTGTATCCAGGAATTTTACGAACACTACCGCCTGACTCCCCTATCTCGTTATGTAAAGTTTTGTAAACCTGCAGAAAAAAGATATCGCACCTCTCGCCATAGGCAAGGAATTCATCCTCACACATTGCAACCTGAGACGGCACGCACGCACACTCAGGCTGTAGAATGACCTCCCTGCTGCGGTTTTCCCAAGCACCTACAATATGAGGTTCTTCAAGAGGGGCATCAGAAGGTTTCTTCATGGTGTTGCATACGTCCATAGGCCACGGTAACCACTTCCCATTAGGTTGACCGGGTACCTACTTGTCTGTTACCAAAGTGGTATAAAAAAAAATGAGTTAATAATTTAAAAAAATAAAACGCCTTTTCTTCGCCTGTGGCGAGCGGTGCGCTAATATAATGTCATTCTTTAGTTAATAGGTACATATTCCGCGGCGGCGTGACTCGCGCGCCTCCCCGTTTCCGGGGACGAGTTGGGGGCTCTGCAGTCCCCACACCCGAGGAGAGGGCCAGATCGTGACAGATGGCCCTGAGTCGGCCGGGTTGCGAGTGATATGCCTGTCAACCTCACCTTCGGCAACCAAAGCGACGCACAGGCGGCGTGCGTTTTAGTCGGTTCGAGTTCGACATAATCTCTTCCACCGGCTCTGGTGGGAGGGTATCCGTGAGGATTTCGCGCACGTAAAAATAAAATAGGTACATCTTTTCAAAATTCACCCATGTTCTCAAGTATAAACCATTTTTAAAAGATATTTCTTAATTTCAGTTTAAGAAAGCTGTTTTGCTAATTGTTTATTTTATTTGATTTTATTAAATCAATCAATTAGCGCGTCAAAGTCGACTGCTGGACACCCAATGTTGGGAGGCTTTGCTAGGCCAGTGTGGAATCAGCCTACTGTTTCCACGCTAGCCAACCAAAGCCAGACGAGTTGGTACAGGGTTTTATTTTATTTCGAGTTTACATTGATATCGTCTGCGTATTTTTCCGTTATTCGTCTCTAACAACCACCTTCGGAAGAAATGGGGTGATGATACTTGTATTCTTTCTCCGTACACACGGATTTTACTAAATGAAATTTAAAAAAATAGTTAAATTTTACTACATAAGCTATTCTTATAAAGATTATTATGAAAATGGTCTATGCAACAATGACAGCCACGAAGTGTTCAACAATAAGTTCGTCTCGAATAACAAGCCTTAGTTACCCAACGTGCTCTACTTTTAACGGATAACTCGACTATTTATCATAGGCATACATAGTCGAGTCCTAAACACTTGCGGTCTTATTACAAAAAACGCAATTAAGTCAGGTTTAAACCTGAACTATAAAGTCTAGGCTTAATCTCAAGACCATGGTTTAAACTTCTCCTTATTACAAAAGCTGAATAATCCATAGACCATAATTTAAACCTTGGCTTAAATAAAACCACAGATTACTCAAACTATTGTTCGTTCATTATGATACCATTCAATCGCAACGTTCCGTTTCCTCCGAAAACAAAAATTATCTGAAATCATTAATATATAATATTTACTAAAAATGGTGAAAAAATGGATTTATATAATACATTTTCATTAAATTCAATTTTATGAATAATAGTTATACTTTATTTTGTATTAAAATATCATTATGATGCCTTTATTTGGCAATCATTGTTATGTATGATATTGGAAGATCTATGGACGTGAAATGGAACGAACTTTTTCGTTCACGCTGACTAGGTATCAAATTTTTCCCAATTATTATAACTACTTTAAAATATATTTATTGCAAGTTATTTAAAACGTTTAGTAAACCTATACTTTTGCCTAAAAAGCTTCTTCAGATATTTCCATAAAGGGGTTTACTGGAATACGATGTCTGTTAGGTAAACGCGGTATGTCCAATGACACCACGATATTAATATCTGCGATATCCATCAGATCAACTTCGTCAATATCCATTACGAGCATAGTATTATAAGAAAGTAAACGAATTTATATGACGCTAACCAGCTAACTTCAAAATGGCAAGTTTGACATATTATTATTGTGATTTACACTTTAGACCAACGTTAAACTAGGGGTCACGTAGGTTTATCTTTAGACCAGAGATAGTCCATGGTTTAGTAATAAAACCCTTTTTGTAATAAAAAAATCTTTAGACCATGGTCTAAAGACGATTTAAACCTGGTTTTAGAGTTAGTCCGTGTTTTGTAATAAGACTGTTGCGGTCTTATTACAAAAAACGGAATTAAGTCAGGTTTAAACCTGAACTATAAAGTCTAGGCTTAATCTCAAGACCATGGTTTAAACTTCTCCTTATTACAAAAGCTGAATAATCCATAGACCATAATTTAAACCTTGGCCTAAATAAAACCACAGATTACTCCAACTATTGTTCGTTCATTATGATACCATTCAATCGCAACGTTCCGTTTCCTCCGAAAACAAAAATTATCTGAAATCATTAATATATAATATTTACTAAAAATGGTGAAAAAAATGAATTAGATAATACATTTTCATTAAATTCAATTTTATGAATAATAGTTATACTTTATTTTGTATTAAAATATCATTATGATGCCTTTATTTAGCAATCATTGTTATGTATGATATTGGAAGATCTATGGACGTGAAATGGAACGAACTTTTTCGTTCGCGCGTATCAAATTTTTCCCAATTATTATAACTACTTTAAAATATATTTATTGCAAGTTATTTAAAACGTTTAGTAAACCTATACTTTTGCCTAAAAAGCTTCTTCAGATAGTTCCATACAGGGGTTTACTGGAATACGATGTCTGTTAGGTAAGCGTAGTATGTCCAATGACTCCACGATATTAATATCTGCGATATCCATCAGATCAAATGCGTCAATATCCATTACGAGCATAGTATTATAAGAAAGTAAACGAATTTATCTGACGCTAACCGGCTAACTTCAAAATGGCAAGTTTGACATATTATTATTGTGATTTACACTTTAGACCAACGTTAAACTAGGGGTCACGTAGGTTTATCTTTAGACCAGAGATAGTCCATGGTTTAGTAATAAAACCCTTTTTGTAATAAAAAATTCTTTAGACCATGGTCTAAAGACGATTTAAACCTGGTTTTAGAGTTAGTCCGTGTTTTGTAATAAGACTGTTGAGGTTTATTTCAATGGTGGAGTTTTTCATAAAAGTGGGCTGGATTTTATCACAGAAGCTTAACAATTTCGTTTTATTTGTAGAATTCAAATATGTGTAAGAATAAATATATCTATTTGCAATAAAATTGTGTTTTTGTTGCTATATTAAGCTATACGTATCTGGAATATCTCGATGCTTACTTTTTGGATCACACAAAGTATTAGAATATTGTTAGTATTACCATCTTAGCTCGCTAAGAATAAGTCATTAAAACGGGTGTACAGTAGTTCATACAAAAACATTATTATAAATACTAATATTTTATTCAAAAAATTGCCTGAAAATTATCCTTAAATATCACAGTGATAGCCAATATTAAATATTTCATAATTTTATTACTAGAAACTTTGTAAAATAACTCTAGATTTTACTATTCTAGAAAGATCTACCGAAGGACAGTCCAAAGTTAGGTTTCCAGCCACTGTTCATGAAGGGGGATTCAAACTTCTTGAAGCCGGCGCTGAAGTCCACGCTACTGGTGGGGCTGCGGAACACGTTGAGGTTACCCATCGCCGAGTAGTCCTTGCGCTCCAGGAACGGGGTGTGCGCCATGCCCAGAGAAGCACCGATTTTATTACTGAAATTGAAAATACAATTAGTTATATGACTTATTGAATAAAGAAACAAACAGTAAACAAAGCTTACAGAGCTGTGTCCATATGAAGCGAGGGTTAATCGAACCTAGACAGTTACACATGTTAAGAGTACGAGAAACCGGCAAGGATGTATAAAAACAATTATGACAGTAATAGAAGCGAAAGATGTATGCCAGAACCGTAGCAAGTGGAAAACTGTGTGCAGTGCCTACCTCACTGGGAAAAAGGCGTGACTGTATGTATGTACCAAAAAGCTTTTCAACGGTTTTCAGAGAAAAGTATAGGTATTTGAGGGCCCCTTCAAATTCTTCAAGGTTAAAATTAACTTGCTAAAGCTAACCGATACCATACCAAGTGATTAACAGAAGAGGCTCTAGCAATAGCTTACACCTCGGAGTTAGACAGCAGACGCTCTTGTGAAGATATACCGAATCAATAGAAAGAATAGGACAGCGGGCCCTGGTCTCCAATGTGTAGCTTTGGATGCAACCGTTAGTAATTCTAAAATAATGATTGTTGGACACCCACATCAGTTTTTTTAATTACATAAATTACTATGTACCATACTAGAACTACTATTATATATTTACATACTAATGTATCCTCTGTATCATAACATTCATAACCGACCGGTAAAGTACCCAGAAGACTGGCAGTATTGCCACGTTGAATGACAAATATTAATATTATACTAACTTGTATGTATAATCAAGGCCTCCACCAACAGTATTGAAGTTTGGAACATTTGGAATGCTAGGCATATTCTTGGAGACGAAGGCGTTTGCACCGACATTGTGCACACCATTGTTGAATAGTGTAGCGTGTCCTGCACCTGTTAGCTTAGAACCAAACCCGGGTATCGACTCTTTCATCACTGATACACCATGGCCGTTGCTGGAAAACAAAACATCATTAAATACAACACAGAACTAGTCAATCGAAGAAGAATCCAGGAGACAGTAAATATCTACTTACGCATTATCGTAAGCTAATCCAAAGCCTTTTGAAGCCAAGTTCATCTGGTCGTTAACATTCACACTCCCAAGTGCGCTGAGGGCATGGTGATCATTACCGGCAAGTGGGATTTTGGCTCCAAGTCCTGCGCTCCCATCTCCGTTGAGCGTGAGACTGCCTTGTGCTTGGCGACGAGCTCTAGTTCTTGCCAAGTCACCTGGCTGTTGGACCTCAAAATCTTGATCTTCATAATGTGTAGGATAAGCAAACTCTTCACCTACTCCAACTGGTCCATCCTCCCATTGGATGTGCCTCGCGTTGGCTCCAATTAACAAGACCGTAGCCAAGAACACCTTTGCAGAGAACATTTTGATAGTTTATAAGGTTAAGATGGTCCTTTAATGAAATTCAAAAGTTGAATGATTTGCTTTCGAGTTTGAAAGCTTTTTATATGAGATATTATCGCTGGAAAGGATTCCCCAGGTCCAAAACGATAGAATTATCATGTGAAGTACCTCTTATCACAGCGAAATGTAATTGAGTAAGGTTATCAACCTTACTGTGTCGAGGGTCATGTTCGTTGAGATGATTCCCGCACGCGTCTCATAATATTTTATTAATAACATCTTATTGAGTTATTAATGTTTGTTACTTACATGCGTCTTATATTACTGCTATGTTTTTGTGCTATTTCTGAAGAAGTCATCATCATCTGTGATGAAATTTTCTTTTTCTTTTCAAAGTAATAATTGTGTTTCATATTAATAATTGTGACGTCATTAGTATTTCCATAATATAATGGAAGTTGTCTAAATTAAAATATAAAAACAAAATTTATTACAATTATGTAAGTGATTATGTAGTTCATTGGTTAGATATTCCCCTTGTAAAGGACAGGACCTGGGTTCAATTCCCGCCTGGGCATTCACTTTTTCGATCAAATCGATTACGTAGGTAGGTTCTTGAAAAAAGTATAGTAGGTACAATAATACTGTCGGATAATTATGCAAAATAACAGGGAAAAATTGCGTATAAAGAAATATATAACACTATTGCAGCGCCACCTTTCACTTTGGTTCACATATTTTCGTGAACCTAATGAATGCAAAGTTTATGACAGGCATAATATTAGGTCTTTATATATGAAATTGCCGAAATTTACTTACAGATTCATGAGTTCGTTATTCCGGTAATTTAATAATAATAATAATAATAATAATAAATATTCTACAACATTCTTTACAACGTTATCTAGACCCATGGTAAGCATAGCTTAACTAGCTTGTGTTATGGAATCTAGAATACGGATAAACATACTTAAATACTTTTTTTGTAAATACATACATATTATAAGTTAGATTAATAGCTATTTCCATTATTTATATTTTGTTTGAAAGTTGATTTCAAGATTTTACAACTCTATGTTAAATTTAGTTTTTATTGGCCGCTTAATAAATTAAATTCGAACTTCAAAATTCCTAAATGCTATCCATTTTGATGATAAATTTCGTATTACTATTATACAACTATCACTTTTCAAAAAATGTAGTAACAGTGTTTGTTACCTTAATGTTGTCTCATTCATACACAAAAAAATTAAAAAATTTGGATTTGTCATGCCTAAAAAATGTAAAATGTTAGTACTGAAAATTGGGTTTCCTCCAATTTCTTCAAATAAACGGCACTTTCATATGTAACGACCTAATATTATAAATACCAGACACAATAAATACAAAACAATCTTGTAGTCTGTGATAGTAGACTTCAAAATAATTGTTTCATTCTTTCCTGGGCAACTGTATTGAATACGCTTTTTTAACAAGCTCCTGTGAATAAATTTAAATTTGTAGGTAAGAGTAAATTGTGCCAGCAAGGCTATTGTAAAATCCAAGAATACTTAGATGATAAACGAGCTTGGAAATTAGTTGCTACTCAAGTAAATAATTGTATTTAGACTAAGTAGTCTAAGTAAATGTTTGTAAATAGACAAAACAATAATGCCCGCTGAGTTTTTTCATGAAGTTTTTTTGTTACTTTCACATTTCTATATATTGCCGTTTATTAAGTCCCAATTTAATGGTCTATGTAGAATAAATGATTTTGAGTTGACTTGATTTGTTCCAACTTTGCCAATAACTCTTGTGCAAAAGCAAGTAATAAGCTAACGAAGTACAATCGCCAATGAAAGTACGTCAGCGCAAAAACTAGAAATTCCTCACCAGCTCACGAGTTTCTCTCTTCCTCCAGTCCCGGATACTTTAAGCGGGGCGTGAAAAATCAGCATCTGATGAGGCCGTCAAGCTGAGCCATTGTAACATGCTACGTGTCTGTAATGGTGACCCTCTTTCGTGAGAATTTGCCTTTAGCTTTCCATCAGGCGAGTCAAAGTCAGATTGGCGTGTCCTATACAAATAAAGGAAGAAATAAAATTATTATTAATTACAAAACGTAATTTAGCGGTTACGGTGTCGGCCTTATAAACGAGAACTCCTGGATAACCCATTGTTAACACTAGCAATTTAGCTTAGTCGGATGATTGAAGGGTATTACATAGTAGCTTGTAGAGTTAGACTGATTTTTCACCAAAGATATACAGATTCATGAGTTCGTTATTCCTGTAATTTAATATCTATTTCCATTATTCAAATTTTGTTTCTTACTCTGAATGATTTCAAGATTTTACAAATCTATATTAAATTTTGTTTTTATTGGCCGCTTGATAAATTAAATTCGATCTTCAAAAACAGTACTTCCTAAATGCTTTCCATTTTGATAATCAATTTTGTATTACTTTTTTAAAGCTGCCACTTTTCAAAAAATGGTGTTTGTTAGCTTAATGTTGTCTCATTCATACACAAAAAATCGTAAAATCTGGATATGTATGTATGTCTGTGTATGTAATTGGGTTTCCTTCAAAAATTTAAAATTTCTTAAAAAATTTCATATGTAACGACCCATTATTTAATACTAGCTGACCCACCCCAGCTTCACCCGGGGTATATTTTGAAGCTTCACGTATATTTTCGTCTTCAAAATATGTATGAAAAATTGCCGGATTTGTTAACATTTATTATCAATGCTCCGCTCCCTTAAGTAGTAGCGTGATGATATATAACCTAAAACCTTCCTCGATAAATGGACTACCCAACACTGAAAGAATCATTCAAATCGGACCAGTAGTTCCAGAGATTAGCGCGTTCAAACAAACAAACAAACTCTGCAGCTTTATAATATCAGTATAGATTCACCAAACAAAATAATATATTCATAGTCCACTTCTGACTGCGAGTCCTACCTCCCCGAAAATAACGTGTGTGTGATTATTCTGCATTCGGTTTCAGTTTTAGTTACACCTACACACATTGACATAAACATAAACTCACGCCTATATCACCGAAAGGGCAGGCAGAGGTGCTAGCACGCCCATTTCGCCAGTTTAAGCCATGTTTAGCTCCCAATATAATAGGTGGCGAGCCTATCGCCATTAACCGGGCACTTATAAACCTGCGATAAATACACAAATAACTTAGAAAAGCATCTAAAAGTCATTGGTGTGTGGCATGGTAAAACCTAGGATCGAACCCGAGACCTCGTCTCAGCAGTCCATTATCCATACCACTAGGCTACCGCGGTTTTGATAACAATATTATCAATACCTACACATAACTCCAGTTTTCTTCGAATGGTGTAATTACTTTTTATATCTATAATATAATGAAACACAAAGTATTTTGTGAAGAACCGCTGAGAATACCTTTTTTATATCATAAGGATAATGTTTCCTCAAAGGTGATTACGTGTCAAGAACATTTTTTGTAGTCAAAGTGTTTTGGAATTTATTTGATTCTTATTTACGTGACTACAGCGAAATGTATAAAAAAGGGGACTTTTTTTAATTATTGTACATGACCTATGTGATGGTAAATGAACTTAAATAAGGCAATGTAATGTGTATTACTATAACACCAATTAAATAAAAAATGGTACGGTCCGCAGAGTGACGAATGAACTACCTAACCACTTAGGTGGCAGACAAGCCACCTGATGGAAAGTGGTTACCGTGGCCTATGGACGTGTGTAACACCAGAGAAGCCACACTCGCGCTGCCGACCCTGTAAGCACAGTCTCTATGCCGTCAGTGCAGAGGACAAAGCAGGATATCATAGTCATCCCACTGACAGCATAAATTCTCCATTGAGCTCTGGCTACCCTACTCACCGCTGGGAACACAACACGAAGTTAATATAACCGTGGTATTCTGTAGGGCGGAGGAACTTCCCCAGTCGGACTGCTCAATTGGGCGGAAATACGGCCGTGTCCTAACTCCTATCCACTAGGTAAGATTATAATACACGCATTGTTTTTTTTTAAATTTATGTACACACTAGAAGATATATAGAGATACATAGACAGCCTCTGTGGCGTAGCGGTAGTGAACGCGACTGGTACGCAAGAGGCGCGGGTTCGATCCCCGCTCAGTGCAAATATTTGTATGCATGAATATGGGTATTTGCATCGGTCTGGGTGTTTCTATATATAATATGTATGTATTTACAAAAAAAAAAAAAATTTTAAGTATGTTTATTCGTATTCTAGATTCCATAACACAAGCTAGTTAAACTATGCTTACCATGGGTCTAGATAGCGTTGTGTAGAATGTTGTAGAATATTTATTATTATTTATTATTATTATTATTACATAGGTGGAAAAAGTAATACAGAGGCTCTGCTTATTTCTATCAGAAATCTCTTACAGCATACTCTCTATCCTCTCGCAGGGAGAGGAGAGAGAGTGAAGTAGAGAACTTAGAAAAGGGTGTAGGGAAGACGAGAGACAGATATATAAAAATATATAACAGATATATATATATATATATACGACGAAAATGCCTTATTCCAGTTAATGCCGCATTTACTCTCTTGATGTGCCTGTGGACAATGATGTGCCTGTGGACGGTAAATTTAACATAAAACCGGTACAATCAGCCATTGCCTCGGTAAAGGAGAGGACCGATGCTTCAGCGTGAACTAACTTCTTTATGCAAAGCTCTAGGTTTTCCTGAAGAAATTTTCAGAACGCTTTTGATGTGTGTTTTAAGGAGTTGGGAGAACATTGCTAAATGTGAATACTTGAAAACTGTCTAATTTGTAATGTTCGGTAGTTTATTAGTCAGTCACTCGAACAAGACTTTCTTCATAATAAATACCTAAAAATAACTTGGGTAGCTAGTAGTACTAGCTTTTCCGAACTTAACGCGGACGTAGTCGCGGGCAACAGCTAGTATTTATGATACATATACACACATACATACATACATATAATCACGCCTATATCCACGGAGGGTTAGACAGAGGTGAATTAACACCCACAATTCACCAATCATTGAATTCGGTTCCACGTAATGGGGGGTGAGCCTATTGCCGTCTTCAGGGCACAATTTTGACTCAAGCCATGCATCTGAGGCTGAGTCTGGGCTGTATATATCTGTCTGATGTTAAACAGCCTTTTCCCTTAGTCGCCATATGTATATAAATACATACATAATTAAACATAAATATATGTAATAATGTTATACATAATATGTAATAAAATAATGTTGACCAACGTTGCCGAAATAAGTTTATTATATCACTTTATGAAAATAAATCTATGTTTAATTAGAATCATGAACTTTGATAATATATCACTATAATAAGTTACTGTCGATAACGTTTCATGCGTGTACGATAATAGGTGCATTACATTTGCCGCTTGTCGCTCAGGGGTCGGGGAATCCTTCTTGGTGCAGACATTCATATAAAAGTGAGTTTATTTTATCTTCACATCATACTACAACTGGGTGTACAAAGAACAACTTGTCCTTTACATTTAAAAGTTCAACCAAAATGTACGCAACAAAGTTGATTCTCGCTACAGTTTTGTTAGTGGGTGTAAGGGCAAGGCACGTTCCTTGGGAAGAAATTTCATACGAATATCGGAAGACTCGGACTTTGAATCCCAACATCCGGGACACTTAGCGAGTGGTAGAGTACGCCGGCAGGCACAAGGCAGTCTCACACTCAACAGTGACGGAACTACAGGACTCGGCGTCAAAGTTCCTATTGTTGGCAACGACAGGAATAGTCTGAGCGCGCTCGGAAGTGTGGGCCTAGACAACCACATGAACACGGCATCGAGAGGCTTCGGATTGGCTCTAGATAATGTGTGAGTACCTAATATTTATATGACTTTAACTTTATCACGTTCACGGCCTCTGTGGCGTAGCGGTAGAGCGTTCGACTGCCACGCAGGGGGTACGGCGTCTATTCCCGCTCCGTACAAATATTTATATGCATGAATATGTATTTTTGCATTGGTCTGGATGTCTCTATCCAGTATGTACATACATACATACATACAATCACGACTCCATCCCCGGAGAGATAGGCAGAGGTGAATTAACACCCACATTTCACCAAAAATTGTATTTGGTTACACGATATAGGGGGTGAGTCTATTGCCGTATTCCGGGCACTATTGTTGACTCGAGTCATGCGTCTGAGGCTGAGTATGGGCTGTTTATATCTGCCTGATGTTAAACAGCCCTATCCCTTAGTCGCCATGTACAACACTGCATGGGAAGAAATGGGGTGATGGGGATTCTACTCTGCCGGGAACCACCCGGCTTCCATCCAGTAGATATTTACAAAAGGAGTATCTAAGTATCCGAATTCTAGATTCCATAACACAAGCTAGTTAAGCTATGCTTGCCTAGATACCTTATCTAGATAGCGTTAAAATGTTGTTCATATTCATGTTAATTGATTACAATAGAGTGTCTAATGAAGTATATTGTCCTCCAGCAATGGCCACGGTCTGTCAGTGATGAAGGAGACGGTCCCCGGCTTCGGCTCCAAGTTGACTGGCGCCGGCCACGCGACGCTCTTCAACAACGACGTCCACAGAGTGGGCGCCAACGCCTTCGTCTCCAGGAACATGCCCACCAACTTCCCCAACGTGCCCAACTTCAACACTGTTGGCGGAGGAGTCGACTATACCTTCAAGTTAGTATAAACATTAGACAATTTGTTGTACATATGTATAAAAATTGTTATAGTCTAAATTTTGTATTCTAGTAAATTTTACAATGATCACTGCATTTCAGGATCGCTGTTTTTTCATAGCACTTAGGTGGCAGACAAGCACACGGCCCACCTGATGGAAAGTGGTTACCGTGGCCTATGGACGTTTGCAACACCAGGGGAGTTACACTCGCGCTGCTAACCCTGTAAGCACAGTGTTTCTGCGCTGTCAGTGTAAAAGGCAAAGCAGGACAAGCTTTTGGTTGACAACACAAAGCTCTGACAACCCTACTCACCGCCGGGAACACAACACGAAGTTATTATGGCCGCTGTATTCTGTAGGGCTAAGGCACTTCCCCAGTCGGACTATTCAATTGGGCGTAAATACCGCCGTGTCCTGTATTGAGATATTTATTGACTTTTTCAATTACTTCAGGAACAAGATCGGTGCTTCCCTGGGCATGGCGCACACCCCGTTCCTGGAGCGCAAGGACTACTCGGCGATGGGCAACCTCAACCTGTTCCGCAACCCCACTACCTCTGTGGACTTCAGCGCCGGCTACAAGAAGTTCGAGACTCCCTTCATGAACAGCGGCTGGAAACCTAACTTTGGATTATCTTTTGGAAGATCTTTTTAGAATAGTTTATAATCATAGTTTAACACTTCATCATATTCATTATTCAGTTTTGTGATATAGTTTAGTTTCATTGTAAATTAATTCAAATAAAATATTAATATATTCAAAAGACATTATATTATTAAGCACCACTTTATTACTATCATGTAATTGATCTTCGAATTTACGTACCCGTTAAAATAAAATCAGGAATATTCTTCCATTGAGTAGGAATCAAACTTGAGCCACCTAACTTGGCAGACGAACAATGTACCTATACGCCAAAGGTTGTGAAAAACCAAGGTGGAGTTTCTATTGAACGGGAATAAAAAGCCTGCCACAGTAATCGATTTATAGCCGACGGCGGCAACGAGAGTAATGTGTTAGGCGTGTATGTATGTTTGCATGTAGTTCGTAGGGACAAAAACTATGGTGTGGATGTTTGGTGCTAAAATCCGTGTTTTCAAAATATGATTTTTCTTCATATTTATCGAGTAGGGTATCAAAATGAAGGGAATCAGAACGTGATTACAATATTATATGTGTACTAATTGAAACGTGGGAGCTGCGTAAGTGTGGTACCACATCAATGGGATACCCCCTTGCATCTTCACCATCCACTAATGATGTTGTCGCACGATTATTCACAAAATATTCTTCTATTAAGTACAATTTTTCACAATTAGAAGATATTTTACTAGAAATTCTTAAACAATAACCAACACGAATTATCTCTGCTCAAACTAAGAATGACAAAGATATTCGCATCAAATTCGAAATTTGTTGGTAAATATAATATTATGTACTTTACAGTCTATCCTACCGACTTCCTACCCAAAGCAAAAGTTTGACCATTGTACAAACTTGATTCTCTTGCTCAAATGTATGGGTAACGTTTTTGGCGATTTCTGTCTTTCCTAGTACTCAAAGCTAAAATAGTCCCGTAGAGTGTTTTGATCCCCACATGAAGTAGGTGCGATTGGGACAAAAAATTTTTTTTTGACTTTTAGCATTTTTCTTGCTTACTGTACGATTTTGCCAAGATCTGTGAAAGACCTTCCCTAACTTTTTGAGATACTTTCAACTGTATTCAAAGTATCTCAAAAAGTTAGGGAAGGTCTCCTAAGAACATTTTGCTGTAACTACAACGGTTAAGGTACTACCCGGTTTCAAAAATACACCCTTGATATATATGTCATATCATATCTCAAATGTTTAAAATAAAATAAATTATTAAAAAGTGATTAACAGCAAAGTAGAATTTGGACCACCCCATCTCTTCGCATGCGGTGTCATACAAGGCGACTAAGGGATAGAGCTATTTAACATCAGACAGATATATAGAGCCCAGGCTCAGCCTCAGAGAGACTTGAGTTAACAATTGTGCCCGGAAGACGGCAATAGGCTCGCCCCCTATTATGTGTGACCGAATTCAATGATTGGTGAAATGTGGGTGTTAATTCACCTGTGCCTAACCCTTCGGGGATAAAGGCGAGATTATATGTATGTATGTATATGTTAAAAAAATATTAAGAAATAAATAACCAAATAAACATCAAAACAAGTTTGGTAGCAGGCGGTACCCACGTACCAATCGTAAAACAAAAGATCCGATCTTTCAGACAGCAGTGGGTTGTGTTATATTTTTAATAATTTATTTTATTTTAGAATGCTGTACTAACAAACATACAAAGGCATAAAGACATGTTATATATTAGAATATTTGGGACACTAAATTCAATGTCGACTATCACCGATACGTTCGTGACAGTTGGTTACGACGGGACCGGCTTGTGGTAACGTTTACAAAACAGCTCTCAACCCTCTCTTTATACGTACGATGTATATAATTTTAAATAAAATATGTATACTAAAGCTATGCAGGGTCACATGACCGCTTGTAGGTATCACGTTGACCTTGGGAAATACATCTATTATTGATGTGATCTATGGAGTGCTCCTTTGAAACTTAAACCCGGAATATCTAATTGTAGTTCGTAGAAAATGGACCCTTGTTACCCCGTACTATACGGCACATTACCACAATACACTTGTCACCTGTAAAGCTCTAGGCAGATCATAGGCAATTGGTGTGGCAAGCAAACTCTGGGAACAAACCCACAAAGCTTTGAAACCACACTATTACTAGTATTGATTAGTTGCCGATTTCCATTTCAACATCTCCTAACCCTTTTTCCTTGGAGTGTGACAGTTGATGTGGGGAATCAATGTAATTAAATATCTTTAAAACTGGATAAAATGTAGAATATAAAAACCGATTTTAATTTTGTAGGTGAATGAAAGTTCTCATGTAGGAATATTGACTATTGGTGTAAGAAAGCAATGTTTTTAATAAAATTACAACAGAGTAACAAAAATTATTGCCAGTGATCAATTTTGTCTTTATTATGACATCGTATGCAAATAAAAAACTGTTCAATTAGGGTATTATTATACCAGTCACGAGATGGCGACTGCAGGAGTGGATTCGATTTAAGTTTTGTCCGTCAATTGAATAGTTTTATAGGAAGTAGAACACGGCGGTATTTCCGCCCAATTGAGCAGTCCGACTGGGAAAGTACCTCCGCCCTACAGAATACCGCGGTTATAATAACTTCGTGTTGTGTTCCCAGCGGTGAGTAGAGTAGCCAGAGCTCAATCTCTCAATTTCTGCTGTCAGTGGGACGACTAAAGGCTTGTCCTGCTTTGTCCTCTGCATAGACGGCACAGAGACTCTGTGCTTACAGGGTCGGCAGCGCGAGTGTAGCTTCTCTGGGGTTACACACGTCGATCGGCCATGGTAACCACTTTCCATCAGGTGGGCCATGAGCTTGTCTGCCACCTAAGTGGTATAAAAAATAGTAGTCCCTACATTGGCGGTCTTGTTAGATACTTTTTCACGGCCTGCTTAACGAACTCGGGACTATAAAAACTAAAACCCGACTACTGAATAAGTATTAAACAAGAAAATATCTAGGATAGCCGTGGTCGTATGCCACTTTTCCATACAATGTATTTTTTTGTTAGACTAAGTAACATTCAGTAGTCGGGTTTTAGTTTTAAACTTATTTTTCTATGTATATTGTTTTGGGGCAAGCAATAGGTAAGTGTAATTTATACATATTTTAAATATGCTACCTAAGGCCATATTAATCTTAAATTTATTTTTTAACACAGTACTTTATGATCGCTAAAGGGCGCCACATTATGTTCAGTGACATGTTATAAAGCCTATTACCAGCAGACGACTAAGATGCTTCTAACGATACCTCATTTGTACAGTTCTATTCAGTGATTGAGGAGCTATGGAGGGAACATATGAACATACATACATACATATCCTGTCATAATCATGACCTTCCTTTGTCGCCGTTGTCGGATAAAAAGAAGGAAAACGAGCGCGGGCAGAGTTTTTGTAAAGAAATTGAAAAGGCATTACATGAATTGGAACTCTTTTTGACATTACAACAGAAAAAAATCTCTTATTTATGCCACCCAAATCAAAGTCAACGTGAACCCGTTTTCACATTATCTGGTCCGATATCTGATAGCCTATATCCGATATCCGACAGACGACACTATGTGCTGTTTTCACATTTATTCGATAAATTGGTCCGATATGGACATTCGCTCGACAGCACAGACTATACCCCTTCCATTATGTTATTGTATTTTAGGCAAATGGAAGTAGGGATTGCATATAAAAAATAAGATTAAGTTAAAAACCTTGATTGAAAAAGTCATAAATCCATAAATGAAAATACAGCTTAGTCTTGTATGTAGTATTAAAGTTATCTAGCTATTTACCATGCTGTAGTTTCCGATATTTCGGCGCTGTTAAAAGCCCTATGACCAGGGAGGAACAGGAGTATTGGTGGTCAACAGTGCAATAGTTTTTTTTAGAAGTAAATATATCGATGTACCCTATAAATACCAGACGTTCGGTAATTGAAACCCATCCACATGATTGAAATTTTTTATACTTTTTGATTTCAATCTCTTCCCTAACCAATCTTGGTATATAGTAGCGTTTTGTCGAGAAAATCTGAGGGTTATGTAACTCGATCCAGTGGTCAGTACCGGACTCCAATAAATGTTGAGCGATTGCAGATTTACGCGGTTAGTTGTTTTTGATTGCCCTGATATGTTCCATGATTTGGCATGTAACCGTTCTTTTGGTTTGTTCTAGGTTTATAAGAATTGCCATAGCTACAGTCTTCCAGGAAGGAGTCATCTTTGGTTGAGCACAGGCATTGCGACAGCTTTTTAAAAGGAGTGAAGATAGTTTAACAGAAACCTTCTTCAGGATGATAGCGACCTTATCAGTCACTTCTTTGGTGTAGGGTAAAAAGACTGGCCGTCTTTTCACCTTGCAGTTCAAGGGTGTATTTCTGATCAGTCTGGGTGGTCTGTATCAATTATTTTGTAGAACGCCGTTAATGTGATTCAATTCTTCTTGTAAATAATCAACAATAGTTCCCAGAAGACGGCAATGGGCTCACCCCCTATTACGAGGGATCTACGAATGTGTGGGTGTTAATTCACCTCAGCCTATCCCTCCGAGGATAAAGGCGTGATTATATGTATGTATGTATTTTTTGTACAACATTCTTACCTACCTCCAGTGTACATAAGATGTCATCAACATACAAGATGGTGAAAACATGGATATCATGATTTAATGTGGAATTATTATTTAAGATATATCTATTTAATGATAAGGCAGTATTATTATTAATTATTATTTATTAGTATTCACAAAGAAGGCCAATAAGATACCAGATGTACATGGTTGACAAGAACCCTTACGGGTTTGTCCAGACAACCGCGGTTACATTCGACTCGGGTTTATAACTATAAATTAGTGTCTATCTATGAGGATTCGATACAGATCAATTTTCTATGAATACTCTTCTAACTTTTAGGTTAACTAAATTCTTCTTAAATACATTTTCTTTAGATAAGTTGTAGGTATTAATAATTTTGAATTACTTATATATTTTTAAGTTGATATTTTTATGATAAACTACATGCAGACTATTCAGACTAGTAGATTCGTGTATGTACATTTTATATTTTACAAATTTATCATAAAATGATTGTGCCATAACTCCAAAACGTACTACTTTATACTCATATTATGGAATATGTTTTTTGTTTCTTTCCTTCGAAAAGACAACAACGCGTCTTCGATAAATTCATTTATAGTGCTCGAGTGATCGATAATTAGTCTTAAATTAATTAAATGTTAATAAAAATACCGCCAGTAATATAAATTAAAAAAAAAATGTTCTAGTAGAGGATTATAACACTTTCAAGTTTTTATGATAAAAATATATTCGATCGACTAGTTACGTCCCTAAAATTGTTTTCTGACCGACGTGATTTTGTCAATGAAATACAACGTATTGGCACCTAATTATTGTTAATATTCTGCTAATTAATCAATATTGACAGAAATACTGACAATCACTAAACGTTTGTTTGTACTGTGCTTGTTCTGATTTACCTAAGCTCGTGTAGTTTTTATTTAGTTGAAATGCTCACAAAACTTTATTCAATAGCATTATCGTGTGCAAAACATATAAAAATGGTTTATAAATTGTTTTAAAACTACAGTGGAAAGTTAAAAGTGGACTAAACAAAGAAAAAACTTAATTATGAAATGTATGATATTTTATTTGAAAGTATTTACAATACAATGGAAATGGTAATTCTCATTAAATTGAAATAAATAAACATAATGACAACATATTAAAAAACTTATTCCATAATTATTCTAAAAAGATCTTCCAAAAGATAATCCAAAGTTAGGTTTCCAGCCGCTATTCATGAAGGGAGTCTCGAACTTCTTGTAGCCGGCGCTGAAGTCCACAGATGTAGTGGGGTTGCGGAACAGGTTGAGGTTGCCCATCGCCGAGTAGTCCTTGCGCTCCAGGAACGGGGTGTGCGCCATGCCCAGGGAAGCACCGATCGTGTTCCTGAAGTAAATGAAATATTCAATAAATATCTGAATACTGTGCTACTGAAGTGCAGCTACTATATTACTGCAGAATTTTCAACTATAAATGAAGAATTTAACAAATTGTTTCAAAGTTCATACTAACTTGAAGGTATAGTCGACTCCTCCGCCAACAGTGTTGAAGTTGGGCACGTTGGGGAAGTTGGTGGGCATGTTCCTGGAGACGAAGGCGTTGGCGCCCACTCTGTGGACGTCGTTGTTGAAGAGCGTCGCGTGGCCGGCGCCAGTCAATTTGGAGCCGAAGCCGGGGACCGTCTCCTTCATCGCTGACAGACCGTGGCCATTGCTGGAGGAGAACATACTTTATTAGAGGACGAATTCATGAGCAATGATTATAGTATATGTCGGGATCTGACTAATTCAATTTGAGAAACAGATGCTATAAATATTTTATGTAAAACTTATAGTGATTAAACATGTATAAATCAAATTCACCAGAACAGCCTCTGTAGCGTGGCAGTAGTGAACGCAGATACTACATATATGAGGCGCGGGTTCGATCCCCATTCGGTGCAAATATTTGTATGCATGAATATGAATGTTTGTATTGGTCTGGTCGTGCCCGGTTGTCATTCGAATATCCATGTCAGTCTAACTGCAATGCTTCGATATCGCCTTTGGGTTGTAGAGGTCAGATGGCCGTCGTTTCTCGGGAAATATCAAAGTTCAGTCAAATTGCAGTTAGACCGGTAAAGCAGATCCCAGATTCCGAGGTGAAAGAATCGAATGCGCCTGAAATTAACGTTAGCGTTAATTCCAGGCGGGCGTTTAGAATGAAGAGGAAATTAAATCTAATTAATTACTCACACATTGTCTAGAGCCAATCCGAAGTCTCTCGATGCCGTGTTCATGTGGTTGTCTAGGCCCACACTTCCGAGCGCGCTCAGACTATTCCTGTCGTTGCCAACAATAGGAACTTTGACGCCGAGTCCTGTAGTTCCATCGCTGTTGAGTGTGAGACTGCCTTGTGCCTGCCGACGTACTCTACCACTCGCTAAGTGTCCCGGATGTTGGTACTCGATATCCTGGTCATAATATTCTGGATGTAAAATCCTTCAACGAATCTATACGGTACTTCTTCCTGTGGAATTTGTCTTGCACTTGCACCCACTAATAAAACAATAGCCACGATTATCTTTGAGACGTACATTTTGTTTGGAATATTTAGTCACTGGCTAGTTGTGCTTCGTTAACTGAGTTGTGGAATGATATGATACCTATGAAGACAAACTCTCTTATATATAGTAGTAACATCGGAAAGGAATCCCCGATCCCTGCGTAATAATATTAATATGTAAAGTACTTCTATCTTAATGTCTTGATGCGTACCGTACGGTAGTTTCAAGAGCAAAAGTTTATCTGAAAACATATCACCGAATGTGATTAACTCTTAATATGTGATTACTGCTGTGATTGATTAATGCTGTACTTGCTACTAAACTTACTAACGTACACTTTCTTCATGACAATAGTTCTTGTTAGTTTTGCATTTATTACATACATACATATAATCACGCCTTTATCCCCGGAAGGTTAGGCAGAGGTGAATTAACACTCACATTTCCCCAAGGGAGAGAGGGAGCGAGCCTATTGCCGTCTTCCAGGCACTATTGTTGACTCAAGCCTTTCATCTGAGGTCGAGTCTGGGCTTTACATATCTGTCTGATGTGAAACAGCCCTTTTTTTACGTGCGCAAAATTCCCACGGTTACCTCTCCACCGGAGTCGGTGGGAGAGGTTATGTCGGACTCGAACCGAACAAAACGCACGCCGCCTGTGGGTCGTTTTGGTTGCTGAAGGTGAGGTTGACAGGCATATCCCTCGCACCCCGGCCGACCCAGGGCCATCTCTCACGATCCGGCCCTCTCCTCGGGTGTGTGGGGACTACAGAGTCCCCAACTCGTTCCCGGAAAACGGGGAGGCGCGCCAGACGAGCCGCCGCCGCGGCCTGCTTTTGCCAGGGTGACAGGTGGCTCCACCTGTCACCCCCAGGCCAATGTCAAGCAGCCCTATCCATTAGTCGCTTTGTACGACACCGTATGGGAAGAGAGGGGGTGCTCCAAATTCTTCTCTGCCAGGAACCGCACGGCGTTTTATTATAGACTATTAACAACCGTTGGCAGTGTAAAAACCAGTATTCGAAGCGGTCGCGAGGCTGACATAAAATTGAAAAGAAGAATTATACAATCCGTTTATAATTGACGTTGCAATCGCGTTACAAATATAGAAAATACAAAAAAATTACCGATCCTATTGAAAACCTTTCCATTTTTGAAGTCGGTTAAAAAGTACCTAATGGCTGTGCTAATAGTGAGAATGATTCTTAAGACAAAAGAAATCACTTATGTACTTTTCTGAAACGAAAAGTACTTTTTTGTTTTATGCGGTTCAGTTTTAGAACATCATCTCTGTTTAGTTAACATTTTCCTCATTTTATTTTATAACGATCTTATTGATCTTATCGGTTGTTCCCAATTAAATCACTTGTACGAATTATTTTCGATATTTCAAGAAATGACGTCTCAAATCATCACATTTGGGGAAGTACCTACACCTTGTTCCAGCCATAGATTCTTATGACCTACGCTGGCTACGGTTGAAAACCAGCTCTGCAGATTGTACCCAATCCTTAGCACTTAGCTGAACTGTGACCATTTAGACACACTGCACACCGATCGACATTTACGACATATGACTAGCTGCTGCCCGCGACTTCGTTCGCGTTAAATTCGTTAAAGCTATTTTTCGGTATTTATTATGAAGAAAGTCTTGTACGAGTGACTGACACGAGCAAGTAATGCTCGTGAAGGAGTAGGCGGGGCTGGAACGGCTGCGGGAGCGACGAAGGATCGCAAGCCAAGCTGCCAGCGTACGAAGGCAACTCGGGCGTCGGGGGACGATGGACGACCTCCGCCCTCATAAGCGCAGGCCTGGGGATGACTGGTGGAGCCACCTTTCACCCTGGCAGAAGCAGGCTGCGGCGGTGGCGCGCTTCACGTGCCTTCCCGTTTCCGGGGACGAGTTAGGGACTCTGTAGTCCCCACACCCGAGGAGAAGGCCAGATCATGAGAGATGGCCCTCTCCGTGGATCGCCGGGGTGCGAGGGATATGCCTGTCAACCTCACCTTCGGCAACCAAAAATGACCCACAGGCGCGTGGGTTTTGGTCGGTTCGAGTCCGACATAACCTCTCCCACCGGCTGCGGTGGAGGGTATGTGTGGGGATTTTATCCATGTAAAAAAAAAGCCGCCGCAGACCTACTCAGCCCAAATTACCATGTAGTTATAACGCGAAATAGATGCTTATATTTGTATGTCAGCGAAATACATTCTGCCTCATTACTTATTGTAATGGCGTGATGGCAATAATACTTATACAAGGTTTTGAAGTTTTTTTTTTCTAAATCGGCTGTTCGCTATTCTATTGGAGTAAGATGTGAATTCTGTCGAGACTTGCTGAGCCGAGGATTCTGCAGTACGCAACGATAATATATCACTATAATAAGTTACTGTCGATAACCTTTCATGTGTGTGCGATAATAGGTGCATTACATTTGCCACCTGTCGCTCAGGGGTCGGGGAATCCTTCTTGGTGCAGATATTCATATAAAAGTGAGTTTATTTTATCTTCACATCATACTACAACTGGGTTTACAAAGAACAACATGTCCTTTGCATTTAAAAGTTCAACCAAAATGTACGCAACAAAGTTGATTCTCGCTACAGTTTTGTTAGTGGGTGTAAGGGCAAGACACGTTCCTTGTGAAGAAATTTCATACGAATATCCAGGATACTCACTAATTACCAGTTCCGGGTACCCGGAAGACTCGGACTTTGAATACCAATATCCGGGACACTTAGCGAGTGGTAGAGTACGACGGCAGGCACAAGGCAGTCTCACACTCAACAGCGATGGAACTACAGGACTCGGCCTCAAAGTTCCTATTGTTGGCAACGACAGGAATAGTCTGAGCGCGCTCGGAAGTGTGGGCCTAGACAACCACATGAACACGGCATCGAGAGGCTTCGGATTGGCTCTAGATAATGTGTGAGTACCTAATATTTATAAGATTTTAACTTTATCACATTCACAGCCTCTGTGGCGTAATGGTAGAACGTTCGACTGCTACGCAGGGGATGCGGGTTCTATTCCCGCTCCGTGCAAATATTTGTATGCATGAATATGTATTTTTGCATTGGTCTGGATGTCTCTATCCAGTATGTACACTATTGCCGTATTCCGGGCATTATTGTTGATTCGAACCATGCGTGTGAGGCTGAGTCTGGGCTGTATATATCTGTCTGATGTTAAACAGCCCTATCCCTTAGTCGCCTTGTACAACACCGCATGGGAAGAAGTGGGCTACTCTGCCTGGAATCACGTGGCTTCCATCATGTATCTATTCATCCAGTATGTATTTACAATAAAAAGGATCTTATTATCCGCATTCTATATTCCATAACACAAGCTAGTTAAGCTATGCGTACCATGGGTCTAGATAGCGTTAAAATGTTTTTTATATTAATGTTAATTGATTACAATAGTGTATAATAAAGTATGTTCTCCTCCAGCAATGGCCACGGTCTGTCAGTGATGAAGGAGACTGTCCCCGGCTTCGGCTCCAAGTTGACTGGCGCCGGCCACGCGACGCTCTTCAACAACGACGTCCACAGAGTGGGCGCCAACGCCTTCGTCTCCAGGAACATGCCCACCAACTTCCCCAACGTACCCAACTTCAACACTGTTGGCGGAGGAGTCGACTATACCTTCAAGTTAGTATGAACTTTCAAACAAATTGTTGTACAAACAATAATGTATCAAAATTGTTGTAGTCAAAATTTTATGTTCGAGTAAATTTTACAATGATCAGTGCACTTCAGTATCGTTATTTTTTTATACCACTTAAGTGGCAGACAAGCATACGGCCCACCTGATGGGAAGTGGATACAGTGGCCTATGGACGTATGCAACAGAAAGGGAGTTACACTCGCGCTGCCAACCCTGTAAACACAAGAGTTTCTGTGCCGTTAATGTAAAAGACAAAGCAGGACAAGCTTTTGGTTTTGACGTGACAACGTCTTATAAATTGGTTTGCCGGGTGACACTTCAAGAAACTGCGTTACGCTCCGCTCACGTTATGCGCTCACAATGAGAGCGAGTGAGAGGCACGCGTCCCTTCCACTCGGGCATGGTTAGCCCGCCTAAGAGCGAGAGAGACAGACATAAAAAGTGAAAGGCACGCGTCCCTTCCACTCGAGCACAGTTAGCCCGCCTAAGAGCGAGAGAGACAGAGCGAGAGAGAGAGAGTGAGAGAGATAGGCATACACACCGGTTCATGTCTTGCGCTTCTATTTCGCTTAGGCGCCTGCATACAAGTTTACACGTTGCCAGTTAATTGTAAAACGATTGTGTAGTGATATTTCATCCTTCTTCCTACTATACGTATGAATATTCACATTAAAATTATTTTACCACTCAAAGTCGTTGTCACGTAAAACTTTCGCCCGTATACCGACTTTACAGGCAACCAATTTTTCCCACTGACGGCACTAAAACTTTCCAGTGAGCTCTGGCTAGCCTACTCACCGCCGGGAACACAACACGAGGTTATTATGGCCACGGTATTCTGTAGGTCTAAGGTACTTCCCCAGTCGGACTACTCAATTGGGCGTAAATACCACCGTGTCATGTATTGAGATATTTATTGAATATTTCATTTACTTCAGGAACAAGATTGGTGCTTCCCTGGGCATGGCGCACACCCCGTTCCTGGAGCGCAAGGACTACTCGGCGATGGGCAACCTCAACCTGTTCCGCAACCCCACTACCTCTGTGGACTTCAGCGCCGGCTACAAGAAGTTCGAGACTCCCTTCATGAACAGCGGCTGGAAACCTAACTTTGGATTATCTTTTGGAAGATCTTTTTAGGATATTTTTTTTTTTAATTATGCGTTCATAATCTTTATTTATTTCAGTTTTGTGAGAATCTCCATTTTCATTATATTGTAAATAATTTCAAATAAAATATCGTACATTTCATAAAAAGTTATTTTCTTTGTTCAGTCCACTATTTACTTCCCACGATAGTTTTAAAACAATTTATAAGACATTTTACATTTTAGATGTTTTGCATACGATAAAGTTATAAAATACATTTCTTTTTTAAATTTTTACTAACAAAATACACATTGCTACGGTAAGTCTATAAATAATACATATAAATAACAAAAATTGTCAGTATACCGACGAAATATCGAAAACTCAGAATAATACAGCATAGTAAATAGTCCGATAACTTTAATACTAAGCTGTATTTTCATTTATGGATTTATGACTTTTTTAATCAAGGTTTTTTTTTAAATGCAATCCCTACTTCCGTCTGCCTAGAATACAATAACATAATGGATGGGGTATAGTCTGTGCTGTCGAGCGAATGTCCATATCGGACCAATTTTGTCGGATAAATGTGAAAACAGCACTTAGTGTCGTCTGTCGGATATCGAATATCGGCTATCAGATATCGACTATCGATTCATGTTGAGTTTGATTTGGGTGGCATAAATAAGAGATTTTTTTTCTGTTGTAATTTCAAAAAGTGTTGTAATTCATATAAAGCCTTTCCCGTAGCCTTTTCAATTTTATTACAATAAAGAGCTGTCCTACTCTGCCCGCGCTCGTGTTTCCCTCTTTTTACCCGACAACGGCGACAAAGGAGGGTTATGACTTTGACAGGCTATGTATGTATGTATTTAGGTTCATAATTATGTTCCCTTCATAGCTCCTCAATCACTAATTAGAACTGTACATATGACGTATCGTTAGAAGCACCTTAGTCGTCTGCTGGTAATAGGCTATTTAACGTGTCACTGAATGTAATGTGGCGCCCTTTAGCGGTCATAAAGTACTGTGTTAAAAAATAAATTTGAGATAAATATGGGCTTAATTTGCATTTATGCATATTTTAAATATGTAAAAATTACATATATTGCTTGCCCCAAAATAATATTATAAAAAAATAAGTTTAAAACTAAAACCCGATTAATGAATAAGTATTAAACAAGAAAATATTTAGGATAGCCGTGGTCATATGCCACTTAGTCTAACAAAAGAATACATTCTAGGGACAAGTGGCATACGACCACGGCTATCCTAGTTATTTTCTTGTTTAATACTTATTCAGTAGTCGGTGTTTTAGTTTTTACAGTCCCGAGTTCGTTAAGCGGGACGTGAAAAAGTATCTAACAAGACCGCCAAGTTAGGGACTACTATTTTAAGTTCAATAGTATAGGAAATGGTGGTCCTATTGTAATGCATCTCATTTTTTTACCATCTAGCGGGGTGCAATCAGTTGACGGACCAAACTTAAATCGAATTCACTCCTGCAGTCACCATCTCGTGACTGGTAAAATAATAGGGAATAGTAGTAGAATAGAATAATTAGGGAATTGAACAGTTTTTTTATTTGCATACGATGTTATAATAAAGACAAAATTGACCACTGGCTATATTTTGTTACTCTCAGTAATCTTATTAAAAGCATTGCTTTCTTACACCAATAGTCAATATTCCTACATGACAACTTTCATTCACCTACAAAATTAAAATCGGTTTTTATATTCTACATTTTATCCAGTTTTAAAGATATTTAATTACATTGATTCCCTATATCAACTGTCACACTCCAAGGAAAAAGGGTTAGGAGATGTTGAAATGGAAATCGGCAACTAATCAATACTAGTAATAGTGTGGTTTCAAAGCTTTGTGGGTGTGTTCCCAGAGTTTGCTTGCCACACCAATTGCATACGATCTGTCTAGAGCTTTACAGGTGACAAGTGTATTGTGGTAATGTGCCGTATAGTACGGGGTAACGAACGGGTACTACAATTAAATATTCCGGGTTCAAGTTTCAAAGGAGCACTCCATAGATCACATCAATAATAGATGTATTTCCCAAGGTCAACGCGATACCTACAAGCGGTCATGTGACCCTGCATAGCATTAGTATACATATTTTATTTAAAATTATATACATCGTTCGGATAAAGAGAGGGTTGAGAGCTGTTTTGTAAACGTTACCACAAGCCGGTCCCGTCGTTACCAACTGTCACGAACGTATCGGTGATAGTCGACACTGAATTTAGAGTCCCAAATATTCTAATACGTAACATGTCTTTATCCCTTTGTTTCTGTGTAAGTACTGAATTCTTAAATAAAATAAAAAAATTAAATATAAGAAACCCACTGTTGTCTAAAAGATTGATAGCAGGCGTGAACTATGTATTAATTTTCTTTTGTTTTACGATTGGCACGTGGGTACCGCCTGCTATCAAACTTGTTTTGATCTTTTAGACTGGCTGTTTGGTTTTTTATTTCTTAATATTTTTTAACATATTCATACATACATATAATCATACCTTTATCCCCGGAGGGTTAGGCAGAGGTGAATTAACACCCACATTTCACCAATCAATGAATTCGGTACCACATAATAGGGGGTGAGCCTATTGCCGTCTCCCGGTCACTACTGTTGACACAGGTCTCTCTGAAGCTGAGCCTGAGCTGTATATATCTGTCTGATGTTTAACAGCTCTTGTACAACACCGGATGGGAAGAGATGGGGTGGTTTATTTACATATTTACAGGGTTTATTTTTTAACCGTTTTAGTTAAAGCAAAATGTTCTTAAGAGATCTCCCCTAACCTTTTGAGATATTTTGAACTGCATTCACAGATTTTGGCAAAATCGTACAGTCAGCGAGAAAAAGTTTGATGGTCCCAATCGATCCTATTTCATGTGGGGGTCTAAAGATTCTACGGGACCATTTTACTTTTGAGTAGTACAGACAGAAATCGCCAAAAACTTACCCATACATTTGAGCAAGAGAGTCAAGTTTCTACAATGGTCAAACTTATGCTTTGGGTAGGAAGTCGGTAGTGTAGACTGCAAAGTAAATAAAATTATTTTATACCTACAAATTTCGAATTTGTTGCGAATATCTTTGTCATTCTTAGTTTGAGCTGAGATAATTCATGTTAGTTGTTATTTAAGAATTTCTAGTAATATATTTTGTAATTGTGAAAAATTGAACTTTATAGAAGCATATTTTGTCAATAATTAAGCGACAACAAGATTAGTGTGCTCCAACGTTTCAATTAGTATATACACAAATATACTTTTGTAATCGTTTTCTGATATCCTTCATATTGATACCCTACTCGATAAATATGAAGATTTTTTTTTGACATTACGCATTTTATCACCAGACATCCACACCAAAGTTTTTGTTGACATTTAATGAACCGTACAAACTACTAATACATGCAAACATACAAAAATACACGCGTAACACATTACCCTCGAAAAATCGATTACTGTTGCGAACTTTTTTATTTCTATGCAATAAAAACTCCACCTTAGTTTTTCACGACCTCTGGTAACGGTACAATGTCGAACATTGCCTCTGCCAAGTCAGAGGGCTCAAGTTCGATTTCTACTCAATGCAAGAATATTTCTGTTTTTAAAATTATTTTAATGGATACGAAAACTCGAAGATCAATTACATGATTGTAAATAAAGTGGTTCTTAATAATATTGGTATTTCCGCCCAATTGAGCAGTTCGACTGGGGAAGTACCTCCGCCCTACAGAATACCCCGGTTATAATAACTTCGTGTTATTAATGAGGTCACTGGAGAATTTGTGCTGTCAGTGAGATGACTAATTTTAAAGGCTTGTCCTGCTTTGTCCTCTACACTGACGGCACAGAAACTCTGTGCTTACAGGGTCGGCAGCGCGAGTGTGGCTTCTCTGGTGTTACACACGTCCATAGGCCACGGTTTTCACTTTCCATCAGGTAGGCCACCTTAAGTGGTATAAAAAAATGTCTTTTGAATATATAAATATTTTATTGGAATTAATTTACAATGAAACTGAACTATATCACAAAACTGAATAATGAATTTGATGAAGTGTTGAACTATGATTATAAACTATTCTAAAAAGATCTTCCAAAAGATAATCCAAAGTTTGGTTTCCAGCCGCTGTTCATGAAGGGAGTCTCGAACTTCTTGTAGCCGGCGCTGAAGTCCACAGAGGTAGTGGGGTTGCGGAACAGGTTGAGGTTGCCCATCGCCGAGTAGTCCTTGCGCTCCAGGAACGGGGTGTGCGCCATGCCCAGGGAAGCGCCGATCTTGTTCCTGAAGTAAATGAAATAGTCAATAAATATCTGAATACTGTGCTACTGAAGTGCAGCTACTATATTACTGCAGAATTTTCAACTATAAATGAAGAATTTAACAAATTGTTTCAAAGTTTATACTAACTTGAAGGTATAGTCGACTCCTCCGCCAACAGTGTTGAAGTTGGGCACGTTGGGGAAGTTGGTGGGCATGTTCCTGGAGACGAAGGCGTTGGCGCCCACTCTGTGGACGTCGTTGTTGAAGAGCGTCGCGTGGCCGGCGCCAGTCAACTTGGAGCCGAAGCCGGGGACCGTCTCCTTCATCACTGACAGACCGTGGCCATTGCTGGAGGAGAACATACTTTATTAGAGGACGAGTTCATAAGCAATGATTATAGTATATGTCGGGATCTGACTAATTCAATTTGAGAAACAGATGCTATAAGTATTTTATGTAAAACTTATAGTGATTAAACATGTATAAATCAAATTGACCAGAACAGCCTCTGTAGCGTGGCAGTAGTGAACGCAGATACTACATAGGAGGCGCGAGTTCGATCCCCATTCAGTGCAAATATTTGTATGCATGAATATGAATGTTTGTATTGGTCTGGTCGTGCCTTGTAGAGCACGTTAAACCGTCGGTCCCGGTTGCCATTCGAATATCTATGTCAGTCTAACTGCAATGCTTCGATATCGCCTTCGGGTTGTAGAGGTCAGATGGCCGTCGTTTCTCGGGAAATATCAAAGTTCAGTCAAATTGCAGTTAGGCCAGTAAAGCAGATCCCAGATTCCGAGGTGAAAGAATCGAATGCGCCTGGAATTAACGCTAAAATGAAGAGGAAATTAAATCTAATTAATAACTCACACATTGTCTAGAGCCAATCCGAAGCCTCTCGATGCCGTGTTCATGTGGTTGTCTAGGCCCACACTTCCGAGCGCGCTCAGACTATTCCTGTCATTGCCAACAATAGGAACTTTGACACCGAGTCCTGTAGTTCCGTCGCTGTTGAGTGTGAGACTGCCTTGTGCCTGCCGACGTACTCTACCAACCGCTAAGCGTCCCGGATGTTGGTACTCGATGTCCTGGTCAAAATATTCTGGATATATGTATTCTTCAACGAATCTATACGGTTCTTCTTCCCGTGGAATTTGTCTTGCACTTGCACCCACTAATAAAACAATAGCCACGATTATCTTTGAGACGTACATTTTGTTTGGAATATTTGGTTACTGGCTAGTTGTGCTTCGCTAACTGAGTTGTGGAACGATATGATATCTATGAAGACAAACTCTCTTATATATAGTAGTAACATCAGAAAGGAATCCCCGATCCCTGCGTAATAATATTAATATGTAAAGTACTTCTATCTTAATGTCTTGATGCGAACCGTACGGTCGTTTAAAGAGCAAAAGTTTATCTGAAAACATTTCACCGAATGTGATTAATTCTGTACTTGCTACTAAACTAACTGACATACACTACCTTCATGACAATAGTTCTTTTTCACATTTATTACATACATACATACACATAAACACGCCTTTATCCCCGGAGGGTTAGGCAGAGGTGAATTAACACCCACATTTAACCAATAATTAAATTCGAACCCACGTAATAGGGGGTGAGCCTATTGCCGTCTTCCGGGCACTATTGTTGACTCAAGTCATTCATCTAAGGTTGAGTCCGGGCTGTTCATATCTGTCTGATGTTAAACAGCCCTATCCCTTAGTCGCTTTGTACGACTACGTATGGGAAGGGATGGGGTGGTCCAAAATCTTCTCTGCCGGGAACCACGCGGCGTTTTATTGTAGACTATTAATAACCATTGGTTGTGTAAAAACCAGAATTCGACGCCAGGACCTCTCGGTCGCGAGACTGATATAAAATTGAAAAAGAAGAATTATACAATCCGTTCATAATTGGCGTTGCAATCGCGTTACAAATATACAAAATAAAAAAATACTGATCGAATTAAAAACCTTTACGTTTTTGAAGTCGGTTAAAAAGTACCTAATGGCTGTGCTAATAGTGAGAATGATTCTTAAGACAAAAGAAATCACTTATGTACTTTTCTGAAACACAAATAACTTTTTCGTTTGTATGCGGTTCAGTTTTAGAACATCATCTCTGTTTAGTTAACATTTTCCTCATTTTATTTTATAACGATCTTTGATCTTATCGGTTCTTCCCAATTAAATTACTCGTACGAAATATTATCGATATTTCAAGAAATGACATCTCAAATCATCACATTTGGGGAAGTACCTACACCTTGTTCCAGCCACAGATTCTTATGACTTACGCTGGCTACAGTTGAAAACCAGCGCTGCAGATTGTACCCAATCTTTAGCATTTAGCTAAACTGTGGCCATTTAGACACACTCCACACCGGCCGTAAATGACAAACCTGTTTATGTAAGTTTAGATTGTTATATGTATTGTATGTTGTTGTACTTTTCAATAATTATGTATATTATTATGTGCTAGCTGCTGCCCGCGACTTCGTTCGCGTTATATTCGCAAAAGCTATTTTTCGGTATTTATTATTAAGAAAGTCTTGTTCGAGTGACTGACTAATCAACTACCGAAAACCTAGAGGTCTGCATCAAGAAGTTTGTTCACGCTGAAGCATTGGTCCTCTTCTTTACTGATTCAATGGTTGATTGTATCAGTTTTAAGTTAAATTTACCATCCACAGCCTACCTGATGGAAAGTGGTTACCGTGGCCTATGGACGTGTGCAACACCAGGGGAGTTACATTCGCGCTGCCAACAATGTAAGCACAAGAGTTTCTGTGCCGTAAGTGTAAAAGACAAAGCAGGACAAGCTTTTTGTTTTCCCAGTGACAGCACGTATCCTGTAGTGAGCTCTGGCTACCCTACTCACCGCTGGGAACACAACATGAGGTCATTATGGCCGCGGTATTCTGTAGGGCAGAGGTACTTCCCCAGTCGGACTACTCAATTGGATGTGAATACCGCCGTGTCCTGTATTGAGATATTTATCGACTTTTTCATTTACTTCAGGAACAAGATCGGTGCTTCCCTGGGCATGGCGCACACTCCGTTCCTGGAGCGCAAGGACTACTTGGCGATGGGCAACCTCAATCTGTTCCGCAACCCCACTACCTCAGTGGACTTCAGCGCCGGCTACAAGATGTTCGAGACTCCTTTCATGAACAGCGGCTGGAAACCTAACTTTGTATTATCTTTTTTAAGATCTTTTTAGAATAGTTTATAATCATAGTTCAACACTTCATCATATTCATTATTCATTTTTGTGATATAGTTCAGTTTCATTGTAAATCAATTCAAATAAAATATTTATATATACAAAGTTATATTATTAAGTAGCACTTTATTGCTATCACGTAATTGAACTGCGACTTTACCACAGTAATACTGTGACTTTACGTACCCGTTAAAATAACTTTAAAATCAGAAATATTCTTGCATTGAGTAGGAATCGAACTTGAGCCATCTAACTTGGCAGACGAACATTGTACCGTTACGCCAGAGGTCGTGAAAAACCAAGGTGGAGTTTCTATTGAATAAAAATAAAAAGCCCGCAACAGTAATCGATTTATAGCCGACTGCGCCAGCGAGGGTAATGTGTTACGCGTGTAAGTTTGTATGGATGTTTGGTGCTAAAATCCGTAATGTCAAAAAAGTTTTTTCTTCATATTTATCGAGTAGGGTATCAATATGGAGGGAATCAGAAAGCGATTACAAAAGTATACATGTGTATATACTAATTGATACGTGGGAGCTGCGTTGGTGCGCATCCATTTAATCACACTAATCTTGTTGTCGCTTAATTATTGACAAATATGCTTCTATAAAGTTCAATTTTTCACAATTGGAAGATATTTTACTAGAAATTCTTAAATACTAAGTCACACGAATTATCTCAGCTCAAACTAAGAATGACAAAGATATTCGCATCAAATTCGAAATTTGTTGGCAAAATATAATTTTAAGTACTTTACAGTGTATCCTACCGACTTCCCACTCAAAGCAAAAAGTTTGACCATTGTAGAAACTTGACTCTCTTGCTCAAATGTATGGAAAACGTTTTTGGCGATTTCTGTCTTTCCTAGTACTCAAAACTAAAATAGTCCCGTCGAGTCTTTTGATACGTCAATGAGTTACGATTGGGACAAAAAAAAAATGGTCTTTTAGCATTTTTCTTGCTGACTGTACGATTTTGCCAAAATCTGTGAATACAGTTCAAAGTATCTCAAAAAGTTAGGGAAGGTCTCCTAAGAACATTTTGCTGTAACTACAACGGTTAAGGTACTACCCGGTTTCAAAAATACACCCTGCATATATTATGTCATATCATATCTCAAATGTTTAAAATAAAATAAATTATTAAAAAGTGGTTAACGGCAAAGTAGAATTTGGACCACCCCATATCTTCCCATGCGGTGTCGTACAAGGCGACTAAGGGATAGAGCTGTTTAACATTAGACAGATATATAGAGCCGAGGCTCAGCCTCAGAGAGACTTGAGTCAACAATAGTGACCGGGAGACGGCAATAGGCTCATCCCCTATTATGTGGTACCAAATTCAACGATTGGAGAAATGTGAGTGTTAATTCATCTCGGCCTAACCCTCCGGGGATAAAGGCGTGATTTTATGTATGTATTTATATGTTAAAAAATATTAAGAAATATAAACCAAACTGTTGTCTAGAGATCAAAATAAGTTTGATAGCAGGCGGCACCAACGTGCCAATCGTAAAACAAAAGAAAATTTATAGTTCACGCCTGTTATCCATCTTAATTCGATCTTTCAGTCAGCAGTGGGTTGTGTTATTTTTTTAATAATTTATTTTATTTTAGAATGCTGTACTAACAAACATACAAAGGCATAAAGACATGTTATGTATTAGAATATACTATCACCGATACGTTCGTGACAGTTGGTAACGACGGGACCGGCTTGTGGTAACGTTTACAAAACAGCTCTCATCCCTCGCTTTATACGAACGATGTATATAATTTTAAATAAAATATGTATACTAATGCTATGCAGGGTCACATGACCGCTTGTAGGTATCGCGTTGACCTTGGGAAATACATCTATTATTGATGTGATCTATGGAGTGCTCCTTTGAAACTTAAACCCGGAATATCTAATTGTAGTACGTAGAAAATGGGCCCTTGTTACCCCGTACTATACGGCACATTACCACAATACACTTGTCACCTGTAAAGCTCTAGGCAGATCGTAGGCAATTGGTGTGGCAAGCAAACTCTGGGAACAAACCCACAAAGCTTTGAAACCACACTATTACTAGTATTGATTAGTTGCCGATTTCCATTTCAACATCTCCTAACCCTTTTTCCTCGGAGTGTGACAGTTGATGTAGGGAATCAATGTAATTAAAATAATTAAATATCTTTAAAACTGGATAAAATGTAGAATACAAAAACCAATTTTAATTTTGTAGGTGAATGAAAGTTATCAAGTAGGAATATTGACTATTTGTGTAAGAAAGCAATGTTATTAATAAAATTACTGAGAGTAACAAAAATTATTGCCAGTGATCAATTTTGTCTTTATTATAACATCGTATGCAAATAAAAAACTGTTCAATTAGGGTGTTATTTTACCAGTCACGAGATGGCGACTGCAGGAGTGGATTCGATATAAGTTTGGTCCGTCAGTTGAATAGTTTTATAGGAGGTAGAACACGGCGGTATTTCCGCCCAATTGACCAGTCCGACTGGGCAAGTACGAGTACCTCCGCCCTACAGAATACCGAGGGTTATAATAACTTCGTGTTGTGTTCCCAGCGGTGAGTAGAGTAGCCAGAGCTCAATCTCTCAATTTCTGCTGTCAGTGGGACGACTGAAGGCTTGTCCTGCTTTGTCCTCTGCATAGACGGCACAGAGACTCTGTGCTTACAGGGTCGGCAGCGCGAGTGTTGCTTCTCTGGTGTTACACACGTCCATAGGCCATGGTAACCACTTTTCATCAGGTGGGCCGTGCGCTTGTCTGCCACCTAAGTGGTATAAAAAAAATGATTAAACCCCTCTAGATGGTAAAAAAATTAGATGCATAATAAAAGGACCACCATTTCCGATACTTTTGAACTTAAAACTATCCTAGATATTTTCTTGTTTAATACTTATTCAGTAGTCGGGTTATAGTTTTAAACTTATTTTTTTATGTATATTATTTTGGGACAAGCAATAAGTGTAATTTATACATATTTTAAATATGCTACCTAAGGCCATATTAATCTTAAATTTATTTTTTAACACAGTACTTTATGATCGCTAAAGGGCGCCACATTACGTTCAGTGACATGTTATATAACCTATTTCCAGCAGACGACTAAAATGCTTCTAACGATACCTCATTTGTACAGTTCTATTTAGTGATTTAGGAGCTATGGAGGGAACATATGAACATACATACATACATATCCTGTCATAATCATGATCCTCCTTTGTCGCCGTTGTTGGGTAAAAAGAGGGAAAAACGAGCGCGTTGTTTTTGTAATGAAATTGAAAAGGCATTACATGAATTGGAACTCTTTTTGACATTACAACAGAAAAAAATCTCTTATTTATGCCACCCAAATTAAAGTCAGCGTGAACCCGTTTTCACATTATCTGGTCCGGTATCCGATAGCCGATATCCGATAGTCGAAATCTGATAGCCGATATCCGATATCCGACAGACGACACTATGTGCTGTTTTCACATTTATTCGATAAAATTGGTCCGATATAGACATTCGCTCGACAGCACAGACTATACCCCTTCCATTATGTTATTGTATTTTAGGCAAATGGAAGTAGGGATTGCATATAAAAAATCGATTAAGTTAAAAACCTTGATTGAAAAAGTCATAAATCCATAAATGAAAATACAGCTTAGTCTTGTATGTAGTATTAAAGTTATCTAGCTATTTACAATGCTGTATTATTCTGAGTTTCCGATATTTCGGCGCTGTTAAAAGCCCTACGACCAGGGAGGAACCGGAGTATTGGTGGTCAACAGTGCAATAGTTTTTTTTAGAAGTAAATATATCGATCTACCCTATAGATACCAGACGTTCGGTAATTGAAACCCATCCACATGATTGAATTTTTTATACTTTTTGATTTCAATCTCTTCCCTAACCAATCTTGGTATATAGTGGCGTTTTGTCGAGAACATCTGAGGGTTATGTAACTCGATCCAGTGGTCAGTACCGGACTCCAATAAATGTTGAGCGATTGCAGATTTACGCGGTTAGTTGTTTATGATTGCCCTGATGTGTTCCTTGATTTGGCATGTAACCGTTCTTTTGATTTGTTCTAGGTTTATAAGAATTGCCATAGCTACAGTCTTCCAGGAAGGAGTCATCTTTGGTTGAGCACAGGCGTTGCGACAGCTTTTTAAAAGGAGTGAAGATAGTTTAACAGAAACCTTCTTCAGGATGATAGCGACCTTATCAGTCACTTCTTTGGTGTAGGGTAAAAAGACTGGCCGTCTTTTCACCTTGCAGTTCAAGGGTGTATTTCTGATCAGTCTGGGTGGTCTGTATCAATTATTTTGTAGAACGCCGTTAATGTGATTCAATTCTTCTCGTAAATAATCAACAATAGTTCCCGGAAGACGGCAATGGGCTCACCCCCTATTACGAGGGATCGGTGAAATGTGGGTGTTAATTCACCTCTGCCTATCCTTCCGAGGATAAAGGCGTGATTAAATGTATGTATGTATTTTTTGTACAACATTCTTACCTACATCCAGTGTACAGAAGATGTCATCAACATACAAGATGGTGAAAATATGGGTATCATGATTTTATGTGGAATTATTATTTAAGATATATCTATTTAATAATAAGGCAGTATTATTATTATTTATTAGTATTCACAAAGAAGGCCAATAAGATACCAGATGTACATGGTTGACAAAAACCCTTACGGGTTTGTCCAGACAACCGCGGTTACATTCGACTCGGGTTTATAACTATAAATTAGTGTCTATCTATGAGGATTCGATACAGATCAATTTTCTATTAATACTCTTCTAACTTTTAGGCCAACTAAATTCTTCTTAAATACATTTTCTTTAGATAAGTTGCAGGTATTAATAATTTTGAATTACTTATATATTTTTAAGTTGATATTTTTATAATAAACTACATGCAGACTATTCAGACTAGTAGATTCATGTATGTACATTTTACATTTTACAAATTTATCATAAAATGATTGTGTGCCATAACTCCAAAACATACTACTTATACTCATATTATGGAATATGTTTTTGATTTCTTTTCTTCGAAAAGACAACAACGCATCTTCGATAAATTCATTTATAGTGCTCGAGTGACCAATAATTAGTCTTCAATTAATTAAATGTTAATGAAAACCCGCCAGTAATGTAAATTAAAAAAAAATGTTCTAGGAGAGGATTTTAACACTTTCAAGTTTTTATGATAAAAGTATATTCGATCGACTAGTTACGTCCCTAAAATTGTTTTCTGACCGACGTGATTTTGTCAATGATGCCTTGTCAGTCACGTATTGGCGCCTAATTATTGTTAATATTCTGCTTATTAATCAATATTGACATAAATACTGACAATCACTAAACGTTTGTTTGTACTGTGCTTGTTCAGATTTATCTAAGCTTCGTGTAGTTTTTATTTAGTGAAATACTCACAAAACTTTATTTTATAGCATTATCGTGTGCAAAACATATAAAAATGTCTTATAAATTGTTTTAAAACTACAGAGGAAAGTTAAAAGTGGACTAAACAAAGAAAAAACTTAATAATGACATGTATGATATTTTATTTGAAAGTATTTACAATACAATGGAAATTGTAATTCTCATTATAACTGAAATAAATAAACATAATGACAACATATTAAAAAACTTATTCCATAATTATTCTAAAAAGATCTTCCAAAAGATAATCCAAAGTTAGGTTTCCAGCCGCTATTCATGAAGGGAGTCTCGAACTTCTTGTAGCCGGCGCTGAAGTCCACAGAGGTAGTGGGGTTGCGGAACAGGTTGAGGTTGCCCATCGCCGAGTAGTCCTTGCGCTCCAGGAACGGGGTGTGCGCCATGCCCAGGGAAGCACCGATCGTGTTCCTGAAGTAAATGAAATATTCAATAAATATCTGAATACTGTGCTACTGAAGTGCAGCTACTATATTACTGCAGAATTTTCAACTATAAATGAAGAATTTAACAAATTGTTTCAAAGTTCATACTAACTTGAAGGTATAGTCGACTCCTCCGCCAACAGTGTTGAAGTTGGGCACGTTGGGGAAGTTGGTGGGCATGTTCCTGGAGACGAAGGCGTTGGCGCCCACTCTGTGGACGTCGTTGTTGAAGAGCGTCGCGTGGCCGGCGCCAGTCAACTTGGAGCCGAAGCCGGGGACCGTCTCCTTCATCACTGACAGACCGTGGCCATTGCTGGAGGAGAACATACTTTATTAGAGGACGAATTCATGAGCAATGATTATAGTATATGTCGGGATCTGACTAATTCAATTTGAGAAACAGATGCTATAAATATTTTATGTAAAACTTATAGTGATTAAACATGTATAAATCAAATTCACCAGAACAGCCTCTGTAGCGTGGCAGTAGTGAACGCAGATACTACATATGAGGCGCGGGTTCGATCCCCATTCGGTGCAAATATTTGTATGCATGAATATGAATGTTTGTATTGGTCTGGTCGTGCCTTGTAGAGCACGTTAAACCGTCGGTCCCGGTTGCCATTCGAATATCTATGTCAGTCTAACTGCAATGCTTCGATATCGCCTTTGGGTTGTAGAGGTCAGATGGCCGTCGTTTCTCGGGAAATATCAAAGTTCAGTCAAATTGCAGTTAGACCGGTAAAGCAGATCCCAGATTCCGAGGTGAAAGAATCGAATGCGCCTGAAATTAACGTTAGCGTTAATTCCAGGCGGGCGTTTAGAATGAAGAGGAAATTAAATCTAATTAATCACTCACACATTGTCTAGAGCCAATCCGAAGCCTCTCGATGCCGTGTTCATGTGGTTGTCTAGGCCCACACTTCCGAGCGCGCTCAGACTATTCCTGTCGTTGCCAACAATAGGAACTTTGACGCCGAGTCCTGTAGTTCCATCGCTGTTGAGTGTGAGACTGCCCTGTGCCTGCCGACGTACTCTACCACTCGCTAAGTGTCCCGGATGTTGGTACTCGATGTCCTGGTCAAAATATTCTGGATATATGTATCCTTCAACGAATCTATACGGTACTTCTTCCTGTGGAATTTGCCTTGCACTTGCACCCACTAATAAAACAATAGCCACGATTATCTTTGAGATGTACATTTTGTTTGGAATATTTGGTTACTGGCTAGTTGTGCTTCGCTAACTGAGTTGTGGAACGATATGATATCTATGAAGACAAACTCTCTTATATATAGTAGTAACATCGGAAAGGAATCCCCGATCCCTGCGTAATAATATTAATATGTAAAGTACTTATATCTTAATGTCTTGATGCGAACCGTACGGTCGTTTAAAGAGCATAAGTTTATCTGAAAACATTTCACCGAATGTGATTAACCCTCAACATGTAATTTGCTACTAAACTTACTAACGTATACTACCTTCATGACAATAGTTCTATTTTGCAATTATTACATACATACATACCTAAATATAATCACGCCTTTACCCCCAGAGGGTTAGGCAAAGGTGAATTAACACTCACATTTAAACGACACCAATACGAAAACCAATAATTAAATTCGGTCCCACGTAATAGGGGGTGAGCCTATTGCCGTCTTCCGGGCACTATTGTTGACTCCAGTCATTCATCTGAGGTTGAGTCAGGGCTGTATATATCTGTCTGATGTTAAACAGCTCTATCTCTTAGTCGCTTTGTACGACACCGCTTGGTAAGAGATACCCCATCTCTTCCCTTACGGAGTCGTACAAAGGTCCAAATTCTTAACGCGGCGTGTTATTATAGACTATTAATAACCGTTGGTTGTGTAAAAACCAGTATTCGAAGCCTGGACCTCTCGGTCGTGAGCCTGACATACAATTGAAAAACAAGAATTATACAAATACTTTTTATAATTGGCGTTGCAATCGCATTGCAAATATACGAAATAAAAAAAAATACTGATCGAATTGAAAACCTTTACGTTTTTAAAGTCGGTTAAAAAGTACCTAATGGCTGTGCTAATAGTAAGAATGATTCTTAAGACAAAAGAAATCACTTATGTACTTTTCTGAAACACAAAGTACTTTTTTGTTTTATGCGGTTCAGTTTTAGAACATCATCTCTTTTTAGTTAACATTTTCCTCATATTATTTTATAACGATCTTTGATCTTATCGGTTCTTCCCAATTAAATCACTCATACGAAATATTTTCGATATTTCAAGAAATGACGTCTCAAGGCATTACATTTGGGGAAGTACCTATACTTTGTTCCAGCCAAAGATTCCTATGACGTACGCTCCCATGAGTGCTGGCCTGGGGGAAACGGGTGAAGCCGACTGTCACGTCAAAGTAGGCCGCGTAGGCGGCGCGCGCCTTCCCGTATCCGGGACGAGTTGGGGATTCCGTGGTCCCTACACCCGAGAACTGTCAGATCGAGAGAGATGACCCAGGGTCACCAGGTTTGCGAGGGATATACCTGCCACCCTCACCTCCGGCATCCAACAGTGACCTACAGACGCCGTTTCTTTTTATTCGGGGGTATCCGTGGTGATTTCTTACACGTAATATTACTTCTTTTATATATTTACTTGTCAATTGATTTTATATAACAAGGCTATATCAAGGTTGCGTCATAAGTGAAATCTCTCACTTATGACTAGTTATGACGCAACAGAGGATCTTGTGGAAATTTGACAAAACTAAACAAATTAACATAAACACATTCAAGTATAACAATATAGTTATAAACAAAAACATACACACACCAACACTCTTACTTGCATGCATTTTATTTAATTTTATTTACGAATGAAAAGAAAAAAGAAACCTTATACTAATGATATCAAATTATAATTATGGCCAGTAGTAAACTGCAGTGGGTTAATCTATTGATTGATTAAATCTTTTTTGTTTTTCTGATCGTGTTCTTTGACTAACTTGAATTGTAATGAATCTGGAACAATAATTTTAGGTTCCATCCTATTAGAGTGGCGTAGATGGCTGCGCCACAATGTTTACTTTTGCAGTTATCATGTCGATGAATTTTAATTGTGTTTGTCTGTATTGTGTTTCTTTGCTCTAATAAATATTATTATATTATTATTAAGTCTATTGTATTTACAATTCCTTAAAAATCATTTCCTTTTAGGCCGTCTAGTGTGTAAGCTTCTGCATGAGTTAATAAAGCTGAAAACAAAAATAAAGCTAATAACATTCTCTGCTTGAATTATAGTAAATGTATAAAAGGCAATACATGAAACACAAAAATGTCTGAAACTTTTTTATAGGAGGTAGGACACGGCGGTATTTCCGCCCTATTGAGCAGTCCGACTGGGGAAGTACCTCCACCCTACAGAATACCGCGGTTATAATAACTTCGTGTTGTGTTCCCAGCGGTGAGTAGGGTAGCTAGAGCTCACTGGAGAATTTGTGCTGTCAGTGGGATGACTAATGGCTTGTCCTGCTTTGTCCTCTGCACTGACTGCACAGAGACTGTGCTTACAGGGTCGGCAGCGCGAGTGGGGCTCCTCTGGTGTTACACACGTCCATAGGCCACGGTAACCACTTTCCATCAGGTGGGCCGTGTGCTTGTCTGCCAAATAAGTGGCATAAAAAAAAAACTGGATATTTTTGAATCACAAAGATAGCAAATAGTTAAGGCTTGGTGTACAAACACACAACACCGTACTCAAACTCAGCGTTGTGTCAGTCGCACGTCGACACACTTATGTAGGTAGGTGTCAGTTCAGTTTTTAAAAGGATGAAAGTATTTTATAACATATAACTACTGACATTGTGTGTATTGAGACTCGTGGACACGGTTAAGTGTTTACCAACTAGGTGATAAGAAAACCCATTGTAAAGTTATGCCGTATGAAAAATTCTTTCGAGACAGAATGTGACTGAATTAGATGTGGTTTCTGTATAGATTTCTAGGCGGGGCTGGACCGGGCTAGTTGCCTGGTTAACAGTTTCGAGTGCTTTTCGTGGTAATAAATTACGTAGCTATGAAAATCTGAAAGCTTAATACCTATAGTCAACCCCTTCGAGGTTATATTCTGAATAGATAGTAGGTAAAGATTCATTACCAGCTCACGTGTTTCCTTCTTCCTACAGTCCCGGGTCCTTTAAGCGGGGCGTGAAAAAGCATTTAATAATAATAATAATAATAATAATAATATCATTTAGAATAATAGAATAATAGAATAAAATTCCAAACAATGATTGTTAGTATCACAACTTAATAAGCTATGTTAGTACATCTTATCCACTAATTAATTAAGAAACTTAAATATAAATTAAAAATAAATCAGTTCATGTATCTTCCTGAAGCATCAGGACCGCTATTATGTATACGGCACCAATGCTCCAGAAAGACACCATCAGCACTATCAGCTATGATTTTCAGGATGCCGTTGGTACTCCTACGTATTCTGCTCATTACTGATGGCGTTCTCTTGCGCATATTGCCGCAAAACCATCCGTAGCCGCTTCAGCGAACATTGCCGAGGCACTGCAGAACCGCGACAGCCCCAACAACATCCTGAACGCGTTGTTGTACTGGATCCGAAGAGCATTGTAGGCCCTTTGCGTATGCCTATATGATGAGGCCGTCAAGCTGAGTGTCACCATTGTCGCATGTGTAATTAATGGTGACCCTCTTTTCTGATACTTTGCCTTCAGCTTGCCATCAGGCAAGGCGAAGTCTAATTGACGTGTTCTATATATAAAAAGAAAAGTTTATAAATGTTATTAAAAGAAATTGATAGGAAGCGTGTAATTACCTCATCCATCGTGACCCGTGACACTCAGTTGATAACCTTATTAATTGATAACTTCTAAAGGTACTTCACATGATAACTACGTTGTAATAGGGGATCTCCACTTCAGCGATAACATTCCATATATATAGCTTTCAAACTTGAGAGAGAGCGTATCATTCAACACTCAAACCTCTTTGTAGAACAATCTCGGTGGTCCGAAACACGAAAATGTTTTTCAATAAGATTTTTTTGGCTACGGTTTTGTTAGTAGGAATCCAGGCCAGGCATATTCATTGGGAGGATGAACCGGTTGGAGTAGGTGAAGAGTTTGCATATCCAGTATATAACGAGGACCAAAGCCTTGAGTTACAACAGCCAAGTTACTTAGCAAGAACTAGAGCTCGTCGTCAAGCACAAGGCAGTCTCACGCTCAACGGTGATGGAAGCGCTGGACTTGGAGCCAAGATACCACTTGTCGGTAACGATCACCATGCCCTCAGTGCACTTGGGAGCGTGAATGCTAATGAACAGATGAACTTGGCTTCAAAAGGCTTTGGATTAGCTTATGATAATTCGTAAGTAGAAATTAACTGTATTCAGTATTCTTCATTTATTGAGTAGTTTTGTGTTTCATTTAATAATAATATTTTGTTTTCCAGCAACGGGCATGGTGTGTCAGTGATGAAGGAATCAATACCCGGGTTTGGTTCTAAGCTGACAGGTGCAGGACACGCTACACTATTCAACAATGGTGTGCACAATGTCGGTGCAAACGCCTTCGTTTCCAAGAATATGCCTAGCATTCCAAATGTGCCAAACTTCAACACTGTTGGTGGAGGCCTTGACTACACTTACAAGTTAGTATAACTCCTCTTACATAAATATTTCTTTTTTTTATAGCATAGAGTTACCGTTTAGTTTTCGAATGATTAACATGCTAAGTTACCAACTACCGAAGCTCTAAAACATTATAAAAAATAGGTAATAAACAAAATTAGAAAATTTTAGATTGATAGCCGAGTGGTTCCTGGTAGAGTAGAATTTCAAGGCAACTAACATCAAACAAATATATAGCCCAGACTCAGCCACAGTTACATGGCTTGAGTCAACAATAGTGCAGGGTCACCTCATATTAGGTGGGGTCGAATTCAATTATTGGTGAAATGTGGGTGTTAATTCTTCTCTGCCTAACCCTCCGGGGACAAAGGCATGAATATATGTATGTATAAAGATATAAAATATATAATGATTGTTTGTAGAATTATTAGTATTCAGCAACTTTTGAAAGAGACTGTGCAGTAATAGCACTCGTTAATGTTTCTTTTTGAATTTTCTTACCAATAAACCAATTGTACTTTCAATTTCAGTAATAAAATCGGTGCTTCCCTGGGCATGGCGCACACCCCGTTCCTGGAGCGCAAGGACTACTCGGCGATGGGTAACCTCAACGTGTTCCGCAGCCCCACCAGTAGCGTGGACTTCAGCGCCGGCTTCAAGAAGTTTGAATCCCCCTTCATGAACAGTGGCTGGAAACCTAACTTTGGACTGTCATTTGGCAGATCTTTTTAGAATTATTAAGTTAGTGAATATTTCAGTATTGTGATTAGGTATATTATTTGCGGTTCTATTGTGATTGGAATAAAATATTTGTACATTATAATAAAGATATTTTCTTAAGTTAAGTCTTAGTCAAACACAAAAATCATTTATCTAAGATAGACCATTTAATGGACACTTACAAAACATTTTACAAAAAGAAATTAAAGATTAGTTTGAAATCTACCTGAGAAGACTCTGACAAGAAACTCAACGGGCATTTTGTTTGTTCTATTTACAAACATCTACTTAGTCTAAATACAAAAATGTACTTGAGTAGCATAGTTGAGCGAACAGTTCATTTCCAAGCTTGTTTATCATACAAGTATTCTTGGATTATATAATATAGCCTTTCCGGCACAATTTACTTTTAACTACATTTTTAAATTTATCCACAGGTATATCCCTAACTTCATTAGGGAGCTTGTTAAGAAAGCGTATACAGTTGCCTTTGAATGAATGACAAATTTTTTGAAGTCAGCTTCCAGAGTCTTCAAGATTGTTTTTGTGTCTGGTATTTATGTTTTGCTTGTCACAAACTCTTGTAAAAATAGTTAGCTAAAGTTGTCCCATAATACCTACTTGGATAATAATTTATTTTGTCTCATACCGATTTTGGATAACCGCAATTTAAAACAAAGAATATGGTACTCTAGTAGTCCATATTCTGGAATATCAACAGTAAGTATAAGTAAAAAAGTGCCTGTCTGTGTGCAGGTTTATTACGAGATTTTATTTAGTTTCACCTGTCCCGATGTTAGTCTTCAAATTTTGTAAATTAATTACTAGCGCAAAGTTCGCGGGGATATTTAATATGTTTATGATTTTTGTTGAGCAACCGATATTTCGGCGCTGTTACAAGCGCCATGATCACGGTGTATGTGATCGTTTTACATAAGCATAACTTTCGCGAGAATTGAGTGTTTTGAAACAACAACGAAAGTTTGATGCACTTATGAAAAAACATAAACTAGCTGTCCCCTATCATGGCCGGCGGTAGTAGTCCCAGAAAGAGGGTTGTATTTCGCTCCAACACCTAGTCGTATTCCATGCGATAAAGTGATCGGAGCTGTGGTGCGACGGAATAAAATACCCGCGGCCGAAGCGGAGATTTTGAGGCAGGATGTCGCGATCACTTTACGTCACTCAAGACTGCCACAGCCTAACATATCGGTCACCGAACTTGCCACATTACGCGATCTCTGCGAGGATAAGGGCGTTTTCGTGCTGAAAGCTGATAAAAGATTGCGAATATGACAGTAAAATTTGTGAAATATTGAGTGACGCGAATACCTACAAAAAGGTAATTTACAACCCGACAACTAGAACGAACCGGACCACACTGAACCTTATCAAGAGATGTAAAAATGGAATCGGTGAGGACATGACGGTACACTTATTGAGATCTCGAACCTGTCTGAGGCTGTATGGATTGCCTAAGGTGCACAAAAAAGACATCCCTCTACGACCAACTGTGAGTCAAGCCATTGCTCGGTAAATCAACACCTTTTGTAAAAAAGCTCATACCATTTCATTGAAATTTTGCATCTCAACCTTTGAGGATGTCGTAAGGTCAAACCGGCCAGGTCTAATAAACAATGCTGTGGAAAAACTATGAGGGTGTTCTTAATATGTGTATATTTGATCCACTTCCCAGTTACCGATTGAGCTGAAATTTTGCATCCAATCATATGTAAATCGTGGCAAAATTTTCGCAATGAAACGATACTATCACATCGAGTTTGGGCTCATTTGAATCGTCTTGAGGAGTAGTTTGTCTTTTAATGATAACCAGGGTCTGGCGATGGAGCTGGAAGGTGGTCATAGGAACTCAGTAGTTTCTATTAAAACGAAAATAATAAATTTCTGCAAGGTTTGTGCTTTTTTCGAAATCAAATATCAAGTAAGGCAAGTAGAAAATTCTAATTAAAATGACACCAAAACTCCAACAGCTTTATTCTTTTTTACGCTATACAAATGCTCATTCAATTTTTCTTATTTTCCAGAAACTAAAAAAAAATTATGGCAAATTTAAGAAATATCCAGGGTATCTGCGTAACAACCAAAAACCCCTATTACCAATTCCACCACATTTAAAATTTACGCGTGCGTCGCCGTCGGCGGAAGCTAGCCTTTAAACAAACTTAGCGAAGTTTCTTCAAACAGTTTCCTCAATTTCCATTCGGCTGCCACTTCCCATTAATTCTTACTCGCAAAGTAATGGCGATGCTTTTTAAACGAGTCCATTACTGAAGTAAAGGTTTTCACTAATCTTATAGCCATATTTGCGTAGGGCCTTCGACGAATTATTTCGCAAATGGCGAATTTACTTGAATTCGTTATATATTTTTTGTCAAATTCTTAATATAGCTTCGTTCGTTATTCTTAAGGCTTTTTCAGGATCTTTGGAGCCAAAGCTAACTTCATTTGCAAGGCGATGCATTTGCTGATTAAAGGACAAGGCTCTAAAGGCGGGGATACACATGCTTGTAAATCTAGTAAGTAGCTGGCATAAAAGTTCCTGGCATGTACGAGTAACTAACACACTGCGGATACATTTGCAAGTAATACTGGCATGCAAGTTATGCCCTTGCATACCAGTATTACCATCGCGTATACACAGGACAGTTCGTGAGGAGAACTCGTACCTTTTCTTGCGCGCAAAAAATGGATATCAATCGAAGGGAATTAAAGAAAATCGTGTTGTTACTAATAATTGAATGTGTAGCTAAATTAATGAGAGATAAAAAAGACCAAAATAAAAAGCTAAATAAAGAACTGAATAAAAAGCTAGATAAAATGCTATCGGCATGCCCGTAGCTGTCGCGTATGTTCACACGTGCCAGCTTGGCAACCCCCCGCGTCCCCTCCTATAACGGGCATGCAAGTAAATCAAATTTTGTGCTAGTTACATGTATGCCAGTTACAGGCATGCCAGTTAGCGTATACATATGGCAGAAGCTGGCACGTGCAAGTAGCTGGTATACTAGTGTGCAAGCTACGGGCATATGTATCCCCAGCTTTACGCAGGCTATCCTCAAGGTGTTAAGAAGACAGACAGCAGCACCTAAAAAGGTATATTAGTCAAACCAAAGAGAGAAGGAACAATAAGCGGACGTCGGGTTCAGATCGGGCCTTGGATGCAATTGGGAAGAACGCTACGATGAAAATGATGATTCTACATTTTGTTACATTTCTTGACATTAATGGTCACTGTTTCACACTTATGGGTCCCAAATGTTGCAATCAAAATGTTATATTCCTTCCTCAATAAACAATGCTATCTGTTAAACGAAAAAGATGTTCTCGAATGGATTTGATAAAACTTATAATCCTATGATACATCTTAGTCTGCTAAATAAAGATGAAGAAGTTATACCCATTATATACAAAGTTAATTGCTCCCTTAGTACGATTCATCAACTCAGAGCTCAGGTTCAGACCGCTGATCCTATAATCTTGAAATTTTGACAGTAGATACTGCAAAGTTTTGGAAATTTTATTGGTAAAGAGGTAAAATAAGGGACAAAAGTTTGTTAGAAGTTTATTCCCATTAATCACCTTTTTTTTTAGTCTGTTAGTAACAAAATCCTTTCTTGGAGAATATCATGAAAAGCAACTTCTGTCAAAATTTCAATTCTATAAGACCTGTGGTTCAGGCCCTGCGTTGATGAATCATTCAATGGGAACAAGTAACTTTGTTTATAATAGATTTGATTTCTTTCAATTTTAAAACAATCAAATAAAATAAAAATAAAAATATAAGATCAATTTTGTAGATGATTACATGATCTAAACTTTGTCTAATCTACTTTTGCGATAGAGCTTTTACGAGAAAAATGCGAGAATACAATAATTTTGACCTTTGACCTTGAATAAAAAGAATCGATGGGTCCGCTGCGCGGATGCGTGGGCGGCCGGCAGCGTCTCCTTCTGCGAGCAAGTAATGCTCGTGAAGGAGGAGTCGGGGCGGGAGCGGCAGCGGGAGCGACGAAGGATCGCAAGACAAGCTGCCCGCGGGCGTCAGAGGTCGATGAACGATTCGACCTCCGCCCCCCATGAGCACCGGCCTGGGGGTTTAGGTGGAGCCGCCTGTCACCCTGGCAGAAGCAGAGTTGGGGAATCTGTAGTCCCCACACCCGAGAAGAGGGCCAGATCGTGAGAGATGGCCCTGGGTCGGCCGGGGTGCGAGGCATATGCTCGTATAACCTCACCTTCGGCAACCAAAGCGACCTACAGGCGGCGTGCGTTTTAGTCGGTTCAAGTCCGACATAACCTCCTCCACCGGCTCTGGTGAGGTATCCGTGGGGATTTTGCGCACGTAAAAAAAAGGCCAATCGATGGGGACTTTTGACATTTCGTGTATTTAAATTTAAATACACGAAATTACAAAACGTACAAAATTGGACCCACGCCAATTTTCAGTTCTTTGCAAATTTATGCAAGCTCGCTATTTTATTTTTCTATTCTGACTGGGTTATTACGTTTTTCTCTTGGTGAAATGTATATAGCGCTGTCGAAAGAACTAAAACCAGAAGAATCAGTAACAATGAATGGGAATGAACTTCTATACAAACTTTCATCACTTATTTTACCTCCTTACCAATAATATTTTACCTCCTTACCAATAATATTTTACCTCCTTACCAATAATATTTCCAAAATTCCATTCTTTGTGGGTGCTACCAACATGGAAAGTATCTACTGCCTGAATTTCAAGTCTGTCTTTCTTGCTAGAGAATCAGGTCCTAAGTTTTTAGTACCTCAACAGATTTTGCTTGCTAAAATTGGCAATTACAGAAATGTTACCATTCCCGCTGCACCCCAGGTAAATTAATTTGATTTTGTTAAGTGTGTCGGTCCATACTTGGTAAGTCCTTTGCTCAGTATTCATTCGTACTAAGTGCCCATATACGAAATTGCAGTTGAAATAATTTAATACGTTCATTATGTCAGTTGTTGTCTAGGGTTGGAGTTACTCAAATCGATTGTGAGAATAATCGATTCAGGTAACAAACGATTAATCGTAATTTTATATTGATAATAGAAATAGGTTATGTGTCAGGGTTAATGAGAACATAAAATAGGAATTAATAATTATTCTTTATTCACTATCTGGGCTACTAATTTTCGCTTTCCTTACTATAATCAAAAAACCAATAATAGTTAGTGCAAAAGTAACATCTAAGCAACATTTTAAGTTGAGTAATATAAGAAGGTAATTACATTCTGGCATCGCTCACCATAAACGTAACGAGTAGGGATAATCTCAATTTGATTAAAATGTAACAATCAGAGATATACAACCACAACTCTAAAACTAAAAAAGAAACTATAAAAAGTAGCTTTCTTACGCGCTCACGCAGAAATACAGAATCACGTCATAGTTGAAATGACTACACTATACTATATTACGACCTTCGTGGAGTAGCGGTAGAGCATTCGACTGCTATGCAGGGGGCGCGGGTTCGATTCCCGCTCAGTACAAACATTTGTATGCATGAATTTGCATTATTCTGGGTGTTTCTATGTAAAATATGTATGTACCTAGTCTAGCCATAAATATTGTTACGAAGAAAAAACATTTTTTTTATTGCTAATAATATTTATTACTTTTACAGTGTGTTAGTTTAATACATAAATATAAAACAATTTAAAATATAAAAAGCTTATTCGAAGTGGTCTCCATTGGCTGCAACACAGTCCTTTAAACGTTGAGGCCAGTTATCAATAGAAGCACGCACTCTTTCCATGGGAAAATTCTTCACTGCCAATCGTATGGATTGTTTTAGGGACTCCAAATTATCATGGCATTCAGAGCAAGCCATACTCTCTAAAACTGACCATAAATCATAATCCAGCGGATTAAGATCGGGACTAGACGACGGCCAGTCTTCAGCTCTGATGAAGTCCGAAACGTTCACTTCCAACCAAGACTGCGTGGACCGAGCTTTATGACCCGGCGCTGAGTCTTGTTGGAAGGACCATACTTGGTTATTGAACATGGTGTTGTTAAGGGGTTTAACTACCTTCTCAAGAATGGTATCTTGATACACTTGTGCCGATGTTTTGATACCTTTTTCACAAAAATATGGCTCAGTCACTCCTTCATAGCTAACACCCCACCAAACCATCACTGAAGTCGGATAATGCCTACGTTGCACTCTGTCGACTAATTGGGAAGCTTGCTTAGAGCTTTGAGCATAAATACGGTCATTTTGTTTGTTAAAATGTTGCTCAATTGTAAAGATTTTCTCATCCGTAAACAAAATTTTTCTGTGACCTCCCTTTGCGTACCGCTTCAGTAGTTGCTTCGATTTTACCACCCTATTCTTTTTTAAATTATCAGTTAAAAAATGACCAGTGTGTCTCTTATAGGCTGCAAGTCCTAAGTCATCTTTTAAAATGCGCGACATGGTTCTGGGTGCTATCTTCATCTCCCGAGATAAAATCTTTTGCTTTCGGACAGGATTTCTTCAAATTCTTTCCCTTACTGCTTTGACCACCTTTTTCGTACGAACACTACGTGGACGGCCAGATCTTTTTCTCTCACAAACAGAGGAGGTTTCATTGTACCTATTAATAGCCCGGTACACAAACATTTGACTAATACCAAGCGTATGGAGAGTTTTAAAAATTACATTCGGCTCCATACCAACTTTGTGTAATGCAATCACTGCGATTCGGTTTTCTTTATCACCCCACTCCATTTTAATATAGCAAAATATTGTACAATGTATTGGCGCCAAAATTAGAAAACACAATGAACAATCGTATAAAAATGACAGATTCCAAATTCAAATGTAATATTTTTCTTATTTTAATTGTAACAGTATTTATGGCCAGACTAAGTATTTATAAAAAAAAGTATCTATGTATGTTTATCCGCATTCTTGATCCTATAACATAAGCTAGTTAAGCTATGCTTACCATGGGTCTAGACAGCGTTGTGTAGAATGTCGTGGAATATTTATTATTTTTTTAATTTACTATTATAAGATATTACGTATTTACAATTTATTTAACTTATATTATAATAGTGCTATTTTTCGTCCCAGTCGTACCAAGTTACGTTTTATTTAGGGCATCTGTCAAAATGCACCTGTTAAATAATTTCAACTATAATATAATGTATAGTTAGTATTAATCACTATGATATGACATGATACAGCTGTCATCCCCTAAATAATTATTCAAATGAAGGTTATATAATACCAGGGCCACCCCTATCGCCCAGTTGATCGTCTAAAAGGTCATTTAGAACGAAAGCGTTGGGCAATTTACGTTTCATTTCCAATTGTTTCCCTCAATAAAACTCGCAGATGGATTTGTTTGAAACATTTGTTTAAAACTTTACCCATTTTGGAAGTTCAGTTGCTGCCTTAATGTTTTGTTATTATAATTAACTGCTGTTGAAAACGGAGGATTTATAAACTGACTGTTGGGCGCGACTTCGTCGTTTTGGGGTTCCGTACTAGACACCGCAATAGTAAACTAAAAATAACACACCGTACTTACTAAACAGTTTGCTGCAAGACGGGAATCAGACAAAAATAAATTCAAAAGTAAGATTAGAAAGTACTTACTTTCATCAATAGGCTATCAGTCCGATTCTTCCCAATACTGCTTGATATATGTTAGTTAGTTATCATAAAATATGCCTTAACAAATAAGATATTGCCTAACTATACTGCAACTTCGATGAATGACCTCCGCCCCCCATGAGCGCCGGCCTGGAGGTGACAGGTGGAGCCGCCTGTCACCCTGGCAGAAGCAGGCCGCGGCGGTGGCGCGTCTGGCGCGCCTCCCCGTTTCCGGGCACGAGTTGGGGACTCTGTAGTCCCCACACCCGAGAAGAAGGGGGCCAGATCGTGAGAGATGGCCCTGGGTCGGCTGGGGTGCGAGGGATATGCCTGTCAACCTCACCTTCGGCAACCAAAACGACCCACTGGCGGCGTGCATTTTAGTCGGTTCGAGTCCGACATAGCCTCCTCCACCGGCTCCGGTGGGGAGAAAAAAAAACTATACTGCAACTATGACTTTTCATTATTTTTAAATCCCAAAGTAAGTCAAAATACAAACAATCAAATTCAGTATTTAAAGATTCCTCATTAAATTATAAATGTGTAAACGCAACGTATACTTGCACTTCACTCCATACATTTGCATTACTCGCGACTGGTGTGTGACGTCAATCGCAAGTACGATTTTGTATGGAGTATTTTAAGGAAGAAAATATCATCAATGTAAAAAAGACTCACCTGATTCTGCAGTCCAACTGTGTAAACTTACCTAAGTTACACAGTTTGACTGCAGAAGTAGGGTCTAGACTTCTATTCTAGAACTTTCCATCAGGTGGACCGTGCGCTTGTCTGACAAGCGCACCGCCCACCTGATGGCAAGTGGTACCGTGGCCTATGGACTTGTGCAAAACCAAGGAAATCACACTCGTGCTGCCAACCCTGTAAGTTTCGGTGCCGTCAGTGTAGAAAACAAAGCAGGACAAGCTTTTGGTCTTCGCACTGACAGCACAAAAACTCTCCAGCGAGATGTGTTACCCTACTTTCCGCCGGGATAGGTTATTACGGCCGCGGTATTCAGTAGGGCGGAGGTACTTCCCCAGTCCGACGGAAATACCGTCGTGTCCTACCTCCTTGTATATATTATTTGTGTTGTAAAGAAATAATAAATAATACAAAAAACCTACTAAAATTTTGAGTGATAAATTTATTTATACAGGTATTCTTCGCTTCTTTTTTTTGTCCCCTCATAACCTCCCTCCACCCGGATACCATTCACCAGCCGGATGTTATGTAATACCTACGTACTGCAAAAGTTTTAAATTTGTAAGCATCGGTAGCTTAGTGGTTAAAAAGGCCTCGGGTTCGAATCCTGGTCATTACACTACCGACATGAACCCGTTCCTAACAATGTTTGTTTGTTTGTTATTCGATAACGGCCATTTAACTGAATAGAACTAGCTGAAATTTTATCCATCTGATAAAATTAGTTTTTACTAAAACTCAGTGTTGTTTTTTTGCACTTTTTATTAGAAAATTTACACTTAGGCAATTTATACCACTTAGTACACAAACAACCTCGATAGCCAAGTGGTTTGGGTAATGGACTGCTGAGACGAGGTCTAGGGTTCGATCCCAGGTTTCACCATGGCACACACCAATGACTTTTCGATGCTTTTCGAAGTTATGTGTGTATTTATCGCAGGTTTATAAGTGCCCGGTTAATGGCAATAGGCTCGCCACCTATTACATTGGGACCTAAACATAAACTGGCGAAATGTGGGTGCTAGCACCTCTGCCTACCCCTTCGGGGATATAGGCGTGAGTTTATGTTATGTTATGAGTTGGCAGACAAGCACACGGCCCACTTGATGGAAAGTGTTTACAGTGGTAACAGTCACAGTTCATATATGATATCTACTGTATTATATATGAACTTTAAATCCAAACAATTTATAATATTTGTAGAAACTATTGGCATCACAATGACAATAATAAGTTTATAGTAATAGTACATGGTAGATGAAAAAATAGCGTAACTCTTCATTTTGCCAATATTTTATGAATAATATTATGCTAAATAGACCTTACTGTTCTATAATAAGATAAAACTACACATCTAATTTTTTTCATTTTGATATTACCTATATAATGTTATGTTTATAATGATTTAATTCTTTGGTGGAATACCAATCGCCGCAATATTTTCGTTACACTGTATTGAGTATAGTCGAAGGAAAGCGAAAGTAGCCCAGAAAGTGAATAACTCACGCCTATATCCCCGAAGGGGTAGGCAGAGGTCCTATAGCACCCACATTTCACCGGTTTATGTTTAGGTCCCAATGTAATAGGTGACGAGTCCATTGCCTTAACCAGGCACTTATAAACCTGCGATAAATACACACATAACTTCGAAACGCATCGAAAAGTTATTGGTGTGTGCCATGGTAAAACCTGGGATCGAACCCGAGACCTCGTCACAGCAGTCCATTACCCATACCACTAGGCTACCGCGGTTATAATGGAATAAGAAAGTGAATAATAATTACTAATTCCTATTTTATGTTTTCATTAACCCTGACACATACACCCACATGCTGTCCATCTATCACATTAATAGCTCTCCTAGGGATCAATTTACGAGTGAAACCACAACACTGGACGCGGCGTCAGTTCGTGAGTTGATCACTCCAGCCAATGCTTCATTCATCAAACGAACCAGATGTCCCACAAAATTACTCAACAAAATTAATCAATCTATATACAGAGGCGTCAACCCGAATTGTTTCAAAACCAACCCTATGGGACGATTTATCTCAAAGAAAAGGCCTAAAAATTTTCACATTTCACGAACGATTTAGGGAATGTCACTTGAGATCAAAATAAATAGGCCTGTACTTTAGAACCTTTAAGCCCTTTGCCCGATTTCAATAGGGGACCGTTTTATGTACATGCCCTTATAGGATTGGTGCTGGGATGTATACTTGCAACCTTATGATCGCTGTAGCTGCTTAAATTTACATAGTCTAGGAGCTGGTTTTTATGAATTAGCACCTTTCTATTCTAGAATGAATGCAGAGAAAATTTAAAGAATAATTATAGGTACGAGTACCCTTTTCTTTTTTTTTTTACGTGCGCAAAATCCCCACGGATACCTCCCCACCGGAGCCGGTGGAGGAGGTTATGTCGGGCTCGAACCGACTAAAACGCACGCTGCCTGTGGGTCGCTTTGGTTGCCGAAGGTGAGGTTGACAGGCATATCCCTCGCACCCCGGCCGACCCAGGGCCATCTCTCACGATCTGGCCCTCTTCTCGGGTGTGGGAACTACAGAGTCCCCAACTCGGCCCCAGAAACGGGGAGGCGCGCCAGGCGAGCCACCGCCGCGGCCTGCTTCTGCCAGGGTGACAGGCGGCATGGTACGAGTACCCTTGAATTGAGTTACAAAGTACAAAGACATAAATTGTTTAATCTATTGTTTTTATGAACATTGTCATTTTCATGACAGTGTCACCACAGCTAACGCTAGATGGCGCTGTATACATGTAATTAGATTTCACAGCACAGCAACCTATGGTGAGACTACTTAGTTACTACAGTATGTTGAAATCTGCAAGAGTTACTGGTATTCCTTTTTAGGTTAAATCCTGGCTACAGGATTTAGATCCTCACATCGTTTTCATCATCATCGGTTTTCTTTACATTTTCATTTCATTCATCGGTGATAACATACTAGTGCTTTTTTAAATCGGGTAAATCGTATATGCATATAAGACATAGAAGACTGTAACCCTTTGAATTAGTCTTTAAGAAAGTCTGCAAAGTTTGTAGACATTTAAATTTAATACTGTTTCACGTCACCTATAAAAGTTACCTGGCTCTTGATAAAGTTGTAGAAAGTTCTAAATTAACGTTAAGTAGGTACCTACTACTACTTTCAAACTGCCGTATTATTAACATTGTAGACTTTATACGAGTACGATGGGGTATACTTAAATTGAAATTAATTTTCATGTACGTAACAAAAAATAACACAGCGGAAATTAAAAATATAAGAACGACTTGTTTTAAAAAAGAACGAATGCCATAATCTAATACGCAGTATTAAAAAAAATATCTTCCATTTTCAAATTCTTACAGGAAACATTTAATAATTTCAATAAAATTACTTCAGTCGTCTCTTGAGCTACTTTCTTATTCGAGATTACGTAACATTTTAGGTGATCCTTATATCTGCGTAATAGGGGTCACATTCGTGGTGTAAATGTTTGGAAAATCGTGGACCTTTTTGGCTTTGTTGCGGATTTTTATCGTGACGTTAAAGGTTTTTTTATTTAGTGTGATATCGAATCGTCCAGTTTATATAGACCTATCTCCTTCGAGACATCAAGTGAAACTAGAATTTATATCTTAGAAAAGGTGCGAATATCGAGTTATAAGAAGTATGAAGCTACAGTGGTGAGTTGTAGCGATATTTTTATACGACCTTTTAGTCAAAGAAAAAGGCTTAGATGTTTCCTTTTCTGATAATGTACAGAGATGGTGTTGATCGAGGGACGTGGGCATTAATTTGTTGCAAAATGGAGTTTGACGCTATTGAAAGTTGGGTATAAAGGCGGCCATCATTACAGACGGTTGGTTTTGATATGAAGGCGATGTTTGTTTGAAAAGAGATCTTATTAGATACCTACGAAGAAGACCGTGAAAGCTCTTTTAGGAAAATTTTGTTTTGTTGGATAAAGTTGCTTTCAATGCTGTTTTCGAATAAAGTAAATGAAAATCATGAATTTGTAACATTTTGATATTAGCTAGCAGATTGTGTTCTATATAGGTAGTAATTCTCTCACGCTTTTTAGGGTCGGCAGCGCGAGTGTGACGCTCCTGGTGTTGCATGAGTCCATAGGCCACGGTAACCACTTCCCATCAGGTGGGACGTGTGCTTGTCTGCCACCTAAGTGGTATAAAAAAACGTTTGATGTATTAGTTGCAGAATTATACTAGTTGATGATTTTTGTTGATTGGTTGTTGATTTATTTTCAATTCTTAGTTAGAAAACAGCGAACTTGTATCGGTAGAAGTAATAATCTTAACTTGAGCATTACTTTGCGAACAACTCATCTATTCAGTAGTCAGTGCTGCTCCGCGCCGGATGGTAAGAAGTTAAAGTGAGTAAGTAGGTCCTAAACTAGTAAATACTGTCATCATTCTTGATACCGAACAGACTCGACAGATGCGTTTTCACGCCCCGCTTGAACAATCCAGGACGGTAAGAAGAAGAAAATTAAGAAGAAAATGCGTGCTATACGCTGAATAAGAACAGTATTTGATCAGAAATCTTGTTGTCTATTACTAGTGTGAGCTTAATGGATGTATTTTCGAGTTTAGTATTTTTTACATTGTAATATTTCTATTGTTAGCCCTCTACTATAAAAATACAGGAACACCTGTGGTGAAATAGACTCAACCCCTAAGTCATGTTCTAACACGTAGAATAGTTCCACGTTTGTGATATAATAGGGGTTTTTTGAACCCCTAGCCTGGACGTTCCAAGCAACTGTAGGTATTTAAATGTGTTGTGTGGGCATGATGCCCACAGCTATATTCAAACAGTTCATCTGAACACAAACCATTGAATAGGCGGTAAAATTAATAGGTTCCAAACTACCTGCGAGTATGAGATTGTCAACCAGCCTCAACGCCCGTCTTTGCACTGAGTCGAAGGGGTCAAGCTGGTACGCAGACGCTCCATCAAAAAGGTGACAGCTGTACTCCATGTGGGACCCGACCTGTGCTTGAAGGAGAAGCTGCCCCGCACTGAAGTACCGCTTCGCACTGTTGAGCACTCCAAGTTTCCTTGATGGCAACTTAACCTGGTCCTCCAAATTACTCCGGTACTGGACGTCGCTGTAGATATTGACACCAAGGATTCCGATGCTCGAGGAGATGGTAAGCGGCGTGCCCAGGAATTGCGGGGCTATAATGAATGGGGTTTTTTTAGCGGTGAATACACATACTTGTGTCGTGGGGTTAAATTGGACTAGGTAGAGTAGTGTCGATTTCAGACACAAGTTGTTCGCGACTCTTCTCCACCTCGGACTGAGGGATATTTGCACGGCCCGTGTAACACGTGTCCCCGGTACACTGTCGTCCGCATAGCAATTAATGGAGATATCAGACAGCATGCCATTGATATGCAGCAGAAATAGGGTCGGAGACAACACGGAGTCACTCTGGGACTGCGTGTTGTCTACGACTTATGTTCATGCGGTTCGAGCAGCTGCCGCCGACTACGGCTTAGATGCTTCTGTTGGACAAAAAGCTGGTGATCCATTCGCGCAGGCCCTCGACGAGTCCATAGTACGGCAACTTTGTAAGAAGACCTTTGTGCCAGACCCGAACGAAGGCCTTCGCTATATCAAGGCTGACCGCTAGTGCCTAACCCCGACTCTCGATGGCTTGCACCCAACGGTTTGTGTGATACACAAGAAGGTCACCGGTAGAGCGACGGTGGCGAAAGCCGTACTGTCCATCGCTCAGTAGATCGTTGCCTTCAAGGTATCTCAGGAGCTGTGTATTAATAACACGTTCCATTACCTTCCAGAGAACGGAAGTGATAGCGATAGGCCTGTAATTGGTCGGATCTGTCCTGTCACCTTTCTTAGGCACAGGGTGCACGAATGCGGTCTTCCACGAGGCCGTGACCTGCCTCGCGGAGTATGAGAGCGTGAAAAGGCGTGTAAGTACAGGGCACAGCTCGGGAACACAGTGTTTAAGCACCATCGCCGGTATATCGTTCGGCCCTCTCGACTTCCAAACATCTAGGGACTTCCGAACCACCGTTGCGTGATTTTAACTTCGATCATGGGAGCATCACAGCTGGGGATAATGGGTGATTTGGCGTACCCGTCGTTCATGGTCAAGTTTGACGCAAAAGATCGGCATTCTTCTTAGCGACATGGGCCAGACTACCGTCGGATTTATGTAGCGGGGGAGGGAAAACTGGCAAAAGTTTCCCTCGGCAGCATTGTTGAGCGACCAAAATGCATGACTGCCAGATGGGTAGCATGCAAGCTGCTCGCCAATTCTGCCGATGAACTCAAACTTAGCCCTGACCGTTGCTTTTTAACTAGACCTCGAGGCGGCATCCAACTTCAGCTTCACTTCAGCGATATTTGGATCTTTATTGGCAAGAGCCGTACTGTAAAGTAAAGGTTATCTTATCTTATCTTATTCAAGCCCTGTATGCAGATTGCTTGTAGTATCTAGCTTGTCTGTAGGGCCTATTAAACCAAGGGCGTTTGCCCGCTACTGTCGCGATCCATCGGTTGGGAATATAGTATAGTAAATTATAAGTATAATATAGTATTCCATACAAACTAGGATCGCTTCAGCTACTGCTGTTGCACAGGAGCTTGGATCATTTGAAGTGAAGTAAAGCCGCCTCCACAGTTACGACGCGAAGAATTCTCGCAGTCCGTCCCAGTCTGCTGACTTGTAGTGCCACCATTGAGGTGGCCGCGGAAGTTTAGGTCGCGTGAGAGTCACTTGCGCTCGAACGAGGCGGTGGTCCGAAGCACTGACTGGTGCTTCCACAGTTACTGAGTATTTGTCCGGGCGCGTAGTTAGCAGAGGATCCAGTATAGAGCTTCTGTGGGTCTCTATTTCTGGTGTTCTAGTAATAAAATGCACCAGTTGAGTAAATCCGCAGGTCAGTGCGAAATCGTGAACAACCCATCCCGCAAAATCAGTTCTACGAGACCCCTGTTACTCCATGATGAGCCTTGAAGTCCCCCAAGAACACTAAATCCGCGGTAGGTTTATGCTCAATTACCTTGTCCGCAGATCGCTGCAGGTGCTCAAACAGTTGAGCTGTACCCAGGTCACCGTTATGAGACCTGTAAAGGCACGCATAGATACGGGTATGGCCACCGTGATACGTACCCATAGAGTCTTCAAGGTCAATTAAGTAGTCTGTATCGGCTGGGCATGATTTCTGCGTTTGAGGTTAGTGTGTAGGCCCCTGATCTTACAGAAATCCACATGTACTGTGGATGATGGTATCGTTCATCTTATTTTCCCTTCCTGTGCTCTCAGCGCAGTAGACAAAGCTAGGCTTCGTACCACCAGAGACAAGCTGGGGTTGTGAGACTGGCTGGTGCGGTGGACGGATGCCCCTCCTCCCCCTTCTAGATACAGTAGCCGAGTCCACTCCGGTTTCATCCTCCGGTATGACTACAGCACCGGGCACTTTACACAGTCTGTTTGTTCACCCTCCTGGGGCGGAGATTAAGTAATCCCCAGGTTCGGGAACCGTACAGCCTGTGGGCGGTCTGCGGATAACCTTTTCATCAGGTCTACCTGACCACCGCGCGAACATTTCACGCCCCTACAAGACAGCGGTATCAATTTAAGCCTACGGTCTTTCTACTGACAGTACAAAGCTTGAGCTCTAGCTACCCTACTCACCGCCGGGAACAAAACAAAAGGTTATTACAGCCGCGGTATTCTGTAGGGAGGGTACTTCTCCAGACGGACTCCTAATAATAGGATCATGAAGGAACGTATCCAAGAAAGAAATTTCTGTGAGGTGACAAATACAATACAAAACTAGTTTAGTGACACAGGCATGTAAATACAGCAACAGATAAAGAGATAGATTCAAAAAACCTCTCATTTAACTGAAATAAGAGAAAACATCGCTTATACTTTGTGTTTCCCATCTACTCGTACTCCAATATTGTTAGTAGCATTGAATTAAGCTTACAAAAGATTTGCTCACATAACTGTACAGTGGAAAAATATGGTTAGCAGGTAGATAAACAAGAAAAGGTGTTGCAAGCTGGGTTTATTTGCAGAGCTATTGTTATGAGCATTTGCCCCATTTAAACTTGTGTGGCTTCATCTATTTATGCATCTTTTGTTACAATTTTATTTATTGAAATGCGTGACAGCAAAACGTGACGTAAAGTTACTGTGAAAACAGATGCCCTGGGTCGGCCGGGGTGCGAGGGATATGCCTGTCAACCTCACCTTCGGCAACCAAAGCGACCCACAGGCGGCGTGCGTTTTAGTCGGTTCGAGTCCGACATAACCTCCTTCGCCGGCTCCGGTGGGGAGGTATCCGTGGGGATTTTGCGCACGTATAAAAAAAAAACCTGTGAAAACAGAGCGCAGGCCTAGGAGAGACAGGTAGGGCTAGTCATCGCCCCAGCAGATGCAGGACTAGATCAGAAACATCGTGTTTTCACATGCTATATTTGATATAGAATCGGGGATTTTGTTGTGTTCCCAGCGGTCTGTAGGGTAGCCAGAGCTCAGCTGGAGAATTTGTGCTGTCAGTGGGAAGACTAAAAGCTTGTCCTGCTTTATCTTCTACACACTGACAGCACAGAAACTCTGTACTTACAGGGTTGGCAGCGCGATCCTGTAACTCCTCTGATGTTACAAACGTCCATAGGCCACGGTAACCACTTTCCATCAGGTGGGCCGTGTGCTTGTCTGCCACCTAAGTACTATAAAAAAAATAGGGAAGCCGGTGGAATTTCCGTCCTTAAAAAAGGCAGAGACATTTTTAAGTCTACCTGGGACCCTATGGGTGACGCGATGGAGGCGTCATGCCCATATTTAGACTACCACACAAACGAATATAAACGTATAACTGCAATTAAATGTAGATCAGAAGTTGCAGACCGAAGTTTTTAGAATTGTTATCATGAATCGTATTAATCCCACAACTGGATCCGCAGATCGTACGTGACCATTTGTTCGCCCAAAGCTCCTACTCAAAGAATCCGAAGTTCTCGTTCGTGTATCGTGCGGTGTAGTTTCGTATGTAAAATTCATGGTAGCCCTCTTTTGAGCCATACACAAAGCGCCGCATGGCACGTAAACTGAGAAGTTTGATATCACTGTGAGTTGACACACAAACGAAGTTTCTTACTGTTTACTTAAGAATTCGTGCGCGATGGGGTGAGATTCTTTCAGTGCAACGGGTACGTCAAACTATTATTTTGTGCAGTACAACAAGTGTGAAACTTGCTTGATTTGATTTAGCAGTTCACGAACAAGACTGAGAGTTTGGTTACTTTATAAATTATTATCGATAGAAATTGTACGCTTCATATCACCTACGTAGTTTTAGTTCCTAGAAATACCGCCCAGGTGGTCCTTTGGCTAACTAGTTACATGGAATTTGTATTGCACTCAATCGGAAATTTCTAATGAAATGAAAGAAATTTCCTCTGACAAAGTTAAAAGCACACAACCTGGAAATTTTGTAGTTTATTAGTCGACTGAATGATTGGTTTTACTTCTTAACATGTACATCAATAACTAACAGAGTTTATAAACTGATGCAATAAAAAAAAACATTCTTTAGTTACAGAGATATTATATTTCTATTGATTAAACACATTTTAAATGCAATTACATGTAAAACTATTAATACTAAGCAAGTAATAAACCATTTAGTTGCTACATTATTATGGCACTTAGGATTATACACATAGATAGTTAATACAATATGAAAAGAAGAAAATTCAGTTTTCAACATGACAAATCTAGCAATCTTGACCTATATGCACAATTAGGGTTTAAATGTAAAGTTGAATTTTTTTTAAAGCATTTAGTATGCTAAATATTCAAATCAATTAGGATATAGAAAAACTTGTATCGGTACAGGCGTGGTTCGCGGTTCGAATCCCTCCTGAACCATATACCTTTATCGACATGAAAAAGTTGTTTATACTTCAATGCCTCATTTAAATATCAGGTTCGTGAGCTATACAAAATGATGTTCGATTTTAGTGATTTGGCCATTCCTAATTGAAAATGTAGCTTTAGAAACCTTTCTATATGCTTTTTAAGGTCTAAATCATCCAGCTTGTATGCGAAACCTGATCCCTCCTTTTAACGATTACAAGTTATTTGTTAATTAAAGAATTTCCTCAGTGTGAGGCCGGCGATAGGTTGCCAAGAATTTGAAGTAAACGGGGAGATGGACTTGACCATACCAGCGTTGAAATCTAAGGAGGTCGTTGGATTCCTGAAGAGATTCAAGTTCCCAGTTGCTGAATAATCAGTTTTCTGAAGAAACGGTGTGCGGGAGGCTCCCAATGATGCTCCTATTTTGTTTCTGTAAAAACCAAAGGCTTAACGTAAACAAGTGACAGAAATTCTATTGATTTCTTTGATAATAATAATAATAATAAAAGTAATTCACAACATTCCACACAATGCTATCTAGACCCATGGTACATAGCTTAACTAGCTTGTGTTATGGAATCTAATATGCGAATAAACATATTTGATATATATATATATATATTTTTAATTACATACACATCATACATAGAAACACCCAGTGAAATACTTAATAAAACTTACCATGGTAGTGTCCAGGCTTTCTTTTTTAAACCAGGCTATAGAAAGTGCATAGAATGTAAACATAACATAACATAACATAAACTCACACCTATATCCCCGAAGGGGTAGGCAGAGGTGCTAGCACCCACATTCCAATGTAATAGGTGGCGAGCCTATTGCCATTATAAACCTGCGATAAATACACACATAACCTCGAAGAGCATCGAAAAGTCATTGGTGCGCGCTATGGTTAAACCTGGGATCGATCCCGAGACCTCGTCTCAGCAGTCCATTACCCATACCACTAGGCTATCGCGGTAGAATGTAAAAATCCATGACTATTATAAAAAAAAATGTTTAGACTGTTTTTTGTAAAATAACTACAGACTTTCTGTAATTTTTAAGCATTTAGCCGTCCTTCTAGGGTAAACAGCCAACAGTCAACAGCCGCGGTAGCCTAGTGGTATGGGTAATGGACTGCTGAGACGAGGTCTCGGGTTCGATCCCAGGTTTACCATGGCACACACCAATGACTTTTCGATGCTTTTCGAAGTTATGTGTGTATTTGTCGCAGGTTTTTAAGTACCCGGTTGATGGCAATAGGCTCGCCACCTATTACATTGGGACCTAAACATAAACTGGCGAAATGTGGGTGCTAGCTAGCACCTCTGCCTACCCCTTCGGGAAATATAGGCGTGAGTTTATGTTATGTTATGTTCTAGGGTTGCTAATGGACAAAAAATATCAAAAATATATCAAAAATTGTGATCATTATAGTTGAAAATAGCAAAATGTGTATAGAATATTGATGAAATTTATAAAAGTTTCTGTAATAAAAAAAAAAGTTCCATATTTTTATTTAATTTTTTCCCGAGTTGTTATGAGTAGGTCCATGCTCCAATGCCGGCTTATCGTTGAATTTTGGGACACGTTGTATATTGACTAAAGTATATAAACTGTCTGATGAAAAGCAGTCCTTGTGACCTTAGGACATTTTTTTTTATACCACTTAGGTGGCAGACAAGCACGCGGCCCACCTGTTGTGAAGAATCTGAAGGAAGATGTATCTCATTTACGACCTACTGTTAGATCTACGCGCGTGATCGCCTAGTGTAAAGGCTACCTCTCGTATGACCTTCAAGTTTGGAGCCTAGACTGCGTACGACCCTCTGTCAAATATCGTGTTGCGATCGACCTTATTTATAATCACCTGTACCAATTTCATCCTGATTCGTTAAACCTTTCTTGCTTGATTAAGTAACAAAATAATCTTTACATATTTTCGCATCTATAATATTAGTAAGAAAGTTAAATCATTTGACTTTGACTGAACTATTTTACCTCAATGCTACTACCGCAGTAGCTTAGTGGTAGGGGTAATGGACTGCTGACCCAAGACCTGCTTGGGTTCGATCCCAAATTTTATCATGTCACACACCAATGATTTTACGATGATTAAGTGCTTATGTGTGCTCTTGCTAAGTGTGCATTTATCGCAGGTTTATAAGTGCCCGGTTAATGGTAATAGGCTCGCCACCTATTACATTGGGACCTAAACATAAACTGGTGAAATGTGGGTGCTAGCACCTCTGCCACCCCTTCGGGGATATAGGCGTGAGTTTATGTTATGTTATTTTACCTCACACTAAGGTTAAATAACTAATATCAGGATAAAATAAATAGGTACTTACTTGTACATATAGTCAAGGCTTCCACCAAAAGTGTTGAAGTTGGGAATCTGTGGAATACTGGGCATGTTCCTGGTTAAGTATGCATTGGCATTCAGGTCGTTATTCTTATTATGGAAGAGATTTACACGTCCAGCTCCTGTCAGCTGGTTACCGAAATTAGGGATGTGCGTTCCAGTGAGAGACAAACCATCTCCGCGCCTGCAGGAAACACAACAGTAAATTATTATTTGTATATAACTAGCTTTTGCCCGCGGCTCCGCCCGCGTAGATGTCGGTTCCCAGGGTGGACAACCCTTATCACTAAGGGGTATGTTGGCCGATTCTCAGACCTACTCAATATGCTCACAAAATTTCATGAGAATCGGTCAAGCCGTTTCGGAGGAGTACGGGAACGAACATTGTTACACGGGAGTTTTATATATAAGATTATCATACTAAAAGCAAAACACCGGCAAGGGTGTTCACTGTGCTATGAAAGGCACTTCATCCCACTCACGCTCAAGCTGTGGAATGAACTCCCTGCTGCGGTTTTCCCAAGCGACTACATTATGGGGTCCTTCAAGTAGCATTAGAAGGTTTATTCAGGGTCGGCAGCACGAGTGTAAATACTCTGGTGTTGCAAACCGATTATTCCCGGTGTCCACCCCCTGCTTGTCCACCGCGGGTGGACAGAGACACAAATATTTAAAAAAATTCTCGCTGTCCACCCCTGGGGGACATCGAGAATTAATTTTAAATTATTTTCGCTTTCGCGCTTTCGCACACCCCGGGTGGACAAAGACACGAGTTTCATATGACTACTCTCGATGTCCACCACCGGTGGATAAAGCCACTGCTTAAATAAACATTCTCGATGTCCACACATACAAGGATTTGGAACTTCAGGATTGGAGCAGACAATCCTTGTATGAGTGGTTATGAAAAAAAATAGCCACGAAGGCTAAGGCGGGAGCTCCGCTCCGCTCCGCTCCCGCCTTAGCCTTCTAACCTAACCTATCCGAGTCGGGGTGAGCAGTGTCCCTTTTTCTTTAAGCCGTACCACATATTATTTGATTTATTTTTAGAAAGGATGAGGATGTAAAGATATTTTCTGTGACTATGATTAATAATGTGATAATTATTTCTACAAATTGTAAAAGATAATATGATTAAACTACCTATATAATTAATTTTGTGATAATTATTTACTCCCAATTCCAGCAAGGGTGGACATCGAGAATGTTTATTTAAGCAGTGGCTTTGTCCACCGGTGGTGGACATCGAGAGTAGTCATATGAAACTCGTGTCTTTGTCCACCAGGGGTGGCCAGTGAAAATAATTTAAAATTAATTCTCGCTGTCCCCCAGGGGTGGACAGCGAGAATTTTTAAAAAAAATTGTGTCTATGTCCACCCGCGGTGGACAAGCAGGGGGTGGACACCGGGAATAATCAGTTGCAAACGTCAATAGTCCACGGTAACAACTTTCCATCAGGTAGGCCGTGTGCTTATTTGCCACCTAAGTAGTGTAAAAAAAAAATATCTGCAAGCTGGGACTCCTGATGATTAGTGGAGAAATTATTTTAGAGGTTTTTTTTATACCACCTTAGGTGGCAGACAAGCGCACGGTCCAACTGATGGAAAGTGGTTACCGTGGCCTATGGACCTGTGTAGGAATAGAGAAGCCACACTCGCGATGCCGACCCTGTAAGCACAGAGTCTCTGTGCCGTCAGTGCAGGGGACAAAGCAGGACAAGCCTTTAGTCATACCACTGACAGCACAAATTATGCAGAGAGCTCTTTCCACCCCACTCACCGCTGAAAACATAACACATAAAAGTATCTGATGAGGCCGCTAAGCTCAGTGCCACCATTGTAACATGCTACGTGTCTATGATGGTGATCCTATTGCCTCAGACTTTGCCTGTGGCTTACCATCAGGCGAGGCGAGGCGAGGCGAAGAAGAAGCGAAAAAAAGTAAAAATACACCAGAAGAAAGAGTTGGAAAATAGATCTAGCGCACTAAATTGCAGGATTTAGGTGAAGCCGGGCTAAGAATTTTTGACTTACGTATTATCAAGAGCTATCCCCGCAGAAGCCGCTGAAAGGTGTCTATTAGCATCGAAGTTAACGCTTCCAAGAGCGCTGAGCACATTTTTGTTGTTGCCAGTCAATGGAATCTTAATGTCTGCACCTGAAGTTTGATCTGATTTATAGAACACACTACCGAGTTGACGGCGTGCTCTGTGGTGCTCCAGGTCTATGAAATCAGGTTCCTCATACAGATCCTGTGTTCCGTGATAGTTATCGAATCCATATCTTGTTTCTTCGGGTAAACTTGCCGCCGAAGCAGTAGCAACAAGAAGTGTTGAGAAGAGTACGAAATACATGTCTGTCTTCGTCTAGCTACGATTCTTGAATTATGGTATTTCAGTCATTCGCTCTTTTATATACGGAGAATACGTTTGAGATAACTTGAATGTAGTTCCCCGGCTATGGTCTTTATTAGTTTTTGTATGATAAGGAATGTGCCATTTTAATTGTTATGTAATAACTTATAAATACACAAATCGTTTATATTTCTTACTAGCTGTGTTCTACTACTTTGTTCGCGTGGACCTCAGTTTTCCTATTTTGCGCAATCATAATATTTTTTCTAATATAAAATCAGTCTAAATTTCGACTTATAATATGAGTTATCTATAGCAAATATCCATCACAATTGGATTAGTTGTTTCGAAAACCACCCGGAAGAAACTGACATAAACTGACAGATGATTTTTTAAAAATTGTACTTTTGTCATAAGTACAACGTTACGCGCCGACACTTCAGTTTTATTTACCTATTTCTATAATTTGGTATTCTGAGAATAATTATATAACTCATTATTGGCTTAACTGACAAAAGGACAAACATTCATAAGGAATATGACCTGAATTTGAAAACTAAAAACGAACTTGTAAATAATATAGTCGAAATCGTTTTGATGTGAATAATCTCACCTGTAGCTTGTCTACAAACATCTTTAAATGGAATAAGCTACACGAATTAGACCAAATTTTTTCGTCCGTCGATTCAATTAAAATAAGAAATATGTTAAGACCAAGTGTATTTCAAAAACAAGTCGAAAATCGAACAAATTTCCACAACAGCAAAGTTCAATGTTAGCGATAAAATCATGCCCCAAAATAGAACCTTGTTTTGTTAAGGTTAAGGTCAAAGTTTGCGTAAATTGTAACCGAATTGTAGCGCACAAGCGCCAACTGCTGGGGGTTGTATTTTAGGTTTGCTTTACGATGTATATAAGCCAAATCATTTGACTAACATGATAAGTTTTTTAGTATCTTATGTTTTTAACTATATTTCATTTTTATCCCACTGTAACATGTATAAAATGTGGAGCTTTCAGCTAAATTCTACGGAACGTTATCATTTTCCTCAAAAGAGGGCATTGTAACCAATTTTCTTGAATCGCGTTATGGTTTCGTTACCAAGACGAGTACATATTCGGTAAACATTTTAGGGTAGACGGCTTCGGGCCAATGGGGTGTAGAATATTAATCATATACCCTGTAGTTCCGAGGCTTAGAAAAACTATCATGAAATAAAGGAAACCGTTCCGGTTACCTATTTGTATTCTAGATATAATTAAGTAACGGAAGGGTAGGCAGAGGTGTCTTAAGACGCACGTACTGTGTCCTAAGATATTCAGTCCCACGTTAATTGTCATACAGTCCATGATAACGTTATCATGGGCTATATCTTTAAATTATCAAAAATCTTATTCGAAACTGCTAGTATATATATATATATATATATATATATATATATATATATATATATAGATAGTTAAATCAAAAGAAGTAAGCGGAACACTAGCTGTACCTAAGAACAAAGCTAAAATTTATTACGTACTAGCTATTGCCAGCGACTTCGTCCGCGTTAAGTTCGAAAAAGCTAGAACCCAAGTTATTTTTAGATCCTATTTATTATGAAGAAAGTCTTAATCGAGTGACTGACTAATAAACTACCGAAAATTTCGAATTAGGTTTCTTCAATGGTCTAGGTAAATACTGTGATAGGGTTTTGAAGAATTGAACTTTTTGTTTACCAATACATAATCATGTATCCACATTTAGCAATGTTCTCCAAACTCCTTAAAACATACTACTACAAATTATGAACCAACTAATAAAACTACATCAAAAGCGTCCTGAAAATAGCTCCAGGCAAACCTAGAGCTTTGCATAAAGATGTTAGTTCACGCTGGAGCAATGGTTCTCTTCTTTACCGAGTCAATGGCTGATTTTTTTTTATACCACTTAGTTGGCAGACAAGCACACGGCCCACCTGATGGGAAGCGGTTACCGTGGCCTATGGACGTATGCAACACCAGGGGTGTCACACTCGCGCTGCCGACCATGAAGAAACCTTCTGATGCCCCTCTTGAAGAACCCCATATTGTAGGCGATTGGGAAAACCGCAGCAGGGAGGTCATTCCACAGCTTGAGTGTGCGTGGGATGAAGTTTCTTTCTGATTTCTGATTGCACCTGTTATGTTGTTATGTTAAATTTACCGTCCACAGACACATCATTGTTAGTTACCTTACACGTAGGTGGTGGGCAAGAGAGTAGATGCGGCATTAACTGGGACGGGGCCCGGCAGTAACAGGGTACTTGCGACTTGGCAACATAGCCCCATTTTGTCACATTTTCCATGCAGCGATATTTCCAAGTTGGCCACTGAAGTTGATGTCTACGTAACAGATTTCTTTTGGTTTTGGTTCCACATCTGTGATATGTGGGTGTTATTTTAACTCTGCCTAATCCACCGGGGATAAAGGGGTGATTATATGTATGTATGGGTAAATAAAAGTAATAAATGTACATTTTATGTAATTTATATAATATCCCTGTATTGATTGCGGTTAGAAGTGTGTATTGGGTACAAGGAAAATTCTATTTATTATTGTAGAAAACATTAACATAAACTCACGCCTATATCCTAGAAGGGGTAGGCAGAGGTGCTAGCACCCACATTTCGCCAGTTTATGTTTAGGTCCCAATGTAATATGTGGCGAGCCTATTGCCATTAACCGGACACTTATAAACCTGCGATAAATACACACATAACTTCGAAAAGTATCGGAAAGTCATTGGTGTGTGCCATGGTAAAACGTGGGATCGAACCCGAGACCTCGTCTCAGCAGTACTTTACCCATACCACTAGGCTACCGCGATTGTAGAAAAACGGTCCTATTAATGTTACATACATTGCGGCGTATAATGAAAAATACATTGCTTGCTTACATACTAATCTCCCTGTAGTGAATATCATGTGAATATGATTTATTTTAAAATTGATATACCTAGTTAGTATTTTTTATACAACTTAGGTGGCAGACAAGCACGCGGCCCACCTGATGGAAAGTGGTTACCATGACCTATGAACGTGTGTAAAACCAGTGGAGTCACATTCGTGCTGTCGACCCTGTAAGAAAAGAGATTTTGTGCCGTCAGTGTAGAGGACAAAGCAGGACAAGCCTTTGGTCATCCCACTGACAGCACAAAAACTCTCCAGTGAGCTTTGGCTACCCTACTCACCGCCGGGAACACAACACGAAGTTATTATAACCGCGGTATTCTGTAGGGCGGAGGTACTTCCCCAGTCGGACTGCTCAATTGGGCGGAAATACCGCCGTGTCCTCCTAGTTTGGTAAAGAAAGGATTTAATGATGGAAAAAAATGATTTTTTTAAATGGGAACTCTGCATTCTTAGGGTCCGAGCGCATAGTCACTTTACAGAGAAATATCAAAGAGAAAAATCAAAATCGACTGCTTCTGTTGTGTTGGTGGTTTTGCTTAACCAGCATCGAGGCTCTGGTCCATGCTTTGCGTGACCAAAGGGCTGGCCTCATTTTCACACATTTTTGGCATTGATTGTCATTTTTTTAGGATTGACAAATACAATTTTCGATTATTTTTGTGTTTGAATGAGACAACATTAAGCTAACAATCACTTTTATTACATTTTTGAAAAGTGACAGGAGTAAAAAAGTAATACGAAATTTATCATCAAAATGGATAGCATTTAGGAAGTGCTGTTTTTGAAGATTGAATTTAACTTATCAAGCGGCCAATAAAAACAAAATTTAATACAGAGTTGTAAAATCTTGAAATCAACTTTCTAACAAAATATAAATAATGGAAATAGCTATTAAATTACAGGAATAACGAACTCATGAATCTGTAAGAAAATTTCGGCAATTTCATATGTTAAGACCATAACATATATTTAACTTTTTAACTATAAGTTGTATATAGGTAATAGTTCATTCGGTTTTATTTTAATTGTTTATTAATGTTTGTCGTTGCTGGTTATATATTGTGTGAATGTTAGCTTCAAAATATAACATTTAATAGACAAATAAAGACGTATTAATTTGCCAAATTGGTTTACCGCTGCAACCGTATCTCATATATAATAATCAAAATGATTTGCGGTTCCAGTACCACAAGCTAACACAGTACAACAAAATTAAGTGTTTTAGAGGTAGATTAGTAAGTATTTAAATACCTATATATTGCTGGCTGTCTACATAATATTGATCTCTGACACACTTAGGCTCGTATTCTAGAATGGTACTCTGTTCGGAATCTTGATTTATCTAAGGACAGATTAGAGTTATGTCAAATCTGTCTATTATACATTTTTTTTACGTGTGAAAAATCCCCACAGATCTCGTCACGTTGAATCCGGTGGAAGAGGTTATGTCGGACTCAAACCGACTAATAGTTGCAGGTGGGTCATTTTTGATTGTCGAAGGTGAGGTTGACAGGTATATCACTCTTTAGATCTGGCCTTCATCTGATATGAGAACCACAGAGTCCCCAACGCGTCCCCGGAAATGGGGAGGCGCGGCAGGGTGACAGGCATAAGTTTTGAACAAGAGCGTTAAAAGGCTAAGCTTATTAGATGCGCATTTAAAGCTATCTGTTCCACTTTTGCGCTTCGTAGTTCATTGTATGCATATATTGAGAGTAAGCTGAATACCGATTGTTTAATAATCAGGATGAAGATTAAGAATTCATAAAGACCCCGACATAAAAAAAGAACTTTGAAATATTTGTATCCAACCCTCGCCTAATGCGGCCGCCACTACGCCACGGAGGCTGTCATGCTGGAATGTTTCGTTGTATTTATACAATACTAAAGTGTTTCGAAGGAGTAGCTGAGGTTTTATTTCGTACACAGAATATTGCGTTCTAAGAGGATAATTCTCAATAGAACACATGACTTTGATGGGTAGATAAAAATATATAATATGGCTCTCTCTATTGGCTTGCGGGATCTGAACGACCATAATGCGAGACACTCGTAGTGTGAGATTTTAAACTGTTCTCGACCATAACATTTCGTAATTTTAAGTTTACTACTAGACTTTTAAAGCATGTACAGCGCTATTTTTTACTGTTGCAAAGCTTATTTTTATTCGCTATATATGTTTAGATAACTATACATATATGGGAAGTACAGCCAGCGTCACAACAATTTTGACTACAAAGTCTAAAAATGATATTAATAGCAAATTAAAATGTTTCGTTGGTTTAAATTGTACTATTGTACGAATAAAAGGTATGTACCAAATTTCAGAACTGTACTTTTGAATGACATGGTATGTAAACTAATCGAGGGTAGTAAATCGACAGCAAATGAACCTTGCGAACTGTCTACCCCGCAGAGATAAAGGCGTGAGTATATGTATAAATTACGAATTATTCTAGTTACTGTATCCTCGATAAAAAAATTAATGAATAAAGGTTACTCTAAAGTAGATGAGTATCTTGATGATGCAAATGCGTGGTCAACATAAGTCTCTTGCTTGCTCTCCCACCATAAATTGTAAACTTAAGCAAATTTCAAAAAGAAAGATAATCTAATTCTAATATATTTTTCTGAGTTTCTTGCTGATATTTTCTTAGTAGAACTAACCTACCGAACCAGCGAAAGAATAATTTTACAATGGTTTATTTTTACATTATTTAATATATTTTTTTATTTTATTATATTGTAAAATTTTGACATTCATATGTACTCTTAACGTGCCTAAGCTGAATGAATGAAATTAATTCTTTGATTATCCTTTTATTCTCGTAGACTTCAATAACAGTACCAATGAAGATATGTTTTAGATAAGTATGACCTTGCTCCATTACCTGTAGTACAGAATAAAATAAATTTATGTATGTATGTATGTATATTTGTATGTATGTACGTATGTGTAATATGTATGCTGTGTATGTATGTACCTGTTTAGATACCCTTATTTTATCTGAAATTTAATGTACATTTCACATCCCCTTATTACTTTAACTGCTTCTCTGCTACTCAAAGGTTTCCTGGTAGAGAACTCATATTGAGTTAAGCTCGCTTTTGTACATATTTCTTATATATATATATGTATATATGTGTATGACCTCTGTACTGATTGTACAATAAAGAAATAAGAATTAAGAATAGGTACGTATTAAAAAACGTATGTATTCATTTGATAGCAGGGAGAGTACCGCGCGGTTTGGTTTATCTGAGGTCAATTAGGTCACACATTGCTCAGTAGGTAGTTACAGGGGAATCCTTTAAAATAGGTTCAATATGTGGTTATGATAAGGCAGTATTGTTGCTTTAAAAAAAAGCAATTATCATTTTATTAATTAAAGTGTTAACCACAACAAAGAAATATAATATTATTATGAATTTTAACTTGTTAACACAAGCGTTGGTAATGTACGTACATTACACACGACCTCAGTCACTACACCACCGCTGCCTCCAACTATAAAAACCTCCACAATAGGGTTGTGTCGTAATTTTTATTATTATCGTAAACTGTACATTTTACAATAATATAATGAACGGTAGCCTAGTGGTATCGGTAATGGACTGCTGAGACGAGGTCTCGGGTTCGATCCCAGGTTTTACCATGGCACACACCAATGACTTTTCGATGCTTTTCGAAGTTATGTGTGTATTTATCGCAGGTTTATAAGTGCCCGGTTTATGGCAATTGGCTCGCCTACTATTACATTGGGACCCGGATGCGTTGCGTTTATACGTACACAGTGCATAATAAGATTGATGGGAAATTTGTAAATTTTGTTTTATTCGATTGTTTATATTTTCACCTATTTTGGGAATTAAAAATAATGAAAACTCATAGTTTCAGTTTAGTTAGGCAGTATCTTAGTTTGCTATGTATGTTTTGGCAGTGCCTGAAGACGAAAGTCTTTAACCAATGTGTGTTACCAGTGATGACTTACGGATCTGAAACGTGGTCACTATAAGTCTCCTAAAAAAGCTCAAAGTCGCTCAACGAGCTATTGAGAGGGCTATGCTCGGTGTTTCCTTACGTGATCGCGTTAGAAATGAAAATATCCGTAGGAAAACAAAAGTAAACGACGTAGCCCAGCGGATTAGCTCGTTGAAGTGGCAATGGGCGGGACAAATAGCGCGCAGAACAGATGGCCGATGGAGCAAAAAAGTTCTGGAATGGCGACCGCATACGGGCAAACGTAGCTTTGGACATCCAACGGCCAGGTGGAAGAACGACCTCATGAAGGTCGCCGGGATGCGCTGGATGTGGGCTGCTTTAGATCGGTCATTCTGGAAATCTGTGGGAGAGGCCTATGTTCAGGAGTGGACTATGTGTGGCTGACATGATGATGTATATTTTTAGATATAATAATACATAATACTTTAAGTAGTATTGATAAGAATCCGATGACTCAGGACATAACCCTATTATATAAACAAACATGGAATTAACTTCAAAGCTTTCAGCGAATTAAAAGTTCGCTATTTTTGTAAGCCTTTACACTATTTATCTCTCTGAAAACTAGAAACAATAACAAAAATGAATTGTGAGAAAAGTTCTCGGTTGATATGGCAAGGAATATTATATTCAAGCAAAACTTGGCCCAAGACCTGAACGCTCTAATTCCTTCCCTCAAATAGCTGGGTCTGGAGGTGAACCCCTATAAATGCGGCTTGTTCCCCTGCAGCAGTTTGTTGCAGCTTGAGTTTATGTTATGTTATATATGCGGCCTTAACATAATATAAGATTGTTGCGATTTCAATAAAATGTTTAAAATAAAATAATATCGCTCTCGCCGCCGAACGCTGCTATGTCGTGTCGTGTCGTGACCGTGACGTCCCCGTATCGCCACCGCATTACTACCGCCAGTTTGCCGCCGTACTGGTTAATTTAGACTTGATTTGAATTCGAATTCGAATCTTGGCAATCACAGTAACGATGTGGGCCCACTCCTACCACAAACAGTGTAGTTTAGCTAGAGGGGCAATAATAGGATATAATTTCAGTTCCTGTTATTCTTTATACACTAAAAATAAAAGTGAAACTTCGGTTATGACCCAGGGAGGGTCCCATATAATAATAATAATAATAATAAATAAATATAATAAATAAATATTCCACGACATTCTACACAACGCTATCTAGACCCATGATAAGCATAGCTTAACTAGCTTGTGTTATAGGATCTAGAATGCGGATAAACATACTTAGATACTTTTTTTTTTGTAAATACATACATATTATACATAGAAACACCCAGACCAATGCAAATATATATATTCATTAATACAAATATTTGCACTGAGCGGGAATCGAACCCGCGCCGCCTGCATAGCAGTCGGGTTCGATTCCCGCTCAGTTCAAATATTTGTATGCATGAATGTGTATATTTGCGTTGGTCTGGATGTTTCAATGTACAATATGTATGTATTTACAAAAAAAATTGTCTCTAAGTATGTTTATCCGTATTCTGGATTACACAACACAAGCTAGTTAAGCTATGCTTACCATGGGTCTAGATAGCGTTGTGTAGAATGTCATGGAATATTTTTTCCTTCGTGCGGCAATCACCACGGATAACTACCACCTGCGGGGAAATTATATTGGTTTCAAACCAATTACAATCGCATGCCATCTCGATAATGCAAAATAACCCGAATGTACTTGAAACAAAATCTGTACAATACACGTTAGTATGTCTATATTCGTTGCAGCATTTCGCACACCGGCTTTGCTAAAGTCGGTGTGTAAGTAAGTGTGTGTAAGTAGTAAATAGGTGGAGAAGTTTCTCTGTTTAAAGCCCCTCAGGTACTGTTAGCTCGGCTGAACTGTGAATAACGGTAGCTGAGAAACTGCTGTGATTATTACAGGAGTTAACATCATTTTCAGCACTATTAAACTTTACTCTCGTAGGGAATCTATTTTTATTATGTATCTACTTAACTTTTAACATAACATAAACTCACGCCTATATCCCCGAAGGGGTAGGCAGAGGTGCTAGCACCTACATTTCACCACTTAACTTTTAATCATTAACATTTATATATTTTATTAAATTTTGTTTTTACCCGACTGCTCCAGCGGCGGTAATGTTTTACGCGCGTATGTATGTGTGTATGTTCTCCTCTAGAAAGCTGGACATATTTTGATGAAACGATCTCAAATGAAAGGTATTCACCTCCCGATTGTCATCGGGTATATAAAATTGGTGATAAAATGTGGAATGTAAAAAAAAATTGTCATTTAAATTTATCGAGTAGGGTAACTAAATGAAGGGAATTAGGAGACTACAAAAATACAGTAGGGCGGAGGTACTTCCCCGACTGGGTAAGTACCTCCGCCCTACAGAATACCGCGGTTATAATAACTTCGTGTTGTGTTCCCGGCGGTGAGTAGGGTTGCCAGAGCTCACTGGAGAGTTATTGTGCTGTCAGTGGGATGACCAAAGGCTTGTCCTGCTTTCTCCTCTACACTAACGGCACAAAATCTCTGTTCTTACAGGGTCGGCAGCACGGATGTGACTCCACTGGTGTTACACACGTTCATACGTCATGGTAACCACTTTACATCAGGTGGGCCTAGTGCTTGCCTGCCACCTAAGTTGTATATAAAAAAATATATAAACATGTCATATCATAACCAAAAAGTTTAAAATAAAATCAATTTAAAAGATATAACAATACCAGACTGATGTCTGAGAGACAGAAGAGAGTTTGATAGAAGGTGGTACCCATTATTGTAATTTTCTTTCCATTTGTGATTGATAAATGGGTACCGCCTGGTATATAACTTATTTCGATCTTTAAGACAGCTGTCTGGTTTTGTTATTAGTTAATTTAAAAAAAAAAAAAAATTATACCGCTTATAAAAATAAAGATAATTTATATTATAAAACACGTGTAGGTACACGTGGCATTTTATAATATAATACGTTACAAGTTTCAACATGTTCAATGTAGACGTACAAATTTTTTGGAGCTCGTAAGCTCGTAAGCTTACGACCCATTTAACAGAGAGTGGTTACTGGGGCCTATTATAATAATAATAATAAATATTCTACAATATTCTACACAACGCTATCTAGACCCATGGTAAGCATAGTTTAACTAGCTTGTGTTACGGAATCTAGAATACGGATAAACATACTTAAATACTTTTTTTTTTAAATACATACATATTATTAGTGGGGGCGAAAAGTGGCTCACGGAGAGCCGTTTTGCTACGTTGAATGTTGGAGGAGGAATGGAAGAAAAAATGAATGATGTTTGTAAGATGATGGATGAAAGAAGGATTGATGTGCTTTGTGTGAATGAGACGAAGAGGAAAGGATGTGACACCACCAAGCACGGACCCTACACCGCGTACTGGTCGGGAGTACCCAATACCGACAGAGCTTGCCAGCGAGTTGGTGTCATCCTATCTGCTAGAATGGCTGAGTGTGTGAATATATTCGAATGTGTGAATGCTAGACTGATGTGGATGAGAATGAAAGTGGGACTCACTCGTATTTTTGTCGTAGGGGTTTATGCTCCTGTAGACTCCGGTACGAATACGTCCCAGGAAGTACAAGAAGAAAGAGAACAGTTTTGGGAGAGTTTAAGAGATGTATTAAGAGAATGTAAGGATAATGAAAGAATAATAATGCTAGGTGATTTTAATGGATGGGTAGGACTGAAACGAGATGGATTTGAAAGGGTTCTTGGCAAGTACTGAGATGAACGAGTGAACGAAAATGGTAAAGGTTTGCTTGAAGTATGTTTGGAATGGAACCTTTGTGTGTCAAACACGATGTTTCGACATAAAAGGATTCATATGTATACAAGAGAAGCGAAGAATGTCAGTAAAAGTATGATTGATTTTGTAATAGTGGATGAAAGATTGAGAAAAAATATTCTAGACGCTAGGGTATATCGCGGTGTGGGTATCCATACAGATCACTTTTTGGTTATGTGCCGTATAAGTGATCTCTTTAAAGGATGGAGACGTAGAAGGCGTGAGCCCATAAGTGTTCTATAAAGAATAAAAGTAGAAAATTTGCAAGAAGATAAAGTGAGAGAGGAGTATGGAAGCAAATTAACTGAAAGGTTTCATGATCTTGATAGTATTTGTGAGATTGAGGAGTTATGGAAGGTATTCAAAGATGAGATTGTGAGTGTGGCTTCCCAAGTATGTGGTATAAGTAAAAGAAGTAAAGTGCAAAAGGTGAAGCATGCATGGTGGGATAAAGAAGTGCAAAAGTTGGTATGTGAGAAAAAGAAAGCGTGGCTTGACTGGCTCTCAGTCAGAGCTAATGAGAGAATGCAGCAAGCTACAATTGAGAATGTGGATGAAGCGAAAGATAAATATAGAAGACTGAAAGGGATAGTGAAAGGAGTGATTGCTAGAAAGAAAAAGGAACAAAAAGACGTGTTTGATGAAAGGTTATCTGAGGATTTCCAGACGAACATTAAGTTCTTTTGGAAGTCCATTCGTTTAGCCAGAGGAGAAACACAGAGCTCCGAGCTGAACGCTATTAGAGACCAGAATGGAAGTATTGTAAAAGGTGAGGAATGTGTGTTAAAAAGATGGCAGGACTATTTTGAAAGTTTGTTTGAAAGAGAGGATGGTGTACATGCACTAACCTTGGTGATGGATGACTATGTTGATGCTGATAAAAGTGGTATTAGTATGAATGAAGTTGTGAGTGCATTAAGAAGTATGAAAGCTGGTAAAGCAGCGGGATATGATAAGGTGACAGTCGAGATGCTGAAGGCTGGACAGGGCCTTGTAGCAAGTCAGTTGTGCCGCCTTTTCAACATATGTTGGGTTAGCGGTCGTGTACCAAGTGATTGGTGTAAGGCCGTTATAGTTCCACTTTACAAAGGAAAGGGCTCGCATCAAGACTGCAAAAACTACAGGGGCATTAGCCTACTCAGCGTCGTCGGCAAACTGTATGCGAAAGTGTTGATTGAGAGAGTTATGAAAGAAACCGATGAGAAAATATGGGATGCACAAGCGGGTTTTAGAAAGGGAATGGGATGTACGGATCAGGTCTTTCCATTGCGAAGCATAGCCGAGAAATTTTTGGCCAAGAGTCAAAAGGTCTATTGCGCATTTGTGGATTTGGAAAAGGCCTATGACAAAGTGGTGAGGAATGAACTTTGGTCGGTACTGTCTATGTATGGGGTGAGCAGCAACCTTATTCGAGCTGTGAAGTCTCTCTATGAGGACTCCAGAGCTTGCGTGAGGATACATGGGTCATACACTGAATGGTTTAGTATCCAAAAGGGGGTTAGACAGGGATGTGTAGCGTCACCATGGCTGTTTAACTTATTCATGGACAGTTGTTTGCAAGATTTGAAAGATAAAGAATGTGGTTTAAAAATGAAGAATTTACTCGTCAAATGTCTTCTTTATGCTGATGATCAGGTTTTACTGGCGTCATCGGCAGATGAGTTGCAGGAGATGGTAACAACTATGCATGAAGCTTTTGAGAGGAAAGGAATGAAAGTGAATGTTAGTAAGACAAAAGTTATGGTTTTTGAAAGAGATGAATGCGTGACAGAGTGTAGGATTTGTATAGATGGAGAAAAAGTGGAACAAGTGAATGAGTTCATATATTTGGGAACATTGTTTACGAGAGATGGAAAGCATGAAGAAGATGTTGAAAGGAGAGTGATGGCTGGAAATAGAGTGAATGGGGCACTACACAACTTTATGAGCAGCCGGAAAGTGTCCGAAAAGGCACGACTGGCTGTACATGGAGGAGTATTGGTGCCGACTCTTATGTATGGTAGTGAAAGTTGGGTGTGGCAGAAAAAGCATCAGAGTAGAGTGAATGCAGTAGAAATGCGTGCGTTGCGAAGTATGTGTGGCTTGACCTTGAAAGATAGAGTGAGAAATAGCGTGATAAGAGAACGATGTGGAGTGATAGAAGATGTAGTGATGAGAATTGAGAGAGGAATGTTGAGATGGTTTGGTCATGTTGAGAGAATGAATGAAAGAAGACTAACGAAACAGGTGTATGAGGCGAGTGTGGATGGTACCGTCGGAAGGGGAAGACCTAGGCGCACATACCTGGACCAAATCGGGGAAGTTTTAGAAAAGGGGCAGGTCAGGAGTACTCTAAACCGACGAGCATGCATGAAGAATGTAATGAGAGTGAATGAAGCGAGAGTAATATGTCAGGATCGTAGCAAATGGAGATCCGTGATCTCTGCCTACCCCTATGGGAGACAGGCGTGATTTTATGTATATATGTATGTACATACATATTATACATAGAAACACCTAGACCAATGCAAATACCTATATTCATGCATACAATTATTTGCACTGAGCGGGAATCGAACTTCCGCCTCCTGCGTAGCAGTCTCGTTCACTACCGCCACGCTACAGAGGTCCTGGACCTGGCGAGTCAAACTCGTTCTGCCTACCCTATAAGAACCTTCTAATGCTCTTCTTATGTATTCCTATCCTATGTATCTCATGTTTCAGACAATTTTGGTTTTCCAATGCGTCCAGGTGGCAGTTTGGCAAAGTAATCCTCCTCAATCTCAGACGAAACTCGTATTGGATGATGTTTTTTAAATGTCACATTACGTTGTTATTACACAATTTACATAATACTAAATTTCAACTCCATCGGAAACCGTGAAATAGTTAAAATTTAATTACAATTTTTTTTTTTTTTTTATTTATTTATTTGGAAGACCAACAGCCATAACGAAGGTATAGTGATTGACGTTAGTTGCATACGGCCAATTACAGGTCCTCACTGATACAATTCAGACTGTAGTCAAAATGTTAACTGAAAAATTTGTGTCATTTGAATTGTGTCACTTTGAAAATTATTGGTAATCAAATGTTACAAAATTCCTCTTTGAAATTAGAATAGTTACAAATGCTGTGTGAATCATACTACCATACAATTGAACATTCTCCAACATATTTATTGGAAAAAAAGAACAAAAATTAGATAATATAACAAATATTAATATTGTTGAAAGAATTCCAGGCTAAGCAACCTCCTGACTGATGCTATACTTGCGTTGAATATGTCTAAATTATGCTGCGAGCTTGCTGCGTTAATCGTGTAACGTGAACATGTAAGATTTGGTTTTAGACTGACAGTGTGGTTACAGATGACAGGTGAACCTGATAAAAGAACTATACTCGATTAAGATATAGAAAAAATTGAATAGGTTAGACGGGATTCGAACCCGCGATCTTTCTCTTACAGGAACACTCTGACCACTAAGCCACAGAACCTTCGCCCGATAACATCCAAATTCTTCTAACATATGTCCGACTAACGAAACAGGTGTATGAGAAGAGTGTGGATGGTACCGTCGGAAGGGAAAGACCTAGGCGCACATACCTGGACCAAATTGGGGAAGTTTTAGAAAAGGGGCAGGTCAGGAGTGCTCTAAACCGACGAGCATGCACGAAGAATGTAATGAGAGTGAATGAAGCGAGAGTAGTATGTCAGGATCGTAGCAAGTGGAGATCCGTGATATCTGCCTACCCCTATGGGAAACAGGCGTGATTTTATGTAGGTATGTATGTATAGGTCCGTCTTACGGCGACGGTTCAGTGCCATCTACCGACTTTCGTTCAGAACCAATTAAGGATGTTGCAATCATTTTTAAATATTGATTTTTGATGACTCCGCTCAAAATATTGTATGAAATTTTAAAGCATTTAAGTATGTTAACTATTCAAATCAATTAAGATATAGAATTTGTTCAGGCGGGATTCGAACCCGCGATTATTCCTTTATACACACACGAACAGAACTATAATGTCTTATCATTACACATTAGACTCTAATATTGTACAGAAAATGGTCGAAAGCCTCTATGACGTGGCGGTAGAGAACCTTACCGCCACGCAAGAGGCGCGGGTTCGATCCCCGTTCAGTGCAAATATTTGAATGCATGAATATAGGTATTTGCATTCGTCTGGTCATACTGGTCATCAGTACGTAAAGCTGTTGGTCCCAGTCGCTATACCAACATCTATGGCAGTTGTTACAGGTAGTTGGAGCTCTAATAAGTCCAACAACTGGTCTAGCTGCAATGTTTCAATATCGCCAATAAGTCCAACAACTGGTCTAGCTGCAATGTTTCAATATCGCCAATAAGTCCAACAACTGGTCTAGCTGCAATGTTTCAATATCGCCAATAAGTCCAACAACTGGTCTAGCTGCAATGTTTCAATATCGCCAATAAGTCCAACAACTGGTCTAGCTGCAATGTTTCAATATCGCCAATAAGTCCAACAACTGGTCTAGCTGCAATGTTTCAATATCGCCAATAAGTCCAACAACTGGTCTAGCTGCAATGTTTCAATATCGCCAATAAGTCCAACAACTGGTCTAGCTGCAATGTTTCAATATCGCCAATAAGTCCAACAACTGGTCTAGCTGCAATGTTTCAATATCGCCAATAAGTCCAACAACTGGTCTAGCTGCAATGTTTCAATATCGCCAATAAGTCCAACAACTGGTCTAGCTGCAATGTTTCAATATCGCCAATAAGTCCAACAACTGGTCTAGCTGCAATGTTTCAATATCGCCAATAAGTCCAACAACTGGTCTAGCTGCAATGTTTCAATATCGCCAATAAGTCCAACAACTGGTCTAGCTGCAATGTTTCAATATCGCCAATAAGTCCAACAACTGGTCTAGCTGCAATGTTTCAATATCGCCAATAAGTCCAACAACTGGTCTAGCTGCAATGTTTCAATATCGCCAATAAGTCCAACAACTGGTCTAGCTGCAATGTTTCAATATCGCCAATAAGTCCAACAACTGGTCTAGCTGCAATGTTTCAATATCGCCAATAAGTCCAACAACTGGTCTAGCTGCAATGTTTCAATATCGCCAATAAGTCCAACAACTGGTCTAGCTGCAATGTTTCAATTGCAAAAATGCAATGTCTGGGTTGTGGAGGTCAGATGGCACTCAACCAATCAGCCCACAGCTGTCCACTGCTGGACATAGGCCTCTCACAATAGGCACCGTTTCACCAAATGGCACTCGCTTCACGGAAACTATCGAAGTTTAGCCAAATTCGCAGTTAGACTTATAAAGTGGACCTTAGTACGCGAAGGATGCGACTGGGTATAACGCAAAGAGGAAGTAGATTGTGTAGATCGCACTTGGCCATTTTTTTTCAATTACCCTGTGTAACAAAAGCATGTTCCTTTTCTACGTAATTTATCATCTTCTTTGCGTTAACCCCAATCGCATCTTTCGCGTGCATTCAAGTAACGTAGCTACAGCACTAATTAAAAACGAACACTATTTATTTTATATAGCAAAAATCATAATACTGTTGAAACATTCCATCAAATTGAAATCACAGTCAGCGAAACGGAAATCCATGGCGTGCCACAAACATCAAAAAACGTCAGCGCTGAAAATGTTTGGGAACGCGAAATACGGTTGTTGTACGAATATTATTCCAACCGATACATTAAGCATACCTCCCGACTTAGTGCTGCGAAACGGAAAACACCGCTGCATATTCTCTGAACCATTCGAGAATTATTATGACAATATTTTATTACGGCTGTACAGATTTCAATAAACGAGTTCGCAAATGAAAGGTATTTATCTCACGAGTGTCATAGGCTACATGAAATGTGAATAAAAAATATATAGTGGATTTTTGATGCTATAATATACGTTGACAAATATTTTTTTGTACTCAAAATTCAAGTTTTTAATACTGGCGAGTATTCTTTGAAGCATTCTACATTTATAAGAAGAAGGAGAATCTGACAGAAACAACTGACACATCAATTTTGCTGCTGCATCTTTAATCCCCAAAGGTTTCCTGGTAGAAAACTCAATACTGAGTTCAGCTCGCCTTTGTACGCCAAGATGTATTTGTGATCGCCTGTTGATGTATTATTTTTCCGTGTACCATAAAGAGTTAAAGAAAGTAAGAAACTCCTATGCAAAAGCTTATGATTAGACTTAAAAGCTGTTTTATTTCATTGCGTTATGATAGCGAAAGTTGGACATAAAACAATTTTACATGTTATGTTCAAGTCGCGGGCAAAATTTATTATTACATAAAGATGTAATTACATTTAAGGTCCCTTGTCAACGTCGAAGTGACGTCATAAAAGAAAGATGGCTGATGCTTGACACGTAAAAAATTACGACTATCATAGCGCGAAGGAGCCCAGTACGTCAAGGGAATGGCGTTGTTTTAGTTTTGTGAAATATTAAGAAGTTAGGCTGCGTGACACGCGGATAAGTTTTTGTTAGGTTTATGTCTCGCACTCTTTCAAGTTCTTATAATAAACGGTCAGATCAATCTTGTGCTGACAATATCTACACAAGTAAAATTAAACTGTATCTTTGTAACGTTAATATAACAGCATATTTAAATGACTGTAGATAATATTCATGATATGCAATCGTCACGTTTGTTGCGTTTGGAGTTTGAAAGAATGTTTATTATTAATGTGTGAACATGCTTCCAGTACATCCAATGGAATTATTATTTATTGTGTAATGTCCCGTATGTGTGACCACTTAGCACTTAATAAATGTTTTATTCTTTCTTTCTTTCTTTCTTTCTTTCTTTCTTTCTTTCTTTCTTTCTTTCTTTTCTTTCTTTTTTTCCCTTTGATCCGAATTTGCTGTAACTGCAATGATAAGGCCAGCGAAAGCGATGATCTCGACATTTTTACATACGCTTCGCCGACTTGTAATCAAAGTTACTTACCTAGTTGTGTAACTTTAAAATTATAATAGCTTTTAAACTATCGCGTTCCATGATATACAATAATGTTAAACAATAATGTTACAATAATATACCTTTCGTCAGGAAAAACCAAAGGTATGTATATATCTATACTATGATCGCGTTTATTCCCGTTAACATTATTGAAAATTATAGTTTCATATTTGTATACAATTTGTTGTTACCATTGCAATTAGTTGTTGCAGTGTTTGCCTCACTGTTTTTATATTTTTGTGAATGTTATAATACACCGTAATTGTTATATGTATCGGAGACTTTACTAACAATTGAATTTTGTGTGAGTTGTGTAATACATGTAATGTGATTGTACTTGTTTAATACATACATACGTACATATATACACGCCCTTTATCACTGGAGGGTTAGGCAGAGGTGAAATAACCACCCACAATTTATCAATCACTGTATTCGGTCCCACGTAATAGAGGGTGATAGTATTGCCGTATTCCGGGCACTATTGTTGACTCGAGCCATGCATCTGAGGCTGAGTCTGAGCTGTATGTATCTCTGATGTTAAACAGCCCTATTCGCGTAGTCGCCTTGTACGACACCGCATGGGGAAGAAATGGGGTGGTCCAAATTCTACTCTGCCGAGAACCACGCGGACAATAAAAACGCATATCTCTCGGTTTTTATATTTCTCCGATCAAATTAGACGTAAACTTGCGACGATCCACAATTAATATAAAAAAATCGACTTTATAGCTACCACGGTTTATGAAATACAGCCTCAGGACAAACAGATAGACGAACAGCGAAGTCTGAATAATAGTTTTATACTTAGGATACCAAATTCTGTAAAGAAAACCGCGAGTACTCAGTTTAATTGAACGCAATTCCAGCCAAAAAATCTATGTGTGACATGGCCACTCGACTTGACTATAAAATACAAAAGTTCTCAGAATAGGGACCTTTACCCATTTCATTCCCACTGCCATTAAACAGATTGAGACTGGGAAAACAAGAATCCATAACATTATGTCCCTGTACTAGCCGTGAGATTGGATTACTGGGCGAAAAATATTTTTAAGTCGACATCAAAGAATCTTTGAGGGCAAATATTATATCCAACTTTCTACTAATTAGACACATCCTGACCTTCCCTTTTATTTGTACAGGACGGATGTTTGAAATTGAAATGTGAAAACTAATTTGAAATGTATTTGGTTTAATATTTATTAACCGATTTCAAGAAATGGGAAGTTTTAGAAAAGGGGCTGGTCAGGAGGTACCCTAAACCGACGAGCATGCATGAAGAATGTAATGAGAGTGAATGAAGCGATAGTAGTATGTCAGAATCGTAGCGAATGGATATCCGTGATCTCTGTCTACCCCTATGGGAGACAGGCGTGATTTTATGTATGTAGTATGTATGTATGTAAGAAAGGAGAAGGTTCTAAATTAGTTGGATTTTTTATGAATGTTCACTATTACTCAAAGACGCCTGGACAGATTAGCAAAATTACTTTATTGTTTAATGGGTTTAAACTACCCAGGTGGTCCCATAGTCATCAGGTAAGGATCTGATGATGGTTTCCTTGAGAAATTGGTGGAATTCTTTAAATTTTATAGGCAATTTTAACGAATATTCTTCATATTAGTGTTATGGTTAGTACTTACAAACAATTGCAAAGAAACTTCACCACCCAAAGATATAAGTGTTGTGTTTTATCAAGTAACTGCGGCTAAAATATAACGTTTTTCATGAAGGGCATTTTCACAGCGTCAGCACCGCGAGTGTGACGACCCCTGTATTTTATTTACGTGCGAAAAATCCCCACCGATACCCTCACTACCGAAGCCGGTGGGAGAGGTTATGTCGGACTAGATCCGACCAAAACGCACGACAATTGTGGGTTGTCTTTGGTTGCCGAAGGTGGGCTTAACAGGCATATCTCTCGATCTGGCCCTCTTCTTGGGTGTGGGGACCACAGAGTCCCCAAGTCGTCTCCGGAAACGGCGAGTTTTTGTCAGGGTGACAGACGGCTCTTCCCGTCACCCAGTGTGACCCCAGTGTTGCACATGTCTATAAACCATGGTAATTACTTTCTATCAAGTGTACTTCTCTGCCACGTAAACTATTAAGATTGTGAATTGAAAATTGGTGCAAGCGTATATTTCAATGAGTTCTAATAATAAAACAAACCCACATCGAGGAAATGTAATGTACCTACAGCAATATAATTGTTTTCGTAATTCGTTCGTATTATAATTTCAAACTAATATGTTGTTATCCGAGGGGATTTTTCACATGTACAAAAAACCCGCCGTTATGAAGTGATTCTCATCAATTTTTTTTTAATATAGTAAAAAAATTATTGTGTGATGTGCCAGTCCCTTGCTGTAGCATAAAAAGATGGAATGAAATATAAAATAAATATATTCTTATAAACATTGCGGTATATTCGCGTGGAATCCAGTGAGCTGCATAAATCTCTCTAAAAATATAACTTTCTGGTTCCTCATTTATTACTCTCAGCATAGAAAATGAAATATAAAAAAATCGTAAAAACTTTGCCTAGGAACATCAGTGGAGTGCTAGATAGAGTACACTCGCGAACGCAAGTTTTAACTTTAACCGACGACGTCGTTGGTACAATGGTGCACAGCGCTGGAAACTTAATTGAAGCGCCTTCCACAGGAACCGAGTTGGATATTTTCGAGTGTTCCATTTCAGCTCGGAATACCAGAGTTATGTACATTGTAGGACTATAATATTTTAAACAGAAATAATTTCAAAACTTCTACTTTACTGATTTTTGTAAAATATACTTATTCACAGATGTATTTATTTTGCTCGGTCAACTCATGCAAAGTTCAGTTTACAATAGGCTAGCTGCTGCCCGCGGTTTCACCCGCGCGAAAGTTTGAGGAGGTAGGACACGGCGGTATTTCCGCCCAATTGAGCAGTCCGACTGAGGAAGTACCTCCGCCCTACAGAATACCACGGTTATAATAACTTCGTGTTGTGTGCCCGGCGGTGAGTAGGGTAGCCAGAGCTCACTGGAGAGTTTTTGTGCTGTCAGTGAGATGACCAAAGGCTTGTCCTGCTTTGTCCTCTACACTGACGGCACAAAATCTCTGTTCTTACAGGGTCGGCAGCACGGATGTGACTCCACTGGTGTTACACACGTTCATAGGTCATGGTAACCACTTTCCATCAGGTGGGCCGTGTGCTTGTCTGCCACCTAAGTTGTATAAAAAAAAATATGATCCCATTTCCACAACCCATGGAACATGGACTATAATCTATCCATGTACAAAATTTCTGCAAACTCCGTTCAGCCGTTAGAGCGTGACTGAATTACAAATATTCAAACATCCAAAAATTCAAGTGTCTTTACAAAACTTTCAAATTCTTAATATTATTAGGAATCTGTATCAAGGCCTGGCGGACTATAACTGTATTCCCAATTTATTTAAACTATTATTTTCCTAATAAATTAATAAAAGACAATCTAGACCAGTGATGGGCAAAGTTTGGGCCACGTGCAGCCCGCGATGTGAGTGTTCTGATGAGCTCTTCCAATTAGTCCCACCCTCCCCTTTCCTACACAGGACAACACGTGCAGGTCTTAGATGTCATCCGCACACGGTGCAGAACATACGATCAAGATTCAAGCGGTTCGGAGACTCTTTCCTCAGTCGCACCATTAAGGCCTGGAATTCATTACCAGCTCACGTGTTTCCTTCTTCCTACTGTGATGGTACGGCACCTAACCAAAGCTGAGTAAATTTCGATTTTACGCGTTCGACATAAAGCTATGTCGGAAGTGCCAGCTCCCCTCTTCTGAGATATGAGTGCTCCGCCAGCCGCACAGATATTGTGAAATTCATCCAGAGACAATAATTTCCCCACTGGCATTGGCCGTCTCAATGGACAAAGTATGCAATCGCGAATAGAGAATACTCAAGACATATGCAATAAACAATTTAATACGCTGATGTCTGTTACTTATCCCGCATATATTCAATCGCACGTATAAATTCGGTGTACAAGCTACCGTACTTCATTGATTCGGTCTCCGTACCATAGGATTTCTAAATCCTAATCTTCCGTCTGTCATATCTGGTCGCACCGGCCTCTGTGCTTGAGAGAGCTGCACTTCGACGCTAGGTCTCCCGTGGGAATCGAACCACACCCGGTCCTAGTTATCCCAGACGGCTGTAATTGCATTATACGATAGCAGGGTACGATCTCGGTACGATAACTTGCTCCTCACCTATACGCCCGATGCTCACCACATGCTCACCATCAAGCAAAGCCGCCATCGATTGTAGATTGCAGGGTACGTGGGCGACGACCCAAGACTATTCCTTTGAGGATATCCCCAGGTCTCGGAACTAACAGGTCCCTGGTCTACCGCCTGACTCTTTACATGTGGTGCTTTTGCATTCATCAAGTCTAAAGGCCATGTAACAACCATCAACGCATTTCTCAACTTCACTATAAGACAATCACTATAAAACAATCACTATAATTACAAGAGTAATATGAAAGCAACTCACCACGTGTGTAGAGACTTGATAGTATTTCACTTGATAGTGTTACACCTTAACTTACTCGAGTAACGCCTATGACCCCCGATCCTTCACCAGTTGACGAGCTCGCTCCCAACGACCGACCTCCTCTCCAGACCCAAGTCGAATGCCCCAATCCTACGCTCAGTTCCGTCTCGTAAAACCCTTCCCGAGATGTCCTCATCCCTTGTTTTTATAAGCCTGCACGTGTTTTACCAATTTCTATGGAACACTCGTAATAAATCTAGCGTCTTAATAGTTTCTTTAAGCGTTGCAAAAACAATGACCCTCACTTTAGGGTTTTAAACAAAAGGTCTGCTTTATCTGATTTATGGAGGGTCGAAATAACAACGATGCAAACCAGGTGACTATAAGTGAACGACTCCTAATAAATATCAAAATACAAATATATTACAGATGTACCTAGTGGGGTTTATTAATTTCTTATCGTTGAGTAACTAGTGTACCATCACACTACAGTCCCGGGTCCTTTAAGCGGGGCGTGAAAAAGCATATGATGAGGCCGTCAAGCTGAGTGTCACCATTGTCACACGGTATGTGTAAGTAACGGTGACCCTCTTTTCTAGGACTTTGCCTTCAGCTTACCATCATGCAAGGCGAAGTATAATTGACGTGTCCTATATTAAAAAAAAATATTCCGGCCCGCCGACGGTCCGTAGTACATAATATGAATATAATGATACCTATATTATGAATAGTAAATGGCCCGCGATAATTATAATTATGATCCAGTAGATTCTATATCAATAAAATAATGGGCGCATAGATAGAAAGAAAGAAAGAAAAAGCTTTTTATTTTGGCACAGCATTGACTAACAGATACTTATATACTATACACATTAAGAAACAATAAACACAAACAAATAAACAAATTAGTCAAGTGGCACCAAAAAAGGAGCCAGTTCAGCATGGTGCCAGACACAAGTACCTGACGCTGGTTTTCAACTGGCTCCTATGTGGAGGACATGTTACACAAATTAAATTAACAAAATAAAAAATAAAAAAAAGAAATTAACACAATACAAAAAATATAAAAAAAAAATATTATAAAATTTATTATAAAATAAAAAAATAGAATAAAATAACAGAAAAAAACAACAAACATATTATTGGTAGTCTGTGGTTCGGCATTCCTCATAGACAAGAGGAGGCTCACCTCCAATCACAGAGCACCAAGTTACGTGACGTTACGCAACCACTATTATGCGAGATAGAGTATATATATTAGATAAAGAAGCCAGCTAATAGCCGCCTGGTTGTGTTGCGGGTTAAGTCGGTTCGAGTGCGATATACCGGCCGCCACTTATAGGGGAGGGGAAGGAGTGTATCCCAGTATATAATTCTGGCCCTCCTCTAGAAATTCTTAAACTTTCTGGCCCCCCATTAAGATAGTTTACCCACCACTGATCTAGACGCTCAAAGATCATGTCAAATACTAATAAACTTGTAAAAGCATATAAAAGTATGATTCTGCTGTGTTTTATCTCTCCCCATACATATCCAAGCGTTTGATGTTGCAGATATCCAGATTATTTAATCCATTAGTAGACTTTTATTTCACCCTGGGAAAAGGAAAGGAGATTTAATTTTAATTAAGAGCACTCAATGTAAATAAATTTATGTACGAGTTTTTATATCAACTTCTGCTCTAATTTACAAGGATGAGGTTTTCATTAACACTAAGCCTGCTTTAATACGGGGGCTTAATATCTTCGATTAAGATAGAAAAAAATGGAATCGGGTCAGGCGGGATTTATATCTTGTACTTACATCGTTGCTGTGATATTTTGGTGTTATAAAGCTACTTTCTAGGATTCCGTTTCCAAGCTTGCGTTGCATTTTTGCCACAATTTGGTTTAATTTGACTCTTATGGAGTCGTCTGATTTCCTAATCAGTAGAGAAAAACCTGCATGCGATATTTAGGTCAGGTTACAGGTTACAGGCCATATATTTAGGTTTTTATTTTAGCCAGATTGGCATGCAATAACGTCACCCATATTATGACGAGAATTTAATTACTAAATATTACATTTTACAAGAGAGTATGGCTTAGGCCCCGAAGTATTTGAGGAGGCAACGTAGCTGGCCACCGTGGGTGTCTTCTAGGTGCTTGCAAGTATCTAGGCGTTGGGTCTGCGGGTGGCGGTGGAGAAGATGGACCCATATATTTTCATAGGCTTGGCATGGCACTTTATAGTGCAGTGGTATGGGTCTTGACCGCCCGCAATAACTCCTACCTAGAACGAGCCCAACGCATCGAGGTGGTCAGGGCTATATTGTGGCAATAGTAGGAGCCAATCTCTCGCTGCCGGCTATCCTGCGCTCCATGGGGCCATGGAGCGCAGGATAGCAACAAGACTAGTTTTACCGAGGTTAGCCCACGAAGGGGTGACGTCCTGGTTTGTCTGGACATCACCCAATCAGAAGACGAGCCCGCACTGCTCCTTGCGGGTCAGCGCTTGGGTGATCCTTTGATAAGTGCGTAATGTTTCCAACGGTTTACTAAGTCGCGGCGTAGGGCACACGGCAGGTTGTATTAGTGTGGTGAGAACCCCACATAACCACGCGGCTTCCCCGTACCCACGGAATACGGAAGGTGCAGCTTTTCCTACCTAAACCAAAAAAGGGCCCCAAAGGATTTAATGAGGCTCAAAAACATTACATTGAAAATATCTATTTCTGTGCAAAATTTCATCCAGGTCTGGCTAACGGTTGTGGTGTTAGTGGCTAACAAATATCCATTCATCTGAGCTTACGCATTAATAATAAACATTTAACTATTTTTAGGAAAGTCTTCACATTTCACAATTAATGGTGACTATCTTAAGGATATCGCGTCTAAGTTTTTAACTTAATGAACGAGGGTTCCAGGAAGGCAGTTTTTTTAAGTTACCAGCTTTGTTCAATAATAGTCTAACTCTAACTCTACTTAAGCACCCTGGGGCAAGCAGTCTTACAAAATCAAGGTTGCCACTCATTACCAGGTGTGCAAGAGAGGAGAATGGAACAGTGCCTACCATAATTGGTTTGATATAAAGTAGCCTACATAATTGTTTAATTGTTATATTGCATATTTTATAATCAATTCTATTGTATGCCTTGAGGCGGACAATAGAGAAACCACATTTTATCACACCACTATGTACCCATTTTCACAATAAAATGATTTGATTTGAATTGATTTGATAAATCATATTAATTGCAAATGCTCATATAATGAACTAGGGCCATCTAAAATTTGTACTTAGGAGTCCGTTGTGTACTTTTTTATTGCTCCTTTCCATAAGTTGGTTTATCTTAACTTTACGGGAGCGACTGTCATCTGACCTACCAACTTCAAGAGGCAAGCATACGTCATGCGTCAGAGTTTAGTTTATCATTCGTCAGGTGAACCTGCTTGCAAGTAAGCTTGGCATGGAAACCGTAGACCTTGATGTGGATCCATTTAAACACCCCATAGAGTAGACTAGTATACAATATTTAATATGGGGTTCTTCAAGAGGGGCATCAGAAGGTTTCTTCATGGTCGGCAGCGCGAGTGTAACACCCCTGGTATTGCATACGTCCAAAAGCCACGGTAACCACTTCCCATTAGGTGGGCCGTGTGTTTGTCTGCCACCTAAGTAGTACAAAAAATTAAAAATACATTCAAATGTATACCCTAAGGTGCTTCGCTTCCACTGTGCCATCAAATCATGAAAACATCTAAAGAAAATTCTATCCGTGTCATTAATGATAAAATGTGAAAATAAAAACATTAAGATGCAATTGTAATTCAGTTTATAACTCCTCGAAGTTTACTGCCAGCCAATATAACTTGAGCTGTGTGAAACAATAAAATTTTAATACGTCTTGTCTGTCGTTTGGCAGATTATTTTACGCTCGAAGTGTTTTGAGCGGATCTCGTTGCCTGCCACTTTTCTTTTTGATATTAAGCTTTTAAGTTTGTCAAGACGCTTACGAAGGGGCAACTTTGGAATGTATTTGCGCTCACCTGGAAAATTAACTGGTATTAACATATTTAATAAATACAGCATGGAAATGGACAGTCTCTGTGGCGTAGCGGCAGTGAACGCAGCCGCTACGCAGAAGGCGCGGGTTCGATCCCCGCTCAGTGCATATATTTATAAGCATGAATATGGGTATTTGCATTGGTCTGGTCGTACCTCGGCGAGCACTTTAAGCTGTCGGTCTTGCCATACGTACATCTATGGCAGTCCTTCCGGGTAGACGAAGCCCTAAATAGTCTAACAACTGGTCTAAATGCAATGAAATGACATAGCTTCGAATGCAGCTGGGATTAACTTTAAGATGAAAAAGCCGCGTGGTACCCGGCAGAGTAGAATTTGGGCTACCCCATCACTTCTCATGCGGTGTCGTACAAGGCGACTAAGAGATAGGGCTGTTTAACACCAGACAGATATACAGTCCAGACTCAGCTTCAGATGCATTGGTCGAGTCAACAATAGTGCCCGGAATACGGCAATAGGCTCAACCCCTTCAAATTCAATGATTGGTGAAATGTGGGTGTTAATTCACCTCTGCCTTACCCTCCGGGGATAAAGGCGTGATTATATGTATGTATGTATGTATGAAAAAGAACGTATTTAATAAATGAAGAAAAGATAATTAAATCTAAAGAAATACAGAGCGGTATCTTTTCTATTTTACCTGCGAAAATCCCCTCGGATATATTAAGAGTATGTATAAGAGAAAATGTCTTGTACAATCGAGAAACTTTTTCATACAACTTTATATGAAAAGGTGTATATTCCTAAAGGAGGATCGCAAGCCAAGCTGCCGGCGTACTGAGGCAACTCGAGCGTCGGAGGTCGATGAATGACTTCCTCTCCACAAGAGCGCAGGCCTGGGGGTGACGGGTGAAACCGCCGTCACCCTGGCAGAATCAGGCTGGGGTTGAATTGGGGACTCTGTGATCCCCACACCCTAGAAGACGGTCTGATCAAGAGAGATGGCCCTGGGTCGGCTGGGGTGCAAGAGATATGCCTGTCAACCTCACCTTAGGCTAACAAAAACGACACACAGGCGTTGTGCATATTAGTCGGTTCGAGTACGAAATATTTCGCAATTAAAATAAGATGTATAATCCTTTGTTGGCTGTACATAAATATATGTGTTATATCCTAAATTCACAGTCATGTTATATCGCTGTACGCATGTGCTTTTAGCGCAATACTGGGCACTTTGGAACCGTCCATTAGTGCTTGTACCGTGCATTTCTACACACGCACATACCTATGTCCTTATATCTGTCTAGTATGTGTGTTTAGTTAAGAACTTAATAGTTTTGTACTATAGGATATTTGTCGTTGTTGTTAATATTTGGTTCTTTGTTATTTATTTGTTAGTTTTATTAAATGTGTTACAATTCCTTTTTCCACTGTTTTACTAAGTATACAGGTACAATTTGTTGCGATATGTTTTGCGGTAGAAAATATCTCCTGCATCCTGTACTAGTTAAAAACTGTATGACAGGATGCAGGGTCTCCCGTCCAGTATATGAGATGCTTAATATTAGTACAAACAAGAAACTATAATAATAGACTAGTTAGAGAAACATAATCAAAAGCAAGACAAGTCATCAGTAATTGGCAAACTTGGTATGGGTGGAGTTTTAGAGTCCAGCCGATTTTTATTTCTTTCAACAACTAACACTCAACCTGCTTTTTTAACCTCTGGGTTAAAAAAAGCAGGTTGAGTGTTAGTTGTTGATTGATTGAAAATCAGCGCTGACACAAGACTGGTTTTTGTTTTATACCACTTAGGCACTTAAGTGGCAGACAAGCACACGGCCCACCCGATGGAAAGTAGTTACCGTGGCCTATAGACGTGTGTAACACCAGAGAAGCTACACTCGCGCTGCCGACCCTGTAAGCACAGAGATTCTGTCAGTATAGAGGACATAGCAGGACAAGCCTTTAGTCATACCACTGACAGGACTAATTCTCTAGTGAGCTCTGGCTACCCTACTCACCGCTGGGAACACACCACGAAGTTATTATAACCGCGGTATTCTGTAGGGCGGAGGTACTTCCCCAGTCGGACTGCTCGATTGGACGGAAATACCGTCGTGTAATAATCCTTTAAAAATCTAATACTATATTCTAATCTAATACTAAACTAAACGATTGGTTTATGCGAATACTGATGATTGTCATGTTTGCGAGGTACTATTGTATATTATGAAACGCTAACTATTCACTTCGATTAACATAAGGCCGTAAGACACATATGTGTAGAAGAATTTGGATGGTTTCGGGTGAAAGTTCTGTGGCTTAGTGGTCAGAGTGTTCCCCCTGTAAGAGAAAGATCGCGGGTTCGAACCCCGCCTGAACCTATTCAATTTTTTTTTTTAAGTTCTGGAATATTGAATATCATAAATCAGTAATTACTTAATATTGATATCAAACACATCAGAATCAGTCGTAGAAGTAATCTAGGTCCTAGCCCAGCTCCGACATTGTGACTCCAGTACCAAGCTCTCGAAAATGAGAAGAATCAAAGATGGGATAGAATATCTTCTTTGTATCCTGTGATTTTTTCTACATCCTAATGGATTATTATATTTATTTCGTAGGAAGTAAGATAGTTCGTGTATTTGTGGTCGAACTTCAATACCTATATAGCTTAATTTGTATACCAATAGTGTGGATCGACAACCTATAAATTGTTTCTGCAAGATCGCTACCAACTCCCTATAATACAATGACATTTGCATGATTGAGTAATAAAACGTCTATTCATCCATCTAACTTTTGTATTTATGAATATGTTATCTCTTTAAAGTACCCAAAAAGTTATAAAAAATATAAGAAAAATATATCGAAAGTGATGATATAAAGAACAAATATAAGAAAAATATATCAAAAAAAAAAATATGAAACTAACTAGAATACTTCAAAGATAAACAAATTCAACCATAAAATATTGAGCTCGGCTCTGAAGCCTCGTAACTTTTTTTTACGATAATTACAAAAGAGACTTTTCCCACACAAAAGATGACGTTTCTTCTAACGTTATCGCACTTTTTGTACGTAATCGGGTAAAGGATCACGGTTCATTTCCCACGCCGCAATCACTATTGCCCATCTTGTGATATGCCGATCGGTTACCAGCTTTCTCTGTTAGGACGGAAGCACACTATATAGTGATCACGATACCTTATGAAAAAGAAATATATCGAATTTTCGATGATTTGTTTTTGGTTGTGGTATTTTTCACACAACACTAAACTTATCTCTAATACAAAGCACCGTTATTCTTAAAAGTTGTATGGTAAAGAGTTTCGACACAATCTCGATATGATGATATAGATCGCAAATTGCCTGACTGTTCATAATAACTCGTTTACAACTCGAAGTTTAGTTTCAAATAGTCAAAAATAGTGTCCGGAATATGGCAATGGGCTCACCCCCCGAATTTAATGATTGGTGAAATGTGGGTGTTAATTCACCTCTGCCTAACCCTCCGGGGATAAGGGCGTGATCATATGCATATATGTATTATAATATAATTTGTACTAAGGCTCAAGCCGACATTCATGGCTGTCAACCTCACTTTCAGTAACCAACAATGACCCACAGGTGCCGTGCGATTTAGTCGGCTCGAGTCCGACATAACCTCTCCCACCAGCTCCGGCGCGGGCAAAAAAAAACGACACTCATGTCTGAGTTTTGTATTAGGATACAAACTTAAGTGTTGAGAATTAATTCCTGATTTTTTGTAAATTTTAATTATTTATTATACACTTTTATAGTACACCGAGTAAAAATACAGTACAGTAATTTTTTTATAGGAGGTAGGACACGGCGGTATTTCCGGCCAATTGAGCAGTCCGACTGGGGAAGTACCTCCGCCCTACAGAATACCGCGGTTATAATAACTTCGTGTTGTGTTCCCAGCGGTGAGTAGTGTAGCCAGAGCTCACTGGAGAATTTGTGCTGTCAGTGGCATGACTAAAGGCTTGTCCTGCGTTGTCCTCTACACTGACGGCACAGAAACTCTGTGCTTGCAGGGTCGGCTGCGCGAGTATGGCTTCTCTGGTGTTACTCAGGCCCATAGGCCACGGTAACCACTTTCCATCAGGTGAGTCGTACGCTTGTCTGCCACCTAAGTGGTATAAAAAAAATACATAATTAAAATCTATAAAGCCGCTCGCCTGATCGCTATAAGCGATCTCTTCACGGCTATCATTGGTTATTATTATTATTAATTATGGTTTTAGGATTAAGTGGTACTCAATTTGGCGTACGTACTTATTGTATTCTCTTCTTTCCTAATCCTTCTATTCTTATAACTATAATATTATATACATAACATACATAACATAAACTCACGCCTATATCCCCGAAGGGGTAGGCAGAGGTGCTAGCACCCACATTTCGCCAGTTTATGTTTAGATTCTAATGTAATAAATAGGTGGCGAGCCTATTACCATTAACCGCGCTCTTATAAACCTGCGATAAATACACACTTAACTTCGAAAAGCATCGAAAAGTCATTGGTATGTGCCATGGTAAAACCTGGGATCGAACCCGAGACCTCGTCTCAGCAGTCCATTATTCATACCACTAGCGGTTAAATACATGTTGTTAATTTATAAGCCTTGTAATTTTAATAAAATCCGATGCAACTATAAACTACTAGCCGTGTATCAATGCCCTTACGCTTTCCTAACCGTGACATGTGTCCATGCAGGTGACGTCATCCGGATGCTGTCGGACCATCGACGGTTTTGGGACGTAACACACTGGAAAGGTACTGTTTCAAAATACGTTTTCATACGGAAAATGTTTTCAAAGTCTCTTTGGGGGTTAAAATTGTACCTAACATTTACAACAACTAACAGACATGTTAGATCTTGTGATATATAAAGGTTGCGTTTGCGGGGGCATTTGGGCCCTAACATGGCATGTGGTTTTAGTCGGGGGAGGAGTTAAAAATATATATGAAACTTCTTTAGAGTATTTCAGAAAAGTCTCGAATTCAATTATGTGTCTACCATCAGTATCTTAGCGTTATTCCTGGCACTTAAAACTTACATCTCCGTCTTTCAAACTTCCAAACCCAGCGTCAGATTTTCAACTAAAACAACAAGTTATAGAGGTAGAACACGACGATATTCCCGACTGGAAAAGTACCTCCACCCTACAGAATAACCTCGTGTTGTGTTCCCGGCGGTGAGTAAGGTAAACAAAGCTCACTGGAGAGATTTTGTGCTGTCAGTGGGAAGATCAAAGACTTATCCTGCCTTGTTTCTTACACTGACGGCCAGAAATTTTATGTTTCTACAGGGTCGGCAGCACAAGCATGACTCCCGTGGTGTTGCGCAAGCTATCAGACCACGGTTACCACTTGCCATCAGGTGGACCGTGTGCTTGTCTGCCACCTAAGTTGTATAAAAAATTACTATGGGCACAAAAAAGTTCGAAGGGTTAGCCCCCAAATATACATATGAAATTTCTTTAGCAAGGAACTCAGTGAGACTTAATCAATCAGCCTGTCGCAGTCCATTGCTGGACAAAGGCCTCTCCCAATGTCGGAAGACTGGCCTAATATATCCACCCTGGTCAGACGAGTTGGTACAGGGTATTATTTCAAGTTTTCCTTCTCTCGCAGTGATATCATCTGCGTAATTTTACGTTATTCGCCTCATATGACACGATAGTGGTGATACTTGTATTCTTTTTCCGTCACCACTCGGATAAGTGAGACTATATTAGCGATATTAAACGAAGCGGGAAAAAGCGCCGGCAAAACTTATCTTATCTAAGAAAGAAGAAAGAAAATGCGTTTATTAGACACACACACAAACACAAAATACAAAATAAAACCAATAAAATTGACGTTATGCATAACTTTACATATAACAACCTACACTTACATAACTTACATGTCGGCCGGTGTGGAGTGTGTGTCCAAATGGCCACAGTTCAGCTAAATGCTTCAGATTGGGTACAATCTGCAGCACTGATTTTCAACCGTAGCCCCGTAACCGTATCTCAGTAACACTTCTAGAGGCTATGATATCTTCACAAGTGCTTGGTACCCACAAGTGTCGACTCAATCCGTCTTCGGTTGCGGGTTATAAACTCCCCGTGAGCGTAAGTGGATTTTTGCGATTCATGTTTTCATACTCGAATGAACTCCTAACGTGGAAGTTTGGAGTTCAATGGACTGAGAAATGCGTTAAAAGATTTGTTGGAGGAAATTTCATTTTGACGGAATGATTTTATTCGGTAACGTTGATGTATGAGGCTTTGTGCGTAATTTTACCAATGACGGGTTTGACAAATGGTGGGAATAGAAAGGATAGTAGAATGTACGATAATGTTTACTTTAATGGCAGGTAATAAATAGGTGCTTTAGTATACCGATATAATAATGAATGATATAACTTTGAGTGGTTTTTTGTAATGATAGGAAATGAAATAAATTGAAGTTATTAAGTTTTGATAAGAAAACTTAACAACTTCATTTTTTCAGAGGAGGTTGGACACGGCGGTATTTCCGTCCAATTGAGCAGTCCGATTGGGGAAGTACTTTCGCCCTACAGAATGCCACAGTTATAATAACTTCATGTAGTATTCCCAGCGGTGAGTAGGGTAGCCAGAGCTCACTGGAGAATTTGTGCTGTCAGTGGGATGACTAAAGGCTTGTCCTGCTTTGTCCTCTACACTGACGGTACAGAAACTCTGTGCTTACAGGGTCGGCAGCGCGAGTGTGGCTTCTCTGGTGTTGCACGCGTCCGTAGGCCACGGTAACCGCTTTCCATCGGGTGGGCCGTGCGCTTGTCTGCCACCTGAGTGGTATAAAAAAAGAAGAAAATTTATAAATCATGAGGACCCAGTTTAATTGAATGGAGTTCAAACTAAACTGATAGTTTGGTCGTGCGGCCTTGCTAAGATATTTAGGTCCCAAGAAAACGTGATCTGTAAGCCGGTACACCTGTTCATTGATAGACGAGGCTCATGTGAAGGCTTTCGCCTTTGGATTGGGGAGTCAAATGGCAGTCGCTCTCGTGAAAGCCAAGGTAAACCAAAAGTGAAAGAGCAAGAGGGTGGGCCCTTTTTTACGTGTAGAAATCCACTTGTACACCCTGTCGCCGCGCGTTGGATTCAGTGGGAGTGGTTATGTCGGACTCGAACCGATGAAAACTGCACGTCCGTCTTCGTTCATCAGTTGCCGGGGGATGGTAGACTCTGGCATATCCCTCACGTACCCCGACTGACCCAGGGCCATAGAAGGCTGCATCGGATGTGGGACTACGGCGTCTTCTACTATCCCCAGAAAAAGTGGGTGGGGCGTGGATCAGAGTCTCGGCCTGCTTCTGCTACTCACTCCACCTGTTACTCCCAGGCCTGCGCTCATGGAGTAGGGAGGTCATTTAATTACCTCCGACGCCAGAGTCGCCTAAGTGCATTGCGGACTATGCGGGACGGAAGAGACCTAAGTCTCCTCCGGTTACTGTGATTAGCTGCCTAAGTCGATACGAGAGGTCCTTGTGAGGTTTCTTTAGCCAGTCCTCTATGAAGGGTCTTACCCCCGCTACCACGTCGTGCTACAAGAGAGTGGACCCAGATTTCTAAACGCAAATTTGTTATAAATTTGTTATATAATAATAATAATAATATAATGTTTATTTCAGAAATTCTTCCATATTTGTTAGTTAAACTTACAACTAATGTTAGTAGGTAAAAATACAATTAAATAGTTTGGATGCGCCACCCCGATCCGGGGACTGTGTCAGACTTTATTGCATGTAGTTTTATGCACCGCCCCAGGATCGGGGAGTCCCACCGATCAACCAACGCTCTAATGATGGTATTGGGACTGCCGCGGGTACGGCGTAAGAGTGAGGCGCTTCTTTTGCGCATGATCGCCGAAAAACTGTCTACGTTTGCCTCGGCAAACATGGCAGATGCGCTACAAAAACGCGGCAGTCCCATCAGCACCCGGAACGCGTTGTTGTATTGAATACGCAGATCGCTGTATGCCCTCTGCGTAAAGCCCGTCCACAGGCTGCACGTATAAAAACACTGGCAAAACGCTTTGTTATAAATTTAAAAATTATTTATACGGTTGATTGATGGCACTAGGTGGAATTTGTTGTTATACATATTGAAATACACTTGTATTTTTTCCACAGTATTTTTTTATTATTACCCCTGACCGTTTTCGCCTTATGGGATCTTCAAAGGCTTTTTTGCCGTAAGACAAAACCGGTCAGGTGTAATAATAAAAAATACTGTGGAAAAAGTACATGTGTATTCCGACCTCCGTGGCGTAGCGGCAACCGACTGCTATGCAGGGGGCGCTTCCCGCTAAGTGCAAATATTTGTATAAGTATGCATGAATATGTATATTTACATTGGTCTGGGTGTTTCTATGTATAATATCTATGTATCTACAAAAAAAAGTATCTAAGTATGTTTATCTGCATTCTTGATCCCATAACACGAGCTAGTTAAGCTATGCTTACCATGGGTCTAGATAGCGTTGTGTATTTATTTATTTCAATGTGTGTAATTTGAAAATTCTTGTTTCGAATGTTGAGTAGTTCTTATACATTTAGCCACTACTTATAAAATTCCATCTACGCATTATAAACTATGCCTATAAATTATTAAATGTAGCTACCCCGAAAACGTCACGACTCACGAATCTAATTTGTCGGGTCCGTCCGTCCATTCGTCGGTCCCGGCATAAATCTAGAGCAAGACGGAAAACCGGGCGGTAATAAATCTCATCGCGGATGCGGAATATTCATGAGACCGCATACGTACATTTAACGGGTGGGGCACTTCACAGGGTGGACATGAATTGGCATGATGTAACTATAACTTAACTGGATGATGCCCGTAGCTTACACGTTCCCGTTTCATACAGGAACCTGTTCACGGGATGGGAAGTGTCCTAAGTGTTTGTCTTGACTGTACACCTGTATAACTATCGACCTGCACGTACCTACTTATAGTAAAAACCTTTAATTATCGCTTATAGAAGACCTAAACGAACATGTCTGTACAAGTCTCAATATGTTTCAAGGTTATGACGTCATCCATTCAGTTATTACCCGACTACAGCCAAGCAAAAGGAGGGTTATGATTTTGATAGGCATGTATGTATGTATCTAGGTTCATCTGTTCTCTCATAGCTCCTCAACCACTTATGTATCGTTAGAGGCGTCTTAGTCGTCTGCTAGTTATAGGCTATTATGGTGTGTCAGTGAATCTAAGGCGGCGCCCTCTAGCGGTCATAAAGTACTGTATTATAAAATAAATTTGAGATAGATATGTCGTGTTTGGCATCAACTTATAGGGCTTAATTAGCACATTTTAAATATGTATAAATTATACCTACTGCTTGCCCTAAAATAATATAAATAAAAAGAAGTTTAAATCTAAACTCTGGTGCGGTTTGATCTTAAAACAGAACATACAAAACGCTGTTTTTTATTTTTGTCCGTTTGTATCAGTACCTATTGCTGTTTAGTCATTACTTACTACTATTGGATATAGCAGGTTTTATTATTAACCGCTTTGCGTTTTGTATAACCATAGAAATATTGATTAAAATTGTATTTGTATTATCTACTATTAATTGTTTGGCACCTGTCCGAGTTATTCGGTGTCCAGGCATTAAAATATATTGTTACTTAAGCACGGGGGTATTTAAATATAATTCCTTGGTAGGAGTAAATCCACACCAAGATGAACCGTTTAGTGCGAGGTAGGACTGGACGGTATTCTGGTCTCAATTGAGCACTCCGACTGGGAAAGTATCTCCACGCGTGCCTCCCCATTTCCGGGGACGACTTGGGGACTCTGTGGTCCCCACACCCGAGGAGAGGGCCAGATCGAGAGAAATGGCCCTGAGTCGGTCGGGGTGCGAGGGATATGCCTGTTAACCTCACCTTCGGCAACCAAAAGCAACCCACAGGTGTCGTGCGTTTTGGTTGGTTCGAGTCCGACACAACCTCTCCCACCGGCTCCGGTAGGGGGGATATCTTGTGGGGATCTTGCGCACGTAAAAAGAAACCTTGTGTTGTTTTCCCGGCGATGAGTAGAGTAGCCAGAGCTCACGGTAGAGGTTTTGTGCTGTCAGTGGGATGACCAAAGGCTTGTGCTGAATGTTTGTTGTGCACTGACGGTAAGGAAACTTTCTGTTCTTACAGGATCGGTAGCACGGGTGTGACTCCCCTGGTGTTGCACATGTTCATGGGTCACGGTAACTACTTTCCATCAGGTGGGCCGTGTGCTTGTTTGCCACCTAAAAAAATAACGTTTTTGTCTTTCATATTGCAAAAACGACCCCTTGTTAAAATGTTTTTTTTTTTATCCATTATTCTATTAAACCGATTTTGTTACCTTAAGCGGAACCTGATCCCTGAAGAACAAAGTAGTGTACATTTTATTTCGGAAAGGGAAGGGTTTCCTTGCTGGTAAAACTCGGGCAAACAGCAAATGTTCCATAAATTGGTCAATTGTTATTAATTCACAATTAAAACACGAGTCTCGTAATAACAACGTATATTCTACAGCATATTTTATTTTTAGTGTCGGGTTTAAAATCGTAGAGCACGTATCCATTTGATAGTTTTTCCGGCCAAAGCACCGCGTGTAGCTTTCACAAAAAATATAGAATTTAATGGCATTATAGAATAGCCAGCGACAGCCGACACGCTCTGTAGAGAATTCTGTGCGACTATTTGTTTGGATAGATTTTTAGTGGTTATTTACGTGAAAAAAAAAGAAAGAAGTTTAAGAGTCCAATATAAACATAATAAATAAGAATATACGAGCAAGAACCAAGCGGTTCGTAGACCTTTTTCTTTGTCGCACCACTAAGACCGGGAATTCATTACCAACACACGTGTTTCCTTCTTCCTAATGTCCCGGGTCCTTTAAGCGGGGCGTGAAAAAGCATCTGATGAGGCCGACAAGCTGAGTGCCACCATTGCAACATTACTTAGAGTCTGTAATGGTAACCCTATTTCCTGAGACTTTGCCTTTAGCTTACAACCAGGCGAGGTGGAGTCAAGTTGACGTGTCCTAAACATAAAAAAAATCATTTTAGATAACCAAGTACAGAATAGAAAGGATGATGAATGACATAATAATATCTTGGTGGATGGAAATCGTTTGAAGTCTCAGGTTCGCGGGGTAGTTACGATTGAGAGGGTTCAGGTTCATTCCATGATCGATGCGGACCGGTGGTTCGGAAGTGCCCGAGCAAATAGCTATGGGGGGGGGGGAGGGGGGGAAGGGTTAGGGAGAGTGGTAAGTAAAAATACCTATATAAAAGTTGGACTCTAAAGTGAATGTTTCCGGCTCTTACCAGAATTATCACAAAAAGGGGAGGGGTCTTAGGGGGAACATTACAATATTCGGATACAAATATTGTTTAGTAGGTATTATATGTACTGAATCTTTTTAATTCTCGACCAAAAGAGCAAAATAAGGTAAAAATCCTGCAAAGAACAGCGATAGCACTATGAATTCAAATATCCTCGATTCAGCTATATTTGAAACGTCTAAACAAGCGGAAATTATTGATCAAGTTGGCAGAAGATGTACATATAAGATGTACATAGGCAGAGTACCAGAAGTCACCAATAAACTATAACGCATAGCGTACAAAATGTTGACCCAATTGGTTTAAATATTGTGGGTTAACTTATATTACAGAGCAAACTGTAAGACTGACTTGCAGGAAAACTTTGTTTGGAGCACAAGGGAGTTATTAAGCTCTGTATCGTAAACATTGCAGCCAGGAAGAAGTACTTGCCAAAATAGTCCGTAAAAAAGAACTACTACTAATTTGGTACGACATTTTAGGAGGTACGACACGACGGTATTACCTCCCCCTAAAAAGTAAGAAAGTACCTCCACCCTACAGAATACCACAGCTATAATAACCTCGTGTTGTTTTCCTGGCGATGAGTACGGTAGCCAGAGCTCACTGGAGAGTTTTTGTGCTATCAGTGGGAAGACCAAAGCCTTGTCCTGATTTTGTGTTCTGCACTGAAGGCACTTAAAATCTCTGTTCTTATAGGGTCGGCAGCACGGATGTGACTTCACTGGTGTTACACACGTTCATAGGCCACGGTAACCACTTTCCATCAGATGGGCCGTGTGCTTGTGACTGTCACCTAAGTTGTATAACAAAAACATATACCATGGAACTAATAAGTACTACGTACAACTGGAATGTGCACTCACTATAAGCGTGTACAGAATATAAGACTTTAATGAAATGGGTGAAAACTGTATTTAAAACGAACGGGGAAGCGAGCCAATAGAGACAGCAAGCACGAGGTCAATGTGTCCCTTTCTATTATTGCCAGTACACATGACAATACTTTTTAGTAGTTTATTATATTTGTGAAACTATTATTAAATATTATAGTAAAAAAAATGTGTGCTCTTGACTCGTTTCAGTCATGAAGTAGAAATAAAAAGTAACATTTTATGATCATTAAAACATCGCAAGGTTCTAAACTGTAAACATATAATTCTTTTGGTAGTAGGTACAATGGTAGGATTTTGAACATTAACGTCGCAATCAGCTATCATTAATGGCATAGGGTGTATGCGCTGACTTGTTCGTAGTCTCAAAGTAATTTTATTACCAATTTGTATTACTATCATGGTGAAAAGGTGTATTAAAGGTTGCAGCAGTGAAACATTGGCAGGATGTAACATATTGTTACGATGGACGTATCGCCATTGATGTTGCTGGACCTTTTCCAATGACTGAAGAAGGTAACAAATATATCATAGTAATGCAAGATTACTTCACTAAGTGGCCTGAAGTATTTGCGACACCCAACCAGGAAGAAGTCACTGTGGCAAGGAAACTGGTTCAGAAACTGGTCTGCCGGTACGGCGCACCTATGGAGATCCACTATGACCAAGGACAGAACTTCGAGTCTGCTCTATTTCAAGAAATGTGCAAACTCCTTGGAATGAACAAGACCCGTACGACTCCAGCGCATCTGCAGTCAGACGGAATGGTCGAGTGGTTTAACCAGACGTTGGAAAATCACTTTGCTAAAGTTGTCGATGAACACCAAAGAGATTGGGACCAGTAAAATCCCTCTGTTCCTGATGTCCTATCGATCTGCGGTACATGACAGTATGAGACACACCCCAGCGAAAGTGAATTTTGGTCGCGAGATTAGCTAGCAGTGGATGCAATAACCGATACGTCACCTGATAGTCCTAAGCCCGTGACGGATTACGTGAGTGAACTTCGAAACCGACTAGACGAGGTGCACAGAATGGTCCGGGAAATCAATCTGAAGACAGGTGAAAGGATGAAATCCCAGTACGATAGAAATGCATACACCAACGGTTTTTAAGAAGGATGGTTTCATAATCCGCTACGCAAGAAGGGGAAATCTCCAAAACTCCAAGCTCGCTGGGAAGGGCCCTATACGGTTATTATGAGAATCAATGACGACGACGTCCGTGGCGTAGCGGTAGAGCATTCGACTGCTATGCAGGGGGCGCGGGTTCGATTCTCGCTCAGTGTAAATATTTGTATGCATGAATATGTATATTTGCATTGGTTTGGGTGTTTCTATGTATAATATGTATGTATTTACAAAAAAAAAAACAAGTATCTAAGTAAGTTTATCCGCATTCTAGATCCCATAACACAAGCTAGTTAAGCAATGCTTACCATGGGTCTAGATAGCGTTGTGTAGAATGTTGTGAAATATTTATTTATTTATTAATGACATTACTTACCGATTAGGAAGGGGGTTAGGGGAAAACCAAAGGTAGTCCATGTGGATAGGTTGACGCGTCATCATGGAACAAATGATGCTCGGGAAGAGCATGACTAAAAGGGGGGTAATGTTACGACCGACGTCGATATCTCGAAAACTAGTAATCGAATCTTCAAGAAATAAAACGCAAATTAAGAGAGATGTCAATTCCTATTTCTTGCAAAATATTTGGTCACCCTAGCAGAGTGAGATACAAGCACCTCCTAGTTACTATCTCTTTCGGACCGTTTTCCTAGATCAGTGCACATTCCGGTTGTACGTAGTACTTATTAGTTCCATGACATATACATACATTCTATGACATGCCCACATTGACAGCTTAAAGAATAATTTTGACGTTAGCTTACACGTAACGGTGGTTTAATGACAAAAAGAAGTCAAAAATAATTTATTCTGCATATAACACTAAAGCGGCACTTACAAAACGTTAATATAAAAAGAAATATGAAAGACTAGTTTAGAAAATGGTCTACCGGTTCGAAACGCGGCCTCCACCTGAGAAGACTCCGGCAAGAAATACAACGGGTATTTTTTGTATGTTTACAAACATTTACTAAGTATACTTAGTCTTAACTAAATACAATAATTTATTAGTGTAGCATGGTTGGGCGAATAGCTCATTTCCAAGTCATTTTTGTATCATGGATTAGTCAAAGCCAAAGCGTAGGTCAAAGCATAAAATATTGTAGTAAATATTTTTTTCTCCAGCCTGTATACAACACCTATTAGAATTGTTACCAAAATATTCACATACGTAGTTGTGAAGTAATAACTTTATTGCGGTCTGTTCGCAGTCGAATAGTGCAGAAGGGTGCCTTTTGAAAATCTCTTTGTGATTCCTACGGACATAAAATGTTTGGGTCCTGAATTAATGATAGGGGCCGGATACGTCCCGTTCCTCATGAATACCGGTAGTGGAACTGGTTTCATATTGACGATCTACAGATAGCTATATTTCTATGAATCCCACTGTATCTCGTGGATATGGTAAAAAAGATATTCGTAAATTAGGGAGTGTTTGTTCACCAGTTTAACCGTCAATCAGCCTGTGCAGCTTGCAGGTTAGTCTGTCAAATGTGGGTGTTAATATGCCTCTAACTACCCCTTCGTACCTCTGTATGTAATATCAATAGAACAAACTCAGTATAGTTTCATTAATCTTCATTAGTTATATTTCTGAAGATGGACCTGGCTAAGTGGTAGCCAAGTTTACAAATTACAAGGGTTAAGAGATACTAGTTAAGCGTTGGTAGGCGTAAGATATTGTGTGGTGTTCTGCAGGGATCTGTCCTAGGGCCGCTCCTGTGTTACATTGGATACTACTGGGTGTTTCGCGCGGAGCTCGTGAAAACCGCCGCCGTCACGTCGCGGCCGACACCATAGTTAACGACACCACAGTTGCGGTTGCTCAAGTCTTGGAACGGATTCGGCGGCTGAGTCTCGAGGTGGCTCTGCACAATTACGAAGCCATGTTATTTCATGGTTTTCGGCGCAGCCCATTGCAAGTTTTTAGCATAACATTGGGTGATTTTCATCGGCATCAAGCCCCAGATTACATATCTATGGCTCGTGCTTGACGGTGGAACCTCGTGAATCATTTTCCAAATTGGTGGAAATAACGGCTAACGCTTTGGCGCAACTGGACTCTTCCAGGAAAGTCTACGTGGGTACCCTGCTTTCCATGGCCCTATACGAGTGCCCTGTATGGGTGTACAACCTGAGGGGCAGAGTCATGCCCATTTTACGTGGTCCGCAGCGAAAGTTGACTTACAGGATCATCAAGGGGTCAAAGAATCAAAGAATCAAAGAATCAATTTCATTTATTCAGTTTAGGCACACAAAGAGCACATATGAACGTCAAAATTTTACGATTGAGTATGTCAAGAAATAATATTAAAATATTAAATAATGTACAAATAAACCATTGGAAAATGATTCTTTCGCTGGTTCGGTAGGTTAGTTCTACTGAGAAGATACCAGCAAGAAACTCAGCGCACTATATTAGAACTAGATTATATTTCTTTTCTTTTAATTTGCTTTAGTTTACAATTTATTTTGTGCGAGCAAGCAAGAGACTTATGTTGACCACGCATTAATATCATTAAGATACTCATCCAGTTTATAATAACCTTTACTCATTAATGTTTTTTTCACTTCTAATTTAAATTTATTTATTGGCATATTAATCAAATCCTGAGGAATTATAATTAAATATTTTTATGCTGCTTCCTACAAATGAATCACCAACCTTGTGAAGCCTAAGTTACTACTACACGATATCCTTCGACGAGGCCGAGATTCGTGAGGAAAACAGATACTAGTCAGGTTGGTCTTAGGATATGACCATTCTTAAGACTTTGATACCGTCTTGTGCCTCGGAGAGCATGTTACTAGTGGTAAATTAGCTTAATTATATACTGTCACGTGAGTCAGTAACTATTAGGCCGGCACATAATTTCTATAATGAGGGTCAAATTGATAAGCTTGGCAAAGGTAACCCGATACTACAGATCTTCCTACTGATTAGGTGGTTGCTATGCGACTTTCCTACATCTGTCATACATAACGGTAGCTTAGTGGTCAAGGTTCCAAGTTCTACTCTTGGCCATTGCACTACGAACGCGAATTCACTCCTAAGATAACAAAACGTTGTAATAAATGAAATTTTAAATCATTTAATATGCTAACTATATTGCTAAAAAATCGATAAAACAGGATACAAATTGAAGCTTTGAGTCACCGTCGTAGTGAGACATATATATAGGAAGATTTGGATGATTTCAGGCGTGGTTCGATAGCTCAGTGGTCAGAGCATTTTCTCTGTAAGGTAAATATCGCGGACTCGAATTCCACCTGAACTCATTCAAATATATCCTATCTTAATCAAAATGCTGTATTACTTTTTTACGAATATGTTTATGTATATGTATATATTTTAAGACAAACAGCCTATCCATCTAGATCCAAATATAGTAGGTATAGAGTTATTTTTAAATTACGGATGCTGCAACGCATCCGAAACGTCGGCAAAAATAGTAAGTTCCATGATCGCGAAAAGTCTCGAACCTTTGTATAATTATGAATAGTAGGTATAGCTTATGGAAGGTTCTAGAATGCAGATAAGCATACTTCATTTCATATAAATTATACATAGAAACACCCAGATCCATGCAAATATACATACGTACATATATATATATATATTTAAGGAGGTAGGACACGGCGGTATTTCCGCCCGATTGAGCAGTCCGACTGGGGAAGTACCTCCGCCCTATAGAATACCGCGGTTATAATAACTTCGTGTTGTGTTCCCAGCGGTGAGTAGGGTAGCCTGAGCTCACTGGAGAATTTGTGCTGTCAGTGGGAAGACTAAAGGCTTGTTCTGATTTGTCTTCTACTGACGGCTCAGAAACTCTGTACTTACAAGGTTGGCAGCGCGACTGTGATTCCTCTGGTGTTACAGACGTTCATAGGCCACGGTAACTACTTTCCATCAGGTGGGCCGTGTGCTTGTCTGCCAACTAAGTGGTATAAAAAAAAAACATACATTATGATCGAAAACGGTGCGCGCTGTGCGGTATGAAACTAACTTTATGCCACGCTTACTTAAGTTGTGTAATAAACTCCCTGCTGTGAATTTTCAAAGTGTTAGCATATTCAATAATAGGGTTCATAATATTTATTGATACAACACCAATTTAGTACATCTTTTTCCATTTTAGGTCTGGCAACACGAACTAAAACGAGCGAATATGAAGTAGCCGCCATTTTTGTACATTATTCAATTTTGTCCACTTTTCGACGTTGAAGATTGTCTTACAAGTTATAAAATATATTATAAGTTGAAGAAGTTATATTAGATGTGATACAAGTAAATAAAGAGATGGAATATGCAAGTAATGGAGTATTATTCTTTCACAAGCTACTACAATATGGGGTTCTTGAACAAGGGCATTAGAAAGTTCTTACACGGTCAGCAATACGAGTGTGACTCCCGTGGGCTCCTCACGTCCATAGGCCACAATAACCACTTTCCATCAGGTGAGCCGTTTTTTATACTTAAATGGTATAAAAAAACCTATTCATGTATATAAACATTTGCACTGAGCGGGTGCCGAACCCGAGACGTAGCGATCGAATGCTCTATTACGCTACAGAGTTTTTCATTACCAAAATACCTAAATGTTTTATTTTCGTATTTAAGACGATCTCCATGGCGTAGAGGTAGACCATTTGACTGCTATGCAGGGGGCGCGAGATCGATTCCCGCTCAGTGCAAATATTTGTTTGCGTATATATGTATATTTGCATTGGTCTGGGTATATATGTATTTACAAAAAAACATCTAAGTATGTTTATCCGCATTCTAGATCGAATAACACAATCTATATAAGCTATGTTTACCATGGGTCTAGATAGTATTGTGTAGAATGTCGTGGAATATTTATTTATTATGTGATGTGGTTGTGCGATAATGTTTATAATACTTTACGTAAAGCTGTATTAAAGTTATATTTAATTTATTTTAAAGGTGCTTTTCTCTTTCTATCTTTTTGTTTTACATAACATAACATGACATGACATGACATGACATGACATGACATGACATGACATGACATGACATGACATGGCACGACATGACATGACATGACATGACATGACATGGCACGACATGACATGACATGACATGACATGGCATGACAAACGCACGCCTATTCATATCCCCGAAGGTAAGTTGAGGTGCTAGCATCCACATTTCGCCACGATCAAGACTTTTTGTTTTAATACACCTTTTATCTAGTTTTATATGATAACTGCACCAAACCCGCATTTGTGTTGTCACATTACTATCCAGCCAAAAGTTGCCTGGAAGAAATTGCTTTCAGCGATAATACCGAACGTATTTACATAACAAAGTCGGTGATTAAAATTAAATTGAGACAGTTGAGTATTGTGAATTAAATAACAACGTTGTTTTGTGTAATTAACGTTGCGATAGAATTCCAATTTTACTGGAAATTGGAAATCATTGCTATAAATAAACCGTTGATTAAATTGATGGAAAATAATTGGTAATTTTGACTTCAGAACCTTTTTACCCAACTTTGCCAGATAGTAATGTATTATAGTATGTATGTATGTAGTTTATCTTAGTTTCACTCTGCAGGTCTAACAGCTGTACTGGATTTCGATGAATGGTGTCTCATCTCCTGGGTGTCATAGGATACATAAAATGTCTACAAAATCGATGCTGTGGATTTTTGGTACCAAAATGTGTGTTGTAAATTAAAAAAAATTAACGAGTAACCGCCGTAGCCTAGTAGCAAGGGTAACGGACTGCTTCGATCTCAGGTTTCACCAAGACATACACCAATGACTTTTCGATGCTTTTCGAAGTTATGTATGTATTTATCGCAGGTTTATAAGTGTCCGGTTAATGGCAATAGGCTCGCCACCTATTACATTGGGACCTAAATATAAACTGGTGAAATGTGGGTGCTAGCACTTCTGCCTACCCCTTCGGGGATATTGGCGTGAGTTTATGTTATGTTATGCATGTTACCTGTCACATGGAGAACAGCCATCATCGCCATCAATGACACCCGCGGGAAGAGATGGTGGCCTTATTCTACTCCGACGGGACAATAATCCAACAAAGCAATAAAAATCACACAAAAATAAGTATGCATCAAAACCAGCATACATGGTACCAATGTCTTTTGTTTATTGTACATTTTGTATAAAGTACTTAAAAAGAAAAAAACTTAAAAAAGAAATGAATATTAGAACCGCAATTACTAATAATCCCTCTAACTAAGCTAGCCTTCCAGCTAAGCTAAAATGCTTGTGTTAGGAGTGGGTTCATGTCGGTAGTGTAATGGCCAGGGCTCGAACCCGAGACCTTTTGATCGTAAGGCCGACTCCGTAACCACTAAGTTACTTACGCTTCCATGATCACTGATAATTAAAAAAAAAATGATGTGTTTTATTTTAATCTTTACATGTGTTGTGAAGTATAAAAATAACACATTAACTTTTTAGATATTCACATAAACACATAAACACACGCCTATATCCCCGAAGCGATAGGCAGAGGTGCTAGCACCTACATTTCGCCAGTTTATGTTTAGGTCCCGACGTCACTAAAATTACAGCATGAGTAATTGAAATCTCAAAGCGGATTAAAAACTTTGACAACTTTAAAAAAATATCGTAGCTTTTTACACATCCTGGAGCTACGATCTTTTTTTTAAAGTTTTAATTTGTGCTTATACGAAAAATATTTAGACCAAGATGAGTTGTGTTAAGCTGCTTTTGACTGTACTATCTGTAGAAAGTACAGCAGCTGATATAAAACACTGCAATCAAGATATTCGGAAGTTTCCGATTCAGGAATCCGGGTACGGAAATGTAGACGTACTAAATCACCATCCTAACAGTTCGACATACCTACCATATACTTTTGGGACAATAGATCATTCTAATTCAAGTCGATTTTCCTCTATATACCTACAGTAATTTTTACTAAACTTTTATATGGCAACAGTTTTTACCTGTCATTTAGTATTGTATAGACTTCGAAAACTTCTTGATACTCAAATAAAGTTATCATTTCAAATAATTTTCAAAGAGAATTTATTAATTATAATGCTGGCCAATTGTATTTTTTTTTATTTTTTTTTATTTTACTCCATGAAGTATTTAATTAATTTATTCCAATTATAAATTGTTAGACTAATAAATAATTATTTTTAAATATCCAATATTATAAAGTAATTGGCCAATAACTATTATTTAAATAAAGGGCAATAAGTCTGATGTTCACATAACTTAAAAGGTCATATTTGATTCATTACTCATGAATAGGAACCGCGGTAGCCTAGTGGTATGGGTAATGGACTGCTGAGACGAGGTCTCGGGTTCGATCCCAGGTTTTACCATGGCACACACCAATGACTTTTCGATGCTTTTCGAAGTTATGTGTGTATTTATCGCAGGTTTATAAGTGCCCGGTTAATGGCAATATGCTCGCCACTTGTTACATTGGGACCTAAACATAAACTGGCGAAATATGGGTGCTAGCACCTCTGCCTACCCCTTTGGGGATATAGGCGTGAGTTTATGTTATGTTTATTTATTCATTATTATTTTATTGTACATCAAATACAATGTTCATGACACAAAAATTAAGAAAACAAAATCAGTTCATGGGGCTGCCTTATCGCTTTACTCAATTTCTGTCAGACAACCTTTTGTATTCAAGATTCCAAGGAAAAGCCACACAAGCTTCATACATACATTTACTCAGAACTAGTTTCCCATCCGTGTTCGTAGAATAATAATTAATCAGAGAAACTAATTCGCTTGAGAGTTCAATGAGTAAAATAATCAACTCGCAACAGTACTAGGAAATTCATTTATTTAATTAAGAGTCTCTTGGGAAATTGCGAACAGTCCCTAAGGCGTGAATTAAGGACTTGTTTAAAGTCTTATTCTAATGGCGGACGTTTTGAAGATTAGACGGATAAGGAGCTATCTTGTTTTGAATAACCGGACTTTTGAAGGTTCCACTAGGCTCTACTAGAACAGGGGCATATAACCTTGTATTTCGATAGTGAAGTGATCAAACAAATTTGAGTACTAGTGCTACTATATACGGTTGAGATTTGCCGGTTTAAAATGTAGTTCATAAATACAACAGTGTCTTCTTTTTCAAAGAAGATGGATCACAAGTTGCCTGTACGTCATATTATTAACAAACTAGCTGATGCCTGCAGCTTTTTATCTCGATTTTTGGTTCGTATATTCTCGATAAATGTAAGATTTCAAGACTGACTAAGGCCTTCTAAACACAAAAACATCATTAAAATCTGTTCAGTAGATCCTGTTTCCATCGTTCCGAACTTAAAAATATTGAAATAAAATTGTTGGATTCACTTAATATAACATTAACCCGATTACTTTTTGAAATATCTCCAATAAATAAATAAATAAATCTCCAATAAATCTATGTTGGTTTGTCTAAATATTAGTTTGTCTATGCATTTGATTCATTTTTAACCTAGGACACGCCAACTTGACTTCACCTCGCCTGATGTTAAGCTAAAGGCATAGTCTCAGGAATGAGGGTCACCATTACAGACACTAAGTAATGTTACAATGGTGGCACTCAGCTTGGCGGCCTCATCAGATGTTTTTTCACGTCCCGCTTAAAGAACCCGGGACTATAGGAAGAAAGAAACATGTGTGCTGGTAATGAATTCTAGGTCTTGGTGGTGCGGCTAAGAAAAGAGTCTCCGAACCGCTTGGATCTTACTCGTATATTCTGCACAGTGTAAGGGTGACATCTAAGCCCTGCACGTGTTGTCCTATGTAGGAAAGGAGAAGCTGGGATTAGTTGGAACTTGGAAGAGCTCATCAGAACACTCACCATGTTAGATACGGTAAAATACAGCCAAGGATGCAACATCTCCACGCAACAGCAAAATTGCTCAGAAAAAAGACTAACTTGATTATCATAGTTTTGTTTTGTTTTGGTGGCAATAAAATTTCAAAAGAGTCTGCTGCCTCATGATTCTATAGTTTGGGACACATATCTTTGGTTTAAGTTGCGAGATTAGTAATAATGAAGGGTGAGTTTGAGCTCGTCCACCGCCATAGCAACCCGTTCAATCCTCAAAAGACTCCCATGGAACATGTACTGCGTGTATAGACCACATTTTGAACACATTTTAGGCTCAATCAAGCGTATTGTTGAGGTGCATATTATATCTGCGACTGCCCGCAATTCTTATTGTTCCGCGCAGATCATACGTATTTTGACATTTTAGGAGGCAAGACACGACGGTATTCCCATCCCAATTGAGCAGTACGACTGGGGAAGTACCACCACCCTTTTTTATACCACTTAGGTGGTAGACAAGCACATGGCCCACCTGATGGGAAGTGGTTACCGTGGCCTATGGACGTATGCAACGCCAAAACAGTCGAACTCGCGCTGCCAACCCTGTAAAAACACAAGAGTTTCTGTGTCGTCAGTGTAAAAGATAAAGCAGGACAAGCTTTTGGTCTTCCCACTGATAGTACAAAATCTCTGCAGTGAGCTCTCTGGCTACCCTACTCACCGCCGGAAACACAACACGAGCTTATTATGGCGGTCAGCCTTATGATCGTATGGTACCGGGTTCGAATCCTGGCCATTACACTTCCGACATGAACCTACTATTAACATCAGCAATTTAGCTTAGCTGGAGGGGTTAGAGCGAATATTACTAATTTAGGTTGCTAATATTCTGTCTAGTATCGGTATCTAGGTGAAAATTCAGTGGAAAAAGAGCGTTTTATTCACTGTTTTTGAATAATCACGGGCCTTTTGTCGACTGTCATTGGTATAAAAATCTATGACATCAACACATCCTACATTATAACACATAAACATAAACTCACGCCTATATCCCCGAAGGGGTAAGCAGAGGTGCTAGCACCCACATTTTGCCAGTTTATGCTTATGTCCCAATGTAATAGGTGGCGTAACCGGGCACTTATAAACCTGCGATAAATACACACATAACTTCGAAAAGCATCGAAAAGTCATTGGTGTGTGCCATGGAAAAACCTGGGATCGAACCCGAGACCTCGTCTCAGCAGTCTATTACCCATACCACGAGGCTATATTTTCATATCAAGATATATAGACATCTTTTAATATATATGTTCATTTAGTAAACGCAAGACACAATTTTCTGCTCTGGAACGTTCTCTAAGTATAAGAGCAAATAAACTGAACTTTTTGGGGATCTGTGTGTATAGCAGATCGTGAAAAGCAAATGAGCTAGTCCTTCTAAAACACAAAATAATATTAAAAAACTTGCGTGATTAAAAAGTTTCACACATTGTAATAAAACTATTTATAAAGTATTCTATTTATATTTAAATTGAGTATTTTCTTGTAATTAAAATATTTTTTTTAGCTGAGCTTATTAAATTAAGAATGGTAAGAGAGCGGTAAAAGTTACATCGCTTCTATAAAATAGATTATTTTTGTATTCTTAATCATCCACCCAACCTATAACAGTAAATAATTTGACTATTAAATCTTATGACGTCACTATAAATTATTACATACAAGTTTCCTTATGAATTTACCGTTTTGACGTTTAGTAAAAAGTAACTAATTTGACTAGTTAGTCAAATACCCAATTTATTTGTGTGATTTCGTTATTTAGATTGATCCCGACATTTCGGTTAGTTTTCAGCTGCCATGCTCACAGTAAAATTAAATATGGTTGTTCATAATTGAAGGTTGGATAATTATCGTACCCTCAGGGGAAAAAAGGCATAAGACGAAAATGCAGATTTTTCAGTATGGCGAAAAAACTGAATTTATGGGTATATTTACTTTATTTCCAAACGTAGAAGAATTAGTCTTATATCAAAAAAACGAGAAAAAAATATTGCACTTCGTGTTGTATTTAAGTTAGTGCTAATGTTTATAGTTTATTAGGAATTGTAAAAATAAATTATTATGCTATTTTTCAGAATACAATAAAATAAAGGATTCTGAGTATCAAAATTTATGCCAGACTTTGCCAGAAAAGTAAAATATATTTCAAAAAGTATGTTATATTAAAGCAGTAATGAATTAGTGAATATGAACATTTATGGTAGTATAAGTAAGATTACTGCATTATTTCCTTTATAAAAATTATGTTTGAAATGCACAAGCAATACTTACCCCTTTTTTCAAATTAGGGGCTTGTTAAGATAACTTAAGTAAGCAATAATAATTACTTATTCCATTATATGTTATAGAAAAGTTAGCTGCATATTAACACATATTACTTAGAGTTATTATTTATGACTACAAGGAAAAAAAGCAAATGCTTCTTTTTTATTCACTATTTTTTATTTCAAGCAAAATACTACTTATAGTTTGGTAACAATTAAAGTTCGTACTATCAACAATAAAATTGCACAATAATATTCAGAAATATATAGAACACGACGGTATCTCCCGTCTCAAATTGAGCAGTCCGTCTGGGAAGACGGAAGAGAGTAGGGTAGCCAGAGCTCACTGGAGAGGTTTTGTGCTGTCAGTGAAAAGACCGTAGGCTTAAATTGACACCACTGACTTGTAGGGGCGTGAAATGGTGGCGCGGCGGTCAGGGAGACCCGGTGAAACGGTTATCCGCTGGCCGCCCGCAGGTTATCGATCCTGGGGATTACTTACCGCCCCAGGAGGCTGAACCAGCAGCCTGTATAAAGTGCCCATGCTGTAGTCGTATCGGAGGAGGAAACCGGAGTGGACTCGGCTACAGTATTTGGGAGGGGACTAGGGGCCATTCCGCCCGCCACGCCAGCCAGTCACACAACCCCAGCTTGTCTATGTTGGTACGAAGCCTAGCTTTGTCTTCTGCACTGGGAGCACAGAAACTCTCTTTATGTCCTCCCCCCCCACCCCTCGCATAGGTCATGAAAAGAAAAAAAAACAAGATGAACGTTACCACAGCGGCACCATCGTACACACCGTACCACAGTACATGTGGATTTCTGTAACATCAGGGGCCTACACACCAACCTCAACGCGGTTTATTTACATTTAGAGACCGCGCAGCCCACCTTGTTTTTTCTGACGGAGACGCAAATATCATGCCCGGCCGATACAGCCTACTTAATGTACCCCGGGTACAAACTCTATGCTTGTACGTCCGGGATGATATTTGCTGCCACCGTCTTCATGGCCTTGAAGACAGGGACCTGTCAACTCTTTGGGTATGTACGGATCACGGTGGCCACACCCGTATCTTTGCGTGCCTCTACAGGTCTCATAGCGGTGACCTGGGTACAGCTCAATTGTTTGAGCATCTGCAGCGGTCTGCGGACAAGGTAATTGAGCAATACCCTACCGCGGAGTTAGTATTCTTGGGGAACTTCAACGCTCACCAGGTAATGACTGGGGTCTCCTAGAACTGATTTTGCAGGAAGGGCTGCTGATGACTTTGCACTGACCTACGGATTATCTCAACTGGTGTATTCTATTACTAGAACACCAGAAATAGAGACCCACAGAATCTCTAAACTGGACCTCCTGCTGACTTCGCGCCTGGACCAACACTCAGTAACTGTGGAAGCACCACTTGGTACTTCGGACCACAGCCTCGTTCAGGCGCAAGTGACTCTCACGCGGCCTGAACCACTGCGGCCACCTCAATGGCGGCATATCTGGCACTACAAATCGGCAGACTGGAATGGACTGCGAGAATTCTTCGCGTCGTACCCGTGGAGGCGGCTTTGCTTCACTTCAAATGATCCCAGCTCCTGTGCAACAGCAGTAGCTGATGCGATCCTAGCGGGTATAGAATGCTATATTCCGAACCGCTGGATTGCAACAGGAGAGAGCAAACACTCTTGGTTTTATAGGCCCTGCAGAGAAGCAATCTACATAGAGGGCTTGGACCACGGCTCTTGCCATAAAGATCCAAATATCGCTGAAGTGAAGCGAAAGTTGAATGCCGCCTCGAGGTCTAGTAAAAAAGCTACGGCCAGGGCTAAGTTTGAGTTCATCGGCAGAATTGGCGAGCGGCTTGCGCGCTACCCATCTGGCAGTCGTGCATTTTGGTCGCTCGCCAAAGCTGCCGAGGGAAACTTCTGCCAGTCTTGCCTTCCACCGCTGCAAAAATCCGATGGTAGTCTGGCCCATGGCGCTAAGGAAAAGGCCGATCTGTTGGGTAATCTCTTTGCTTCAAACTCGACTATAAACGACGGGAACGCCGAACCACCCATAATCCCCAGCTGTGGTGCTTCCATGACTGAAGTTAAAATCACGCAACGGGGGGTTCGGATAGATGTTCGGCAGTCGAGTGGGCCGGACGGTATACCGGCGATGGTGCTTAAACACTGTGCCCCCGAGCTGTGCTCTGTACTTACACGTCTTTTCGCACTCTCATACTCCGCAAGGTGGGTCCCGACCTCGTGGAAGACCGCATTCGTGCACCTTATGCCTAAGAAAGGTGACAGGAGAAATTCGACCAATTACAGGCCTATCACACCTCCCTTCTCTTGAAGGTAATGGAGCGTATTATTAATACACAGCTCCTGAGATACCTTGAGGGAAACGATCTACTGAGCGATCAACAGTACGGCTTTCGCCACAGTCGCTCCATCGGTGACCTTCTTGTGTATCTCACAAACCGGTGGGCGCAGGCCATCGAGAGTTGGGGTGAGGCACTAGCGGTCAGTCTCGATATAGCGAAGGCCTTCGATTGGGTCTGGCACAAAGGTCTTCTTGCAAAGTTGCCATATTATGGACTCCCCGAGGGACTGTGCGAATGGATCTCCAGCTTTTTGTCCAACAGAAGCATCCAAGCCGTCGTCGACGGCAGCTGCTCGGACCGCATGAACATAAACGCTAGTGTCCCACAAGGCTCCGTGTTGTGTCCGACGCTGTTTCTGCTGCATATCAATGACATGCTGTCAGATGGCTCCATTCATTGTTATGCGGACGACAGTACCGGAGACACGTGTTACACCGTGCAAATGTCCCTCAGTGCGAGGTGGAGAAGAGTCGCGAACAACTTCTTGTGTCTGAAATCGAGACTACTGTCTCTGGAGTATCCGATTGGGGACGACTAAACCTAGTCCAATTCAACCCCACTAAGACACAAGTATATGTATTCACCGCTAAGAAAACCACATTCATTGTAGCGCCGCAATTCCTGGGCACACCGCATACCATCTCCTCGAGTATCCTTGGTGTCGATATCTCCAGCGACGTCCAATACCTTAGTCATTTGCAGGACAAGGTTAAGTTGGCATCAAGAAATCTCGGAGTGCTCTACAGAGTGAAGCAGTACTTCACTGCGGGGCAGCAACTCCTTCTTTATAAAGCACAGGTCCGGCCTCACATGGAGTACTGCTGTCACCTTTTTGCTGGAGCACCTGCATACCAGCTTGACCCCTTCGACTCAATGCAAAGACAGGCATTGAGGCTGGTTGACAATCCCATACTCACAGGTAGTGTGGAACCTCTTAGCCTTATGAGGGATTTTGCCTCACTGTGTGTGTTCTACCGCCTATACAATGGTTTGTGCTCAGATGAATTGTTTGACATGATGCCCGTAGCTACATTCTATCATCACACTTCTCGCCATAGGCAGGGAATCCATCCTCACACATTGCCACTCGAGACGGTACGCACTGTGCGGCATGAAAGAAACTTCATCCCACGCACACTCAAGCTATGGAATGACCTCCCTGCTGCGGTTTTCCCAAGCGCCTACAATATGGAGTTCTTCAAGAGGGGCCTAAGAAGGTTTTTTCATGGTCGGCAGCGCGAGTGTGTACATCCATAGGTCACGGTAACCGCTTCCCATCAGGTGGGCCGTGTGCTTGTCTGCCAACTACGTGGTATAAAAACAAAATAAAAAAAAGATTACTACCACTATTGTTATTTTTTATAAATTCTTAAATAATCAGTAGATAATTTGTTAAAACTAAACTTATAACAAGCAAAAATTAATAACAAATCAAGGTACTTCTTCACACATTGCCAGTACCTTTTGGTATTAAAATAATCAACGAATAAAAATACAAATAAAATGTCTTCTTTAAACAATAATGAGATTAAAAATTTCCTGTTTTTCTTCTACGTTATATTCGTTCTAAGAATTCCTAGCCTAGAATGTTTGGTAATGAAGGATTTAAAACAAAATATTATTATTTCTCAATACAAATCTAAGTAACATGACATGGTGGACAAAATTCTTCTCGCCCTGCTGTGCTACGTCCGGTTATACATTTTCAGGTCACTTTACTTTAAAACAAGAAGAAAATCCACTCAATTGTTGTCGTTTTGTTTACGCAAATGCGTTAACGCAGCTATTACCTTGACCTAGATACGGGCACTGACTGTCAAGCTCGTGGATACGCACCCGCCCTGTCCCCTCCATCGATGTATTCACACTTATGTTCCCGCTGTCTACTCCCGCGCCGCAGTATCTAATCTTACGTCTCGGTGAAATGAAAATATTCTAGTGAAAGAAAGAAGTAATCGTTCTTATTTTACAACCGCGCCGCAGTATGTAGTCTTATGTTTCGACGTATAGAAAAGTTTTGAGTGGAAGAAAGCAGTAGTTATTCTTATTCTAATTTATTTTAAGTTCATAAAAAGTAAACAGTCATACAGCTGTTATTATTTTCTAAGTTTATCTTTTTGGCTAAGTAAGCGCATTTAAGATAATTTCCTTAGCTAGTTATTATAACTAATAAAAAGATAATCGTGTATACAAGACTAGCGATGTAAAAAAACAAACGCAATTAAATCATAATAATTGTTACTATTAATTTTTTACATAAAATATTAGGGATAAACGTAATAATAAGTAATACGTCATATTTCTCAATTTATTCTTTGCGTTATATCACATAATCTACTAATCCGTAAGAAAAAATGAAATGGAACAAAAATTCTCAAAACGAATTTTTTGTTTTAACTCGTCAAATTTAACAAGAAAAATTTGGAAAAAATTTAGCATATGTATCTTTAAACATACCTTTCAAATTTGATAAAATCGATGAATCAAAATAAAATCACTTATGCCTATTTTCCACTGGGGGTGCGTTATGTCAAAGTACCTGAACTTTGTTGAATTGTTAGTGTCACTATTTAAACTGAATGAGATCAATGTATTAACACAGGCTATAAGTGATAATTATATATTTTTTTATTTTGTTTTCTTCTCAAGAATTCTCTTTTTCATTTGTTATTTGTAGATGTTATGCTGAGCGTAACGAAAATGTATTTCCGCAACCTTTTAGCTCTTCCATGCAGTAAGTAACAAATCACAAACGTTGACACGAAAAATAGTTTGAACGCGGTCAGTTTTTACGTGTGCCACATGAGCTTTATATGGGCTTTCGGGATAACCTAAAGATATGATATGACGGCACATATAATGCTGTTTTTACAGTCTACATAAAAGCAAGACAGATATTTTGATATCTCAATAATCTAGATCCTTTTAATATTTCACAAAAAATCCAGTTGCATCATAAGGAAGAACATCGTAATTATAATTTATCTATTGAAGTGAAAACTTCTTAAGGTGCGTTGGACAGTTTTCTAACTTGCGTCAGGGCCACCATGACGCATTTTGCGTTAGAAGGGGTGGAGCTTAGGCTAGACAGGATGGTGACAAAATTAATACATTGCATTTACACCAGCGCCAACAATGAAAAAAAAATGTTGGTATTTTCACGAAAAAGTGGTTGGAAGTATTACAATTATTTTTACAAGCTCTTTTGACTCATGGGTCTATTTGTAACGATATTCTTTTATACACTTTAATTTTTTGACTTAAGGCAAGTATACGGGACCTTTGTACGAAGAATTCCGCTCACCCCTCCGCTAACTAGGCGTTCAGTTTGTGTGTTTTACAGCTCAGTGGGCGGGACGCAATGTTTTTTCTGCCGCTTAGCTTCGATCATTACCAGCGTATATAAAGCTACCTGTTCGTACTTTTATGGGAAAATGGTTAGTGTATTTAATGATCAGAATTTATATTAGATGGCTACTTTTCAGACACTAGAAAATACTAGCTGGAGCATCAGCAAGTATTATCTAGAGTTTGAAAAAGTGCAAAATTCTGTTGCTTATCCAACTTATCCAGGGATAAAAGTAGCTTATTTGTTATTTCAGACTATATCGTCTATACCTGTAAAGTCAGCGTAAAAACGATCTTGACTGTAAAGTAATTAATACTAAGCATTAAGATCCCGTGACTCACTGAAAGAAATATTCAAAGAAATGAATTAATATTTTACCAGTTGCTGCTAATATCTTAGTCTAAATAAATTTCTCGCCACCTATTACATTGGGACCTAAACATAAACTGGCGAAATGTGGGTGCTTAGCACCTCTGCCTACCCCTTCGGGGATATAGGCGTGAGTTTATGTTATGTTATGTAAATAAATTTGAATAACATAATTTTAATACGAGAAACATAAATAAACTTGTCGTACTTTGGTACGACAAGTTTATTTTGGTTTCTCATATGTGACTCAGGCTTCACAAAGGTGGTTCGTTTGTACGCAGCTGTATAAAAATATTTAATAAAATTCCTCAGGATTTCATTAACATGCCACTAAATTAATTTAAAATAGAAGTGAAAAAAACTTTAATGAATAAAATTTACTATAAAGTAGATAAGTATCTTGATATGTACTCTTTATGTGCTTAAACTGATTAAATGAAATTAATACTTTGATTCTTTGATCATTTTAAGTACATTGTACGTCAAGATTAATCTGATGCTGACTGTTCAAAATTATTAGACAGGTTAGTAAAACCTATTTGAGTAATAAACATCTTCACTTGCACATTTATTGTAGGATAGCATAGTAGGTATTAGTAGAACTCAGTTCATTTTCATGATTTCTACTAGGTGCGTGGAACAATATGTTAGGCTATTTGACAAGATCGACTGATTCTTCCCAATATCGTACCCCAAGAGCGACAAACTATCGTGATTGTGTCGTAAACATAACGAGAGAACGGAGCATTGCGATTAACCGGTGTGAAGCCGGCTGCCTACTGTGAACAAACAGGTTCACAGTAGGTTACCCCTTCCTTTTCCAAATTTATCACTCTCCCTCAAACCTCTTCCTGAATCAAGACCTAATTCTTTCGCAAGTGGGAGCTTAAGAGGGAGACCCACTTGGGCCATTTGTTTTTAGCCTAGCCATCCACGGGATCATCTCAGAGCTGAAATCACCCCTTAATCTTTGGTACCTAGATGATGGTACCATTGGCGGGAAGCCTGAGACCGTCACCCGTGACCTTGACGGTTTTGATCCCGCGTCTCGGGGGGTTGAGCCTGGAGGTAAATCCGGCCAAGTGTGAGATTTTCCCCTGCAGCACAGAAGCTCGGAGCCACTTCGCACATTTCAACAACTTCGATCCTGGCCTCAGCAAACTTACACCCAGCACCTTCAGCTTACTGGTTTCTCCCATTTTCCTGGAGGCGGTTCCTGAGGCTATTACTTCACGCCAGCTTCTTCTCCTTGCTGCTCGGGAACAGTTGCGGAACCTTTCGGCTCGCGTTGGAGTACAGTTGTTGCGAATGTGTTTTGCGGTTGCAAAAATCACGTACCTGCTGAGGATTGCACCGACTTGGCTCTGTCCGGATGCGGTCTCTTCCTTCGACGGCGCTTTGAGAGATACTGCGGAGTCGATTCTCAACGTCTCACTCGATGACGGAAAGTGGCTTCAGGCTTCCCTGCCGATAAGGCGGTGACTTCCGATCCGGCTCGATCCTGGTGCAAAGGTCGGCTATTGCGATTCAGCGGGGCAACGCGGCCAGCATCATGGGCACCTTTGCGCCGGGAACGATGCGGAGTGGGTTGTTTGACGCGACATGATAGATAGATAGATAATTCTTAATTGCACACCAATATTATAAAAAAAATTCTTGTATTTATGTATTCTTCGTGTATTTATGTTTTTAATTATTTTGTGTGTGATAAATAAAGAGATAGTCATCGATTCCTCATTACATTTCAAATTACTATTTATACTGTTGATTTATGGCACTTGGTGGAATTTGTTGTTACACATATTGATAACTCACTTGTACTTTAGTATGTAAGTAATGTGGAAAAGTTCAAGTGAGTTTTCAATATGATTTCAAATATCTTTAACATTATTGGTCATCAAATATATAATAATAGGTATATATGAAATTGTCGTTTATTTTGAAGACATTGGAGGAACCCCAATTTTCAGTATTTATTTTAGGAATCATAAATTCAAATTTTGATATTTTTTTTGTGTATAAATGAGATAACATTAGGCTAACAAACACTTTTATTACATTTTTGAAAAGTGACAGCTGTAAAAAAGTAATACGAAATTTATCATCAAAATGGGTAGCATTTAGGAAATACTGTTTTTGAAGATCGAATTTAATTTATCAAACTGCCAATAAAAACAAAATTTAATACAGAATTGTAAAATCTTGAAATCAACTTTCAAACAAAATATAAATAATGGAAATAGCTATTAAATTACAGGAATAACGAATTCATGAAACTGTAAGAAATTTTCTGCAATTTCATAGGTAAAAACCTAATATTACTAAAGTGATCATTTTCGGCAATAAAAAATATTTAGTCAAATATCCGATTGCTTCCGTCATCGACTCTGACGCTTAATACAATCGAATGTCGGTTAGACTTGGAGGTTTTGATGTGTCCTGCGGGGGACACAGTAGTATCAAAGTGAATCATAACAGTGCATGCGGTTTGAGATGACATTCGTAATTATAGTTCTGTTTGACTGTAATTGTTAATCTACAATGCAACGGTTAAACAAACTTACTCTTTGTGCCTGTGGAATATGTTCATCAATATGCATTGCTTCTCGTAATATTCCTATTAACTGTTGCCAGCGTGGAGTTGTTAATCCCGTTCCCGCAACCTTCGGGCATCTATTCCCATTATAAAAAGTATATGTGTGACATTAATGTATCCCAGAACAAAATTTCAGCCAGATCAGTTCAGCCGTTAGAGCGTGATTGAGTTACCCGAGTGATTGAGCCCGCTGAATTTCTAGCCGTAGTTTTCTCTGGTCGGGTCCGCGTTTTGAACCTACCTGGCTTCTATTTTTAAGTTTGACGTTTTTTAAGTTCCGTTTGAATGGACTCCGACTCCGCCTCCAATTCCGCCTCCGCCTCAGCCTCCAATTCCGCCTCCGCCTTCGCCTCCGCCTCCGCCTCCGCCTCCGCCTCCGCCTCCGCCTTCGCCTCCGTCTCCGCCTCCGCCTCCGCCTCCGCCTTCGCCTCCGCCTCCGACTCTGACTCCGACTCCGAGTCCAACTATGACTCCGACTCCGACTCCGACTCCGACTCCGACTCCGACTCCGACTCCGACTCCGACTCCGACTCCGACTCCGACTCCGACTCCGACTCCGACTCCGAATCCGACTCCGAATCAGACTCCAACTAACAAAATTATGAGCTGGACTTTGGACGGGACACAAACATGATTTAAGTTAGATATATAGATACTAAATCTTATTGGAACCCATATTATCTTTTATTTCTTCAAAACAATTGTCACCGCTGTATGACGGTTTCTGTGCGGTAGTACTGCTACGCACGGGACGCAGGTAAGATTCCCGCTCAGTGCAAATGTTTTGTATGCATGAATATGTATATTTACATTGGCCTGGATGTATCTATGTATAATATGTATGTATTTACAAAAAAGTATCTGTTTATCTGCAGTCTAGATCCCAACACAACACAAGCTGGTTAAACTATGCTTAGTTATGGGTCCAGATAGCGTTGTGTAGAATGTTGTATAATATTATTAACCATTTTATTTATTTATTTATCTCGTGACTTTACTCATTGTAAAGACCATACTAAAGTTACTTTTAATAACAATATTCTTTTATAAATGTAGCAAGCAGTACGAGCTATAAAATATAAAATGTGATATCGTTACATGTAAAAAATGAATAACAGTTTCAAAGTCCAATATGCACACCGTAATGAACTAATTAAAATGTAATACTTCAGTCTCCTTTGGGAAAGATATTCGTAGAACACATGAGTTTTTATATAGGTAGCATTATTTTTAGTTTACAATGTAAAATTATTACTATACGTAGAATGAGATGACTGCAAATGGGAACTTTTTTTTAAATAATAGTTACAATACACTATAATACATGAGGGTGTATATTGATGCGTGGGCGGTATGCGCTTCCTTCTGCGATCAAGTTATGCTCGTGAAGGAAGAGACGGGGCGGGAGCGGCAGTAGGAGCGAAGAAGGATCGCAAGACAAGTTGCCCGGGTACTGAGCAACTCGAGCGTCAGAGGTTGATGAATGACTTCCGCCCCCCTTGAGCGCAGGTCTTTGGGTGACGGGTGGACCCGCCTGTCACCCTGGTAGAAGCAGGCCGCAGCGACGGCGGCGCACCTTGCCGGAGGGCCAGGTCGAGAGAGATAATCCTGGGTCGGCAGAGGTGCGAGGACAACCAAGAACGATCCACAGGCTTCGTGCGTTTTAGTCGGTACGAGTCCGACATACGCTCCAGTGATAGTGGTGGTATCCATGGTGGTATAACACAATCACACTACTGCCCCAGGTGGTAGAACGTACGACTGTTACGCAGGGATTGCGGGTTCGATTCCCGCTCAGTATAAATATTTGATGTATATGATTTGCATTGGTCTGAGTTCATCCGCATTCTAGAATCCTTAACAGAAGCTAATAAAGCTATGCTTAATTTGGGTATAGATAGCACAGTGTAGAAATATCTTTTATTATTATAATACCTATGTTACTTGTGTAACCGCAGTAGCCTAGTGGTACGGGTAATGGACTGCCGAGACGAGATCTCGGTTCGATCCCAGGTTTTACCATAGCACACACCAATGACTTATCGATGCTTTTCGAAGTTATGTGTGTATTTATCCCACGTTTGGAAATGCCCGTTTAATGGCAATAGGCTCGCCACCTATTACATTGGGATCTAAACATAAATTGACGAAATGTGGGTGCTAACACCTCTGCCTACCCCTTCGGGGATATAGGCGTGAGTTTATGTTATGTTACTTGTCTTATACTCAGTCATAATGATACTGAAGTAAACAAATATATTTATTTACATTACATAGGGTACATACGTATAGTTTATTTAACACCATCTTAGCCATATACACACCTAGATTATTCACCAAGTGTGACATAATACATTCCCACACTTTATTGAACCGCCAAGGCCAAGTATGTATATAGTATAATACATTATAAAGGTTCGGCTGGAGGTATTTGTATAGCTACTTCCCTTATAAACACATTCAGCCCATCAAATTTTCATATATTAATCATTCATGAGCCCATTCCTGGGCACAAATTTATATGGGACCTTTTCGAAGGTATTCTGAATCGATTACAAAAATAATTACGCAAATCAGCCCCGAGATCTCAGAGTAATACATACATTAAAAAATCCGAATAAAATTCTGTTTCACCTACCTTTGAAAAAACAATAATTATACCTTTTGTGTTTTCGTGTATGTTTTTATTCATATCAATTTTTACCCGACTACGGCAAATCAAAAGGAGGGTTATGATTTTGACAGGCTATGAATGTATGTATGTAGGTTCATCTGTTCCCTCATAGTTCTTCAACCAGTTATTAGAATTAGACAAATGTGGCGGAATGGGAGCTACGACTTGGGCGAATAGGCGCAGGGCGCGCGCTAGTAGCGGCGGTAAGACCCATCATGGGGGAGTGGCTAGAGAGGCCACACGGCAGCCTCTCGTACCGTCTGACGCAGATGATCACCGAGCACGGGTGCTTCGGAAAGTATCTGCGTCGGATGGAGAAAGAGCCAACGTCCGAGTGCCATCACTGCGACGCGAGTGAGGACTCGGGGTCGCACACGCTCACCGAGTGTCCGGCGTGGGAGACGCCGAGGCGGGAGCTTGTGGCAGCCCTGGGAGTGAGGGTTCTCACGCTCTCCACCTTGCTCGCGGCGATGGTCCGCTGCACGGATGCGTGGGTGGCCGGCGCCTCCTTCTGCGAGCAAGTAATGCTCGTGAAGGAGGAGGCGGGGCGGGAGCGGCAGCGGGAGCGACGACGGATCGCAAGCCAAGCTGCCCGCGTACGAAGGCAACTCGGGCGTCGGAAGTCCATGAACGACCTCCGTCCCCCATGAGCGGGCCGGCGCCTGGGGGTGACAGGTGGAGCCGCCTGTCACCCTGGCAGAAGCAGGCCGCGGCGGTGGCGCGCCTGGCGTGCCTCCTCGTTTCCGGGGACGAGTTGGGGACTCTGTAGTCCCCACACCCGAGAAGAGTGCCAGATCGTGAGAGATGACCCTGGGTCGGCCGGGGTGCGAGGGATATGCCTGTCAACCTCACCTTCGGCAACCAAAGCGACCCACAGGCGGCGTGCGTTTTAGTCGGTTCGAGTCCGAAAAAACCTCCTCCACCGGCTCCGGTGGGGAGGTATCCGTGGGGATTTAGCGCACGTAAAAAAAAAAAGAATTAGACAAATGAGATATCGTTAGAAGCGTCTCAGTCGTCTAATGGTTATAGGCTACATATTGTGTCATTGAATCTATTGTGACGTCGTCTAGCGGTCATAAAGTACAGTGTTAAAAAATAAATTTGAGATAAATATGTCGTGTTTAGTATCAACTGAAAGGGTTTAATTAGCACATTTCAAATATGTTTAAATTATACAACATTCTACACAACGCTTTCTAGACCCATGGTAAGCATAGCTTAACTAGTTTTTTTTTTTTTTTTTACGTTCGCAAAATCCCCACGGATACCTCCCCACCGGAGCCGGTGGAGGAGGTTATGTCGGACTCGTACCGACTAAAACGCACGCCGCCTGTGGGTCGCTTTGGTTGCCGAAGGTGAGGTTGACAGGCATATCCCTCGCACCCCCAGGCCGTCGCTCATGGGGGGCGAAGGTCGTTCATCGACCTAGCTTAACTAGCTAGTGTTATGTAATCTAGAATGCGGATAAACATACTTAGATACTTTTTTTTGGAAATATATACATATTATACATAGAAACACCCAGACCAATGCAAATATACATATTCATGCATACAAATATTTGAACTGAGTAGTAATCGAACCTGCGCCTCTTGCATAGCAGTCGAACGATCTACCGCTACGCCACAAGGACCGCTATTGCTTGCCCCAAAATAATATGTATAAAAAAATACACTCGAGAGCAATGAATCCGGGTCATTTAAAGAATCCTAAAAATCTCGGAAACTAAAAATGCTAGGTTAATGCAATAAATTGTATTTAATAGACAATGTAATACTCCTTAAATGAAGGTATTAAAACTTCTTAGTTATTGTAAAGTTATATCATTAAAAAATCAAATTTGAAAAAGGGCCACTTTCGAAGATGGAACTACGAAATTACAGCATTTGGTGTTGCTTTTGTTTGTAATCTGTCATTTATGTGGGTACATAAACCATGTTGATAGTGCTCTATATTCATTAATCAAGCTGAAATTATGTCGCTTACGCCTGAAGAATGCACCAGAATACTTACAATGCTGGAAACCGGCCGGAGTCAGCGCGATACAGCCAGGACTGTCGGTGTGTCGCTGTCAACAGTACAAAGAGTTCTCCGACGTTACGAAGAAACTGGTTCTAACCTACGCAGACCAGGAACGGGCAGAACCAGGTGTACCACAGCACGAGAAGACCGATACTTGGTGAACACCATGCTTCGAAATCGCTTTCTCACAGGAACTGAACTCACCAATCAGTTTCGACGCCTCGGAGGAAGTAACCCAAGTGCATGGACAGTAAGACGTCGGCTTGCTGAATCTAACTTAAAACCCCTTAGACCTGCAAACGGCCCTAAACTGGAGCGTGGGCATCGTATTTCGAGACTAAGTTATGCCCAGAGCCACGTAAATTGGAGTATTGAAGATTGGTCAAAAGTTATGTTCTCCGACGAATCAAAATTTATGCTCTACAAGCACGATGGAAGACACAGAGTGTATCGAAGACCAGGGGAAAGATTCAAGCAAGCATGCATCGAAGAAAAAGTAGCCTACGGTGGTGGGTCTGTACTTGTGTGGGCCGGAATTTCTTCTGAAAGTCGCACAGAGCTGGTGATCATAGAAAACGGCTCTTTAACTAGCGTAAGATATGTGGAAGAAATCCTCAATGATCACGTTGGTCCATTTATGGTCAATTTAGGTGAGGATGCTATATTTATGCATGACAATGCCAGACCTCATACAGGTAGGATTGTGAATGACTACCTTCAAGAGATGAACATTACTCGTATGGAGTGGCCAGCGCGCAGCCCGGATATCAACCCGATCGAGCATGCTTGGGACGAGCTAGGCAGATGCGTAAAACAACGAAACCCTCCCCCAATCACGCTTCGTGAGCTCAAAATTGCTCTCACAGAGGAATGGGAGAATATTCCCCAAAATCGTATAAGGAACTTGGTGTACAGCATGCCAAACCGCGTAAACGCAGTAATGGAAGCACGAGGAGGCAATACGAAGTATTAAAATTCAAGAAAATCGTAATAAAGTTCAAAAATTTCATGTTTCCTATTTTTGTTTTAAGGAGAGATCAGCAGTTTTTTTCTTTATGTAATTTTGTGTTAATAAAATGTATGGTGACTCATATTTTTTTTACTTTCATTTAAGGAGTATTACATTGTCTATTAAATACAATTTATTGCATTAACCTATCATTTTTAGTTTCCGAGATTTTTAACATTCTTTAAGTGACCCGGATTCATTGCTCTCGAGTGTAAGTTTAAAACTAAAAACCGACTACTGAAAAATCATGCTCTAAAAAGTGTTAAACAAGAAAATATCAAGGAAAGCCGTGGTCGTATGCCATTTAAGTCTAACAAAACAATACATTCTTGGGAAAAGTGCCATACGAGAGGTCATATGCCACTTTTCCCAAAAGTAGTCGCATAAAGAAAATATCAAGGTTGGCCGTAGGTATCCTTGATATTTTCTTGTTTAACTCTTTTTAGAGTTTTAGTTTTAAACTTATTTTTTTATTCTCATACACGGTTGTAGTGTATTAAGGGACAACTGTGCAATTCTTGCACTTATTGCCGTGTAGTGAGCGAAGTTATTGCCTTCAAGCGGACACTTTGTCATGATTTTAAAGCTAGTTGTAATCTTCTCGATGGCCATAGGATGACCAAGCTATACATCATTAATCATCATTTTAGACATGTTTCTGATCTGTACTCTGGTCCTGGACTAGGATCCGTTACCCTTTCTACTACTTTTGGTTTAGTTTATACGATTTTGAAGGCGAATGCTGTCTGAGGACCTGCCACAGAGAGGAAAGTGTACTGTCTTGCTAGTGAGGATGAATCGACCTCAAAAGTCTTGGTAGTCTTCAAATACCCCTCCATTGTATTCTATGTACACTTTATTGACAAATATATACAGAGATTTGGATTTATGTAGTTACGTAATTTAATATTTCTATTCACCCATAGGAAGTTTCCGGGCAGAGTAGAATTTGGACTGTCTTATCTCTACCCATGAGGTGTCGTACAAGGCGACTAAGGGATAGGGCTGTTTAACATCAGACAGATATATACAGCCCAGCCTCATATGTATGGCTCGGGTCAACAATACTGCCCGGAATACGGCCCCCTATTACGACCGAATACAATTATTAATGAAATGTGGGTTAATTCACCTTTGCCTAACCCTCCGGGGATAAAGACGTGCTTAAATGTATATAGAAAGTTTCGTTTAGAAAGAGTATCTGTTTTATTTCTGATTAAATTCATGTCTACAATTCTTCTCTTTGTTAGCTATAAATCGAAAAATCACGATTAAAAGGATTTAGATTGGGTATTATATTTAGCTAGTCGAAATCGGATACAAATGGGACATCCAATCACTTACCGAAAATGTCACGGAAGGCGATTTAAGAAGCTTTTAGAGAGGATCGTTACTCGATGAGGGTGTATCGAATATCGCCAAAGAAAATAGTTTAAATGGTTCACAGTAACATTTTAGTGAATTACAAAATAAATGAGAATCTGAATGCGGTACTTTTTTGAACACATGGCACTTTTTCAGGCAGCTAGATCGTGACCACGACCGGTCCACTTAGGCTTCCTATTATATTCCGCGGCAGCTGGGGCGTGATGCGTACCTCCCCATTCCCGGGGATGAGATGGGGACTCTGTGGTCCCCACACCCGAAGTGGGCCGTCTCATAAGAGACGGTCCTGGGTCGGCCGGGGTGCGAGGGATATGTCTAAGATCTCTCTCAGATAATCTCACCTCTGGCAACCTGCGGCCCCCACAGTCAGCGTGCGTTTTAGTCGGTTCAAGTCCGACATAACCTCCCCCCACCGGCCCCTGTGGTGGGGGTATCCGTGGGGACTTTCGGCATATTGAAAAAGGGTCTTATTATATTTCAAGATCCGAGTGCTGTCAGACATATTTTCTGACGAACGAAATATGTGCAATTGAGATATTTTTCAAGTGAGAAAAATCCCCACGGAATCCGGCTAGAGCCGGTGTGAAAGGTTATGTCGGACTTGAACCAACTAAAACACGGTGATTGGGGGTTGCCGAAGGTGAGGTTGACAGGCATATGTCTCGCAACCCCGCCAACTCAGGGCCATCTATCTCGATCTGGCCCACCTCGGGTGTGGGGACAACAGAGTCCCAAACTCGTCCCCAGAAACGGTGAGGCGCAATTGAAGCAAAGAGAGATTGAGTAGTATTAGTATATACTATGATCGTAATATTGATCCGTGGGCCAATTTCTAAGTACTGTTGTAGGTCTTCGTACATTAAAAAAATATGTACACAATTTATTATTTTCTTTTATTTTTTATAGTGCATACATTTGGAATATTATATTTAACGTTCGTGTTGGCGAACATATTTAAGTTTGTTTAGTTTCTCGCCAGTTCTATCTTCTATGTTAACCAATCGAAATCCACCGTCCACTCATATTGCACCTGCGTTTGAAACTCATTATCAAGTAGTACGCCTTGTTGAAACGGCAGGCAATTCAAAGTTTTCCACACTGATATTAGAAATATGAACTCTGTCTGCCTGCCTGCATGTTACGCATTCATACCTAAACCACTGAAGAGATTTATATGAAATTTAATTTAGGGTTAGATTAGACATTGAGAAAAGACCGCGCGGGATATAGGACGCTCCAATATGCCTTAAAGACAGTCTCTGGAAAGAGGGTCACCATTATATACAGGTAGTATTTTAGAATAGTGGCACTCAGCTCAGTGGTCTCATCAGATGCTTTTTCACGCCCCTTTTAAAGGACCCGAGAATGTAGAAAGAAGGAAGCACGTGAGCTGGTAAGTCTTCCAGGTGTTGGTGGGGCGGCAAAGAGTCTACGAACCACTTGGTTCTTGATCGGATACTCTGCACCATGTGTGGAGTACTTGCAAGTGTTGTCATTTTTTTTTTTACGTGCGCAAAATCCCCACGGATACCTCCCCACCGGAGCCGGTGGAGGAGGCTATGTCGGACTCGAACCGACTAAAACGCATGCCGCCTGTGGGTCGTTTTTATTGCCGAAGGTGAGGTTGACAGGCATATCCCTCGCACCCCGGCCGACCCAGGGCCATCTCTCACGATCTGGCCCTCTTCTCGGGTGTGGGGACTACAGAGTCCCCAACTCGACCCCGGAAACGGGGAGGTGCGTCAGGCGCGCCACCGCCGCGGCCTGCTTCTGCCAGGGTGACAGGCGGCTCCACCTGTCACCCCCAGGCCGGCGCTCATGGGGGGCGAAGGTCGTTCATCGACCTCCGACGCCCGAGTTGCCTTCGTACGCGGGCAGCTTGGCTTGCGATCCTTCGTCGCTCCCGCTGCCGCTCCCGCCCCGCCTCCTTCTTCACGAGCATTACTTGCTCGCAGAAGGAGGCGCCGGTGAGCGTGTGCGGACCTGAGTCCTCGCTCGCGTCGCAGTGATGGCACTCGGACGTTGGCTCTTTCTCCATCCGACGCAGATACTTTCCGAAGCACCCGTGCTCGGTGATCATCTGCGTCAGACGGTACGAGAGGCTGCCGTGTGGCCTCTCTAGCCACTCCCCCATGATGGGTCTTACCGCCGCTACAACGGCGCGCCCTGCGCCTGGTCGCCCAAGTCGCAGCTCCCATTCCGCCACCATTTCCCTGTGGAGCCGGGATCTCACGGCCCGAATTTCTTCGGGCTCGGGATCGTGACCCCGCTCCCGCGCCGCCTTTCGGAACCGGTATAGCGCCGAAAGGGATCTCGCTTCCAGGATCCATGGTGGCGATCCGGCGAGGAGACTCGCCGCGTTGAAGGATATCGTGCGGTACCCCCTTATGATGCGGCACGCCAACATTCAGGGTGTCCGCCCACACGGGACACCCGTACAGGGCCATGGGCCGCACGACACCCGCGTAGAGTGCAAGTGTTGTCCTGTGTAGGGAAAGTGAGGACGGTATTATTGTATAAGGTAAGGTTATTGTATGACATTTAGGCACCGTTTTTAATAGCCTTTTATTGATTAAATCACTGCAGGTGTTTAGTAGCCTTTTATGAACCATCGTCTGTCCTTCTAGCCTCGAGAGGAAGGCATGTGACATAGCCTCTTCTGTCTATCAGCAAGTGCACTGAAGGTGCAGACGAGGTCTTGTTGGGATCCCATATAACCGGTGTGACCCAGACTCTTTTATATATTAGCAAACACACTACAGCAGTAGCCATATATGTAAGAAAAAGACCGGTCAAGTGCGAGCTAGTTTCGCGCATTAATTGAGGGAAGAACTTTTGCTATATAAACAGTAATATCTCTTTATTTCCTTGCTTTAGACGTTGGAATTTTCCACAAATTAAAGATGTAACAGGCGTGTACGTATTCAACTTGGCATGCATTGAGAAAAAAAGAGTCTTGACATACATACAAACAGACAGCCAGATAGACAAATAAGTGATCCTATAAGGCCTTTTCTTTCCCTTTTGAGCAACGGATCAAAAACGTTTGGAATCTTGAATATTAGTACAGACATAACCAAGGATTGAAATTAAATGTCTATTTCCATCTCAGCTAACTGTAGCTATTCAGTGAGCAGTGACGTGTTTATTCTATGCCTGTAGACGTCAAATCAAATCCACAGCTCAAACTTGATTATTGTGAGTCGCGATTTGCTGAGTTTGTGTATCTACGTGACGTCGGCGGACGACTTCATTTAGTGAACGGGGTGACCGTCAACACTTTAGACTTGAGACATTTTGACAGTAGTTTTTGTTTCGAGAATTATATACAGTTTAGGCTTTGACCATATACTGTAATATATATAGGTATTATAGTTTATTAAAATTAATCAATTTAAACATATTTATATATTTACACTTAATGTATTTTAAAGCTATGCTAATATTGACATTAATAAAAAATAATTAAACAAAACAAAAGTTAAAATGCGTCGTGGAATTCCTCCGCATCACATGCATCTTCTGGTAGCGTTCTCAGAAGACTGGCAGCATTGTCACGTTGTATGGCAATGCTTATTCTCTGACCTAAGAAGAGGCCAGCCCTCTGGTCACGAGAAGCATCGACCATACGCTTCGCAATCTCCCTGATGAGATTGCGGGTGCTCGGACCCCACGGCCCAAACGTATATTTGGCCTGGCCTGTGGCCTGATTATATATATATAATCAGAGGTGAATTAATACCCACATTTCACCAATCATTGTACTCGGTCCAACGTAATAGGGAGTGAGACTATTGCGGTATTCCGGTCACTATAGTTGACTTGAGTCATGCATATGAGGCTGAGTCTGGGCTGTATATATCTGTCTGATTTAAAACAGCCCTATCCGTTGGTCGTCTTGTACGACACCGCATTTATTTATACCATTTGGTTGACAGACAAACACACGGCCCACCTGATGGAAAACGGTTACCGTGGCCTATGGACGTATGTAAAACCAAGGGAGTCACTCACACTCGTGCTGTCAACCCTGTAAGCACAGAGAGTTTCTGTGCGCTCAGTGTAAAAGACAAAGCAGGAAAGCTTTTGGTCTTCCCACTGATTGCACAAAAACACTCCAGTGAGCTCTGGCTACCGCCGGGAACACAACACAAGGCCGCGGTATTATATTGGGCGGATATACTTCCCCAGTCGGACTGCTCAATTGGACGTAGTTGGTGTATAATTTAGGCTTTGACCATACACTGTATATATACATACATACATATAATCAGAGTTGAATTAATACCCACATTTCACCAATCATTGTATTCGGTCCACGTAATAGTGGGTGAGCCTAATGCCGTATTCCGGGCACTATTGTTGACTCGAGCCATGCATCTGAGTCTGTATATATCTGTCTGATGTTAAACAGCCCTATCCGTTAGTCGCCTCGTACGACACCGCATGGGCAGAGATGCGCTTGACCAAATTCTACTCTGCCGGGAACCACGCGACTTTACAATATTCACCGACAACAATAACAATATTTATAATATTGCGGCAATATACAGACACACAGTATTCAAACAAAATGCATTGAAAAGTCGGCTTGAAATATGCGTTATATGTGAGTAAGTGTCAATAATATTTTTAAACTGTCAATATGAGCATGTTATACGATGTAGGGATCTATATGTCAACTTGTACAGAAGTAGTAGATGATTTATACTCCGTTTTGTAGTGCCACTTGCTGTGCCAATTTAAGAGCTCAGGTGTGCCCAAAATTAGATTTTACTTACTATTTATTATATCGGTGATTCTCTTTTAAAATAAATATTTATGTGAGCTTGCAACACGAATAGTATTTTAGATAGTGTATTTTGAAATGAAAATTTTAGTTCGACCCACTTGTAATAAAATTCATATAAACTGTAATAAGGAATAAAACGTTATAGCTTCACGTATTAAGTATTGTAATAACGAGGGATAACTTTTTGAAACTAAGTCATCTGATTCAAGCAGATATCGCAATGAAATTGTTTCTTATTAATACCTTACAGAATAAGATGAACGAAAAAATATCAACTCAATCCCCAATTTTCGTAGTTTCGCGATACAGCGTGGAAGAGTTTACGAACTTTCAAAGTGGGTTCCGCTTATTGATTTACCGGATCGAAGCGCCCTAAAGAGGTTTGTCGAGGACTTACAAGATAGATTGAAGGGAAACTTTCAGCTCTCACAACAAAAACTTGGCCCAACACAATTAAATGTTGGTGAAAAACTTGGCTGTGGCCACAGAGAGGCTTTTAATAAGGTAAATCTGGTTTATTGTTACCTCTTTCGGAAGCAAAAGGGTAAATAGATCGATCAGACTTAGAAGGTAGTCCGAGAATCAACAGGGCATAATTGAGCAGTAGTCCATCCATACATTTTAGATTCTATTAACGCGGAACCTATAGACAGCCTCTATAACATGGCGGCAGTGAACGCGACTTCTACGAAGGACGCGTGGGTTTGATTCTCGCTCAGTGCAAATATTTGTATACTTGAATATGGTTATGTGTATTGGTCTGGTCATACGTCGGTGAGCACGTCAAGCCGTAGCGTCAGTCCCGGTTGCCATACAAATATCTATGGCAGTCGTTACGGGTACTTGGAGCCCTGGAAAGTCCAACAACTGGTCTAACCTTTAAGTTGTAGACATCAGATGGCAGACGCTTCACGGAACATATCGAGGTTCAGCCAAATTTGCAGTTAGACTGGTAAAGTGGGGGCGTCGGAGGTCGATGTACGACCTCCGCCCCCCATGAGCGCCGGCCTGGGGGTGACAGGTGGAGCCACCTGTCACCGTGGCAGAAGCAGGCCACGGCGGTGGCGCGCGTGTCACGTCTCCCCGTTTCCAGGAACGAGTTGGGGACTCTGTAGTCCCCACACCCGAGAAGAGGGCAAGATCGTTAGAGATGGCCCTGGGTCGGCCGGGGTGTGAGGGATATGCCTGTCAACCTCACCTTCGGCAACCAAAGCGACCCACAGGCGGCGTGCGTTTTAGTCAGTTCGAGTCCGACATAACCTCCTCCACTGGCTCCGGTGGGGAGGTATCCGTGGGCATTTTACGCAAGTAAAAAAAAAAAAAAAAAGACTGGTAAAGTGGACCCCATATTTTTTTTTATATAGGACACGTCAGTTAGACTTCGCCTTGCCTGATGGTAAGCTGAAGGCAAAGTCCCAAAAAAGAGGGTCACCATTACTTACACATACCGTGGGACAATGGTGACACTCAGCTTGACGGCCTCATCATATGCTTTTTCACGCCCCGCTTAAAGGACCCGGGACTGTAGGAAGAAGGAAACACAATTCGAGGTGAAAGCTTCGGATATGGGTAGTCGGAGCCCTAAAAAATGTAAAATTTGGTTTAACTGCAGTGCTTTGATGTTGCCAATGGGTTATAAACGTCAAATGTTAGTCATCTTAACGAAAATATAAAAGTTCAACCAAACCCGCAGTTAGACTAAAGAAAGCGAAAAGCTTTGCATGCGACTGGGAATTAATGCTAGGATAGATAGAAGGCGCAGAAACTAAATGTTATAAATAACTGGAACGAGTACTGCTAGACTACAGCTCCAGAACTCTTTTACCACCTGTTCATGCTTATTTGTCATCATGAGTTGTGTAAAACTGGACACGCACTGTCCCAAGACATACAATAAATGTACCAACTAAATGAAATATATTTACCCCAAAATATTTTCTCCGTGATCTGTACACAATAGAAAATGAATACTGCATGAGGACCAAGCGCCCTTGTTTCCATTTGATAGACGTCCCTACGTAGGGCCTCATCGTTTATTCATGGAGTCAAATACCTCAGAAGAAGGCGAAAACACGTATTAATTGAATAATACATGGTTATTTTACGCAGAATTGTGCAAATTTGAATGTGTGAGATACGAGATATTTATTTAACAATATTTTTTGATGAAGATGTTGAAGTTTACTAAAGAAGCATAACATAGTTTTATGTAACATACTACAGATAGTCTGTAGTATGTTACATGAAACTACTAGCAGCTTACGCGAATATCACACTCTAAAATCAAAACGTTAACTATAAAATAGAAGTAGTTAAATAGTTTTATTTCAAAAGCGTTATACCTACTCTTAGGGAGCTTACATAAAGAAGCAGGTTGCCGGTATTAGCGAGCCGGGCGGCGCGATCGTTGCTTGTTTAAACTTAAGAGTGTGTATCAGGGACAGTCCGGCTAATTCTTGTTCTTTTTGATATATACCTACAATATTTATATTCATATTATTAAGCTGAAGAGTTTGTTTGTTCGTTTGGTTGGTTGGACGTGCTAATCTCAGTATGGGTAATAACAGTAGGTTTTAATTAAAAAAAAATATTTCTGTCTGGAAAGTCTTTTTAATGAGGAAGGTTATAGGTTAATTATCATCACAGTAGATACTTCTCGCGGTCTCCTCTCTTGGACTGGTTTGCTCCAACGGCCATCGGCTATTCGACAGTATATACGCCTTCAACCCCGAAGGGTTAGGCAGAAGTGAATTAACACTCACATATTATCACCAATATTTGTATTCGCTCCCACGTAATAGGCGGTGAGCCTATTGCCGTATTCCGGGCACTATTGTTGACTCGAGGCATGTATCTGAGGCTCCCGTTACTTCTGATAGTAGGTATAGGTAAAATTGGTGACCATGATGGTTTTTATAACAATGCTGTAAAATTGTTATTATCAAAAATAAAATTAAAAACCGACTGATGCTGCAAAGATTGTTCCCATGCAGTACCCATTTGGCAATCATAAACCGAAGGAAAATTAATAGGCACCGCCTGCTATCAAATTTGTTTCGATATTTTCAGCATCAGTCGGGTTTGATTTAGTATGCTAACTATTCAAACTGGGTCGGGAGCGGCAGCGGGAGCGACGAAGGATCGCAAGCCAAGCTGCCCGAGTACGAAGGAAACTCGGGCGTAGGAGGTCGGTGAACGACCTCCCCAGGCCTGCGCTCATGGGGGGCCCCATGAGCGCAGGCCTGGGGGTGACAGGTGGAGCCGCCTGTCATCCTGGCAGAAGCAGGCCGCGGCGGTGGCGCGCCTGGTGCGCCTCTCCGTTTCCGGGGACGAGTTGGGGACTCTGTAGTCCCCACACCCGAGAAGAGGGCCGTTTCTGACGGCCGACCCAGGGCCATCTCTCACGATCTGTGAGAGATGGCCCTGGGTCGGTCGGGGTGCGAGGGAAATGCCTGCCAACCTCATCTTCGGCAACCAAAACTACCCACAGGCGGCGTGCGTTTTAGTCGGTACGAGTCCGACATAACCTCCTCCCCCGGCTCCGGTGGGGAGGTATCCGTGGGATGTTGCGCACGTAAAAAAAAATCTATTCAAACTGATTGAAATAGAAAAACCATCGCCGCAAGACGGATATATGTATTGAAACATTTGGATGGTTTCAGGCGAAGGTTCAGTGGCTTAGTGGTCAGAGCGTTCCCTTAAAGGGGAAGATCGCGGGTTCGAATCCCGTCTGGACCGATCTTAATTGATATGATGATGATGATAAGAATCTAACGATATGTTAAATGAACAAAACCGTCGCGTTGATTGGAAGATATGACTTAGTAACGAATATAACAAACATTTATACATACATACAAACATAACCCTTCTTGGCAGTTGAGTAAAAAGGCTATCAAATTCTTCATTGTGAAGGTACTTTTCCAATTAACTGCACGCAATGGTCAAGCTAAAAAGGATATAAAAAACAATATCAGTCGAATACAATTTACTGGTGGTAGAAACTTGGTGGCACAAATTTGTCTCAAGTTTCGACCGGGTAGGTACCACCGTGCACTATTGCGAAAAACCCTCCATAGCAATTCAATCTCGGTTGGATTGTGTTCAGGGGTCAGCAAGTGCATAGCCGGGCAGAGGTGGTGGTTGTCGCAGCACTAGTGGGACCAGTGGGTCTTGGCGTAGTCTAGTGGGGATGGCGCGGGGCGATGCGCCGAACAGGGAGACCTGTAGAAACGGTGGTGCCGCTGGCCGCCCGCGGTATAGTACAGGGGCCCAACTGGGGTTAACCACCTTGGGAGGCTGCCTCACCAGGCCGCGCATAATCCCGATATGGTTCGTCGTGCCGGTTGGTGACCGGAATTGGGAGCCCGGCGACCATACTCGGGGGGGTACGGGGGCCCTTCCGTTCGGCGCGTCGGCTCTCGCCATGCCTCACATTCATAGATAAAACCAATATCCCGCGCTTTGTCACACGGTGCTGCGGCGGCAATCACCTCTTTTTTCACGCCTTCTCCCACCCAAACTCATGGCAGCGCAATTAAAGGAAATAGGCAACACAGCGGCTCGACACACTCCCAAAAGCTTGCTATTTGAGGTGGAGTCCACTAACATCTGTGGGCTCCATGCAAACCTCAACGCCGTCCACCAACACCTAGAGACGGCGAAACCTGCCATGTTTTTTCTAACGGAGACGCAAATACACCGCCCTGACGACACGACCTACTTGCTCTACCCTGGCTATGTTCTTGAGGAAAGTTTTCGTGCAAAAGCCGGGGTGTGCGTGTTTGTTAGGGCGGATGTTTGCTGTCGCCGTTTGCGCTGCCTAGAGGACCCATCCTTCTCCATCCTTTGGGTACACGTAGACCATGGCCCTACGAGTCAGATCTATGTGTGCCTCTACCGTTCCCATACAGGAGATGCTGAGACAACTCGACTCTTTGAATATCTGAGTCAGGCGGCAGATGATGCGCAGGAGCGATTTCCGAATGCCGAAATGGTGTTTTTGGGGGATTTTAACGCCCACCACGAGATCTGGTTGGGCTCCTCCAAAACAGACCATGCGGGAAGAGCCGCCCACGCGTTTGCTCTGGCGCACGGCCTGACCCAATTGGTGCACGAGGTCACTAGGATACCAAGAAGGTCGGGCCTAGCACCTTCTCTGCTAGACCTTCTGCTGACGCCGCTTTAGGCAACTCCGACCACTGTCTGGTCTGTTCCACGGTGCCCATTATAGCGCCCCCACGACCCGTGCAGGGGAAGCGGCGTCTCTGGCACTACTCGTCAGCGGACTGGGATGGACTTCGTGACTATTTTGCGTCCATCCCGTGGGTTGAGCGCTGCTTTGAAGGTAAGAACCCATCAGATTGTGCTACTGCTGTCGCCGGTGAGATCGGTCTGGGTATGGAATACTATATCTCATACACCGATGTCACCGGTGACAGCGGGGTGCGCCCTTGGTTCGGGCGCGAGTGTGCGGAAGCTGTTGAACAAAAACAGTCTGCGTACCGCGCTTGGGTAAGGGCGCGCGCCACGCGCCATCCCAATCTGGGCCACTTCAAGGCGGCGTACAACAGAGCCACAAAGGTCTGCAGAAGGGCCTACGTCAGAGCGGATGCCCTGCGCATAGCGCGGCTTGGTCAAGAGCTAGTGATGCATCCCACGGGAAGCCGTGGCTACTGGCGACTGGCTAAAGCCGTGCAAGCCAACTTCTGTCAGCCTTCGCTGCCTCCGCTGCGTAACCCTGATGGATCCCTGGCCCATGAGCCGCAAGAGAAGGCAAATCTGCTGGCTAATCTCTTTGCGGCCAACTCCCGAATCGATGATTGTGGTACGCAGCCACCAACACTACCCGACAGTGACCACGCGATGCCTGATATCCATATCAGGCAACGCGATGTCCGTGCAGTGCTGCAATCACTCGATGTCCGGAAAGCCAGTGGTCCGGATGGTATTCCAGCGGTAGTCTTGAAAAAATGTGCAGCGGAGTTGTCTCCAATGCTTACGCGCCTGTACCGGCTATCCTACAGTTCGGGTACAGTGCCTTTGCCTTGGAAAGAGGCGAATGTTCAGCCGATTCCCAAGAAGGGGGATCGCTCGGAGCCAGCCAACTATCGACCCATAGCCGTAACCTCAGTGCTGTGCAAAGTGTTCGAGCACATAATCAACAAACAGCTCATGCGGCACCTAGAGGATCACTCCTTAATTAATGACCGGCAATATGGCTTCAGACCGAAACGGTCAACGGGTGATCTTCTAGCATACGTTACCCATCTTTGGGGTGAGGCTATGGACAAGCACGGCGAGTCACTGGCAATTAGTCTTGACATCGCCAAAGCTTTCGATAGAGTCTGGCACAAATCGCTTCTTTCCAAGCTACCTGCCTTTGGTCTGCCTTCTAGGCTGTGCAACTGGGTTGCTAGCTTCCTGCAGGGGCGCCGTATTCGCGTCCTTTGTGACGGACGAGCTTCGGAGTTTCTGCAGGTTAATGCTGGCGTGCCCCAGGGGTCCGTCTTATCACCCACTCTCTTTCTTCTGCATATCAACGACATGCTGTCTACCGGCAATGTTCATTGTTATGCAGACGATAGCACTTTGCATGGGAGTTATCATGGACATCCTGCGGCCAAGCAGTCGGATATCGCGGAGAAAAGGCAGCTTCTTGTCACTGAGCTTGACGGGATCCTGAATCACATTTCTCAATGGGGCTCTGAGAACCTGGTTGAGTTCAATGCCAAGAAGACGCAGGCATGTGCGTTTACAGCAAAAGTATCTTCTTTCCTTCCCCTCCCCACTCTTCAGAGCACGCCACTGCCACTGCAGGACAATCTCAATATCCTAGGTATGGATGTTCGCTGCAACCTGAATAACAAAAACTACATCGAAAGTATCATAAAAACAGCCTCACGAAAACTCGGAGTCCTGAACAGAGTGAGACGGTTTTTCACGCCGGAGCAGCGGTGTCTTCTATACAAGACACAAATTCGCTCCTGTGTGGAGTACTGCTCGCATCTCTGGGATGGTTCAGCAAAGTACTTACTAGATGCTCTCGACAGGTTGCAGCGACGTGCGGTCCGCATCATTGGGAATCCCGAGATCACGAACACCCTAGAACCTTTACAGCTGCGTAGAGATGTTGCGTCCATGGCTGTATTTTACCGTTTGTACCATGGGGAGTGTTCTGATGAGCTCTTCCAATTAGTCCCACCCTCCCCTTTCCTACACAGGACAACGCGTGCAGGTCTTAGATGTCATCCGCACACGGTGCAAAACATTCGATCAAGAACCAAGCGGTTCGGAGACTCTTTCCTCTGTCGCACCATTAAGGCCTGGAATTCATTACCAGCTCACGTGTTTCCTTCTTCCTACAGTCCCGGGTCCTTTAAGCGGGGCGTGAAAAAGCATATGATGAGGCCGTCAAGCTGAGTGTCACCATTGTCACACGGTATGTGTAAGTAATGGTGACCCTCTTTTCTGGGACTTTGCCTTCAGCTTACCATCAGGCAAGGCGAAGTCCAATTGACGTGTCCTATATAAAAAAAAAAAAAAAAAAAAAAAAAAACAATACAATTGACTATTCCTTATGTTATAACCTTCATTTGTTACCTTACAGAACCAAATAAGTGTCTTGCAAATACACTCGAGAGCAATGAATCCGGGTCACTTAAAGAATGTTAAAAATCTCGGAAACTAAAAATGATAGGTTAATGCAATAAATTGTATTTAATAGACAATGTAATACTCCTTAAATGAAAGTAAAAAAAATATGAGTCACCATACATTTTATTAACACAAAATTACATAAAGAAAAAAACTGCTGATCTCTCCTTAAAACAAAAATAGGAAACATGAAATTTTTGAACTTTATTACGATTTTCTTGAATTTTAATACTTCGTATTGCCTCCTCGTGCTTCCATTACTGCGTTTACGCGGTTTGGCATGCTGTACACCAAGTTCCTTATACGATTTTGGGGAATATTCTCCCATTCCTCTGTGAGAGCAATTTTGAGCTCACGAAGCGTGATTGGGGGAGGGTTTCGTTGTTTTACGCATCTGCCTAGCTCGTCCCAAGCATGCTCGATCGGGTTGATATCCGGGCTGCGCGCTGGCCACTCCATACGAGTAATGTTCATCTCTTGAAGGTAGTCATTCACAATCCTACCTGTATGAGGTCTGGCATTGTCATGCATAAATATAGCATCCTCACCTAAATTGACCATAAATGGACCAACGTGATCATTGAGGATTTCTTCCACATATCTTACGCTAGTTAAAGAGCCGTTTTCTATGATCACCAGCTCTGTGCGACTTTCAGAAGAAATTCCGGCCCACACAAGTACAGACCCACCACCGTAGGCTACTTTTTCTTCGATGCATGCTTGCTTGAATCTTTCCCCTGGTCTTCGATACACTCTGTGTCTTCCATCGTGCTTGTAGAGCATAAATTTTGATTCGTCGGAGAACATAACTTTTGACCAATCTTCAATACTCCAATTTACGTGGCTCTGGGCATAACTTAGTCTCGAAATACGATGCCCACGCTCCAGTTTAGGGCCGTTTGCAGGTCTAAGGGGTTTTAAGTTAGATTCAGCAAGCCGACGTCTTACTGTCCATGCACTTGGGTTACTTCCTCCGAGGCGTCGAAACTGATTGGTGAGTTCAGTTCCTGTGAGAAAGCGATTTCGAAGCATGGTGTTCACCAAGTATCGGTCTTCTCGTGCTGTGGTACACCTGGTTCTGCCCGTTCCTGGTCTGCGTAGGTTAGAACCAGTTTCTTCGTAACGTCGGAGAACTCTTTGTACTGTTGACAGCGACACACCGACAGTCCTGGCTGTATCGCGCTGACTCCGGCCGGTTTCCAGCATTGTAAGTATTCTGGTGCATTCTTCAGGCGTAAGCGACATAATTTCAGCTTGATTAATGAATATAGAGCACTATCAACATGGTTTATGTACCCACATAAATGACAGATTACAAACAAAAGCAACACCAAATGCTGTAATTTCGTAGTTCCATCTTCGAAAGTGGCCCTTTTTCAAATTTGATTTTTTTATGATATAACTTTACAATAACTAAGAAGTTTTAATACCTTCATTTAAGGAGTATTACATTGTCTATTAAATACAATTTATTGCATTAACCTAGCATTTTTAGTTTCCGAGATTTTTAGGATTCTTTAAGTGACCCGGATTCATTGCTCTCGAGTGTACATAGGCGTTGTAACTCAATGTTTTCGCCTTCCTTTTCAAGGGGGAGCGAGGTAAATGACCCATTTGTCAGCATGAGTAACAGCAATCTTGTCACCGCGCTGAAGACGACGCACGATTGATTGCAGAACGATAAACTTGGAGCGTATACTATGTAAATGGGATTCCATTTATTTTGTTGTAAGATTTCATTTCTTGGTCGGGTTTTCAGCATTATAATTAATAGCTAAAAGTTAGCTTTCGTATGGATTAGGCTCCTTTCAAATTATTTACAACAATGTTGTCTTCTCATCGTCAGTTTATGCTACATACATACATACATATAATCACGCCTCGCCTTTATCCCCGGTGGGTTAGGCAGAGGTGAATTAACACACACATTTCACCAACGTTGTATTCGGTCCCACGTAATAGAGGGTGAGCCTATTGCCGTTTTCCGGGCACTATAGTTGCCTCAAGCCATGCATCACTGGCTGAGTCTGGGCTGTATATATCTGTCTGATGTTAAACAGTCTTATCCCTTAGTCGCCTTAAACGACACCGCATGGGAAGAGATGGGGTGGTCCAAATTCTACTCTGCCGGAAACCACGCGGATTTATGCTACATTCGGGTGGAATACGTAAAAGGGCGAATCGGGAATTACCCACGATTTCAGTTGCTAAAATTCTAAAATAGAACAGAAATGGTCATTCATCCTGAGGTTATCCTGACTTGTTTTATCATTTTGCAACGTTTGACCGACTTAACTACTTATCAATAAACCAATAAATATAATAGTATATTATGGTACCAGTGTGTGCTAAAGTTGGTGATTACCACATAGGCATCATTAAGACCCGAGCCAACAGGTCTTAAGAGAGCCGAAGACAGTAATCTTCAATCACACGTGTGTCTTACGACGTTTTTCAATACACTTGCGAAAAAAATAATACCAAAATAGATATTTACCCTTTTTTTTTACGTGCGCAAAATCCCTACGGATACCTCCCCACCGGAGCCGGTGGGAGAGGTTATGTCGGACTCGTACCGACTAAAACGCACGCCGCCTGTGGGTCGTTTTGGTTGCCGAAGGTGAGGTTGACAGGCATATCCCTCGCACCCCGGCTGACCCAGGGGACTTCTCGGGTGTGGGGACTACAGTCCCCAACCCGTCCCCGGAAACGTGGAGGCGCGCCAGGCGCGCCACAGCTGCGGCCTGCTTCTGCCAGGGTGACAGGCGGCTCCACGTGTCATCCCCAGCCCGTGGATAGATATTTACCCTTGTCATTTTCAGGTAGTAAACTTTCCATAACCTTAAGGGCTTCACATCTTATATCAGGGGGTGAACAACATTTTTTAAGCTTAAAGCTAATTAGTACTTGTATACAATTTTATTCAATTCATAATTAGCTACAATTTCAACAGTGAATACGAGTTAAAAATTATTTTTGCAATAGCGGAAAAAGTAATTAGTTTTCTTTTGCACCCGCTTCTAGCGTAGACCATAGACTAAAATAATGAGGATTTTCTTCGAAACGTAGAAAATGAGGAATTTAAAGTTTTTACAGAGAAAACATTAGTTATATTTGAGTGAAAGTTTTGTTTGTTAAACTGGTTTAATAAACAAACAAATTGAAAATATCTATTTAAATATTGAGTAGCATGAAATGAGTTATTAATTGACTTGTACTATTTGGAACACGATATTTTTGTATCGAACATTTTTAAGATGCAATTAAAAAAAACAACTATAACTCACTCGTGAATTATAGTAAGGAAAAAGTCACAGTTTGATTATAGGTCTCATTATGTTTTTTTTTTTTTTTATACCACTTAGTTGGCAGACAAGCACACGGCCCACCTGATGGAAAGTGGTTACCGTGACCTATGGACGTCTGTAACACTAGAGGAGTCACAGTCGCGCTGCCAACCCTGTAAGTACAGAGTTTCTGTGCCGTAAGCAGAAGACAAAGCAGGACAAGCCTTTAGTCTTCCCACTGACAGCACAAATTCTCCAGTGAGCTCTGGCTACCCTACTCACCGCTGTGAACACAACACGAAGTTATTATAACCGCGGTATTCTGTAGGGCGGAGGTACTACCCCAGTCGGACTGCTCAATCAATCAAAATCAATGCCTAATTGCTCTGAAATTAGAGCCACTTTATGAGCAAGTGTGTTGAAAAATTATACCAGTAATGCAAATAGGCAGGCTGGCGGGGTCTATCTTGCAGAACATATATCACACTTTTTTTTGTTATACGTGCGCAAAATCCCCACGAATACCTCCCCACCGGAGCCAGTGGAGGAGGTTATGTCGGACTCGAACCAACTAAAACGCACACTGTGGGTCGTTTTAGTTTCCGAAGGTGAGGTTGACAGGCATATCCCTCGCACCCCGGCCGAAGCAGGGCCATCTCTCACATTCTGGCCCTCTTCTCGGGTGTGGGGACTACAGAGTCCCCAACTCGTCCCCGAAGAACATATATCACACTGGGATAGGAATAAAACGCAGTTAAAAAGTTTTCGAAACTAAGAAAGTAAAGTAGGTATGTAAAAACGAAAGTTAATAGCGCACTGTAATCTCTGCCTACACCAAGAAAAAGGTATGAGTATTATGTTTTTACAAAATAACATCTTTTCATGCTGTCTCTTATGTAGGAGCAGCTGGATATAGTGGGTATGTCCCATGAGAACCGTCACTAATAATATTTGTAATTATACTTATCGAGCCTACGCATTTTACTAAGATTATCCTCTTAGGTGCGAATAATACGGAAAAGGCGTGTACGGGCACTTGTTTGCTTGTACCCTTTGTTGCACAAGGTTAAATAATACGCTGACATACTGGAGAATGTATAATCTACTTATATATAAGTAGGTATATAATAACTCAAAGACGACTCAAACTCGAAGACTGACAGCCCAAACCATTGGACAGATCGAGCTGAAAATTGGCATACAGATAGATGTTATGACGTAGGCATCCGCTAAGTAAGGGTTTTGATTAATTCTACCCCCAAGGGGTTAAAATAGGGGATAAAAGTTTGTATAAAACTTGTCAATTTTAAACCGATCAGGCTGAGACTTAGCATGCATAAAGCAACTATGAAGTAGGCATGGCATACCCTAAGAAAGGATTTTGAGATGCAGGCTATATAAGACTAGCTGTTGCACGCGGCTCCACCCGCGTGGATGTTGGTTATCGCTTAGTGTTGAATCAAAATCGGTCCAGCCATTTCAGAGATTAGCCGGAACAGACAGATAGACAGACAGACTTTATTGGCAGGTAGCTGATGTAATAAGGAGTTACGTGGGCTACATTTATTTTAGAAAAAAATTATGCTCAATAGCGTTGACTCAACACTAAACGATAACCGACGTCCTCACGGGCGGAGACGTGAGCAACAGCTAGTCTTATATAGCCTGCAAATCAAAATCTTTTCTTAGGGGATGCCTACGTCATAGTTGCACCATAAAACCTACGTGTTTACACTAGTGCTCTAGTTTGAGAACTAACTATAAATTATATATTTCACAACTAAATACAGTGTATGGAATGCTGATACGAATGGTATATAAAACTTTTTTTTTATATAGAACACGTCAATTAGATTCGCCTTGCCTGATGGTAAGCTGAAGGCAAAGTCTCAGAAAAGAGGGTCACCATTACTTTCACACACCGTGTGACAATGGTGACACTCAGCTTGACGGCCTCATCATATGCTTTTTCACGCCCCGCTTAAAGGATCCGGGACTGTAGGAAGAAGGAAGCACGTGAGCTGGTAATGAATTCCAGGCCTTAATGGTGCGACAGAGGAAAGAGTCACCGAACCGCTTGGTTCTTGATCGGATGTTCTGCACCGTGTGCTGGTGACATCTAAGGCCTGCACGTGTTGTCCTGTGTAGCAAAGGGGAGGGTACGATTAATGGCTCGTACAAGGCGAGGAGACGGCACGAGATACAAATAAGCAGGCTGATTTTATTTCGAAAGCGTGTCCTTTACACGCCTACATCACACGTTTAAAATTAACTTAATTTCGCCTTCTCTATATAAATCACGCCTTTTTTTTTTACGTGCGCAAAATCCCCACGGATACCTCCCCACCGGAGCCGGTGGAGGAGGTTATGTCGAACTCGAACCGACTAAAACGCACGCCGCCTGTGGGTCGTTTTGGTTGCCGAAGGTGAGGTTGACAGGCAGATTCCTCGCACCCCGGCCGACTCAGGGCCATCTCTCACGATCTGGCCCTCTTCTCGGGTGTGGGGACTACAGAGTCCACAACACGTCCCTGGAAACGGGGAGGCGCGCCAGATGCGCCACCGCCGCGGCATATAAATCACGCCTTAAGGTTTGGTATAATTTATAATCCATTCTTCCTGCTGCTTTCCGAATGTGAGTAACTTAATTCATTCGTTTGAATTTTTAATCGGCTGGCCATGAAAAGGTTCACATATCTTATTTATGACTGTATGATGTTGGAAATACATAATTGTGCAAACAGAATAGTTCTATTTTATTATCCTACGTACACGTTTCGAATTGAAGAATTACATTTCCAAGGATTGTGAGATTTATTTGATTCATACCATTGTTACTGACTATCAATTTCGATGCCATGTTTGAGATCTTGATCTTTGAAACCGAAGTTAACTTCACCTATTATAAAGCGATAAATGCTCGGGCGCAGTGATAAAAGTTTGCCTTTAGCTTATCATCAGGTGAAGTGAAGTCAAATTGACGCATCGTGTATAAAAAAAAACAAACTACCTAATAGAAAAGAGTAGTACGATATTGGGCAGGCATGTTGGCTACTACATCTTCCTAATGGCGTAGCGTAGCGGTAGAGCATTCGACTGCTATGCAGGGGGCGCGGGTTCGATTCCCGCTCAGTGCAAATATTTGTAAGCATGAATATGTATATTTGCATTGGTCTGGGTGTTTCTATGTATAATATGTATGTATTTACAAAAAAAAAGTATCTAAGTATGTTTATCCGCATTCTAGATCCCATAACACAAGCTAGTTAAGCTATGCTTACCATGGGTCTAGATAGCGTTGTGTAGAATGTCGTGGAATATTTATTATTTATTATTATTATTAGTTTATTATTATTATTATTATTAATATTCCCTCTAACCCCTCCAGCTAAGTTAAATTACTTTGGTAGGAGTGGGTTCACATCGGTAGTGTAATGGCCATGGTTCGAAACTGGGACCTGTCGATCGCAAAGCCGACTTCTTAACTAGTAAGCTACCGATGCTTGCACACTTGTAGCTACCGACGCATTTTTCATTGTGAACCCAAAATGTGTCAATTTAAAAAAAACTGATTATCATTACAATATTTTCAGATATTATTCATGGGGAATATCATAACAATGGCTCACACGCACACTCACTACTACAAGAACAACACATCTATATTACATAAACCGATCGTTTCCACTCTAGAAATTGCTTTTCGTGCCGAATTTGTCCCGATTCATCACCGGAGTAGTCCCTAGCGGGCCATAAAGGAAATTTGGAGTTGGAATTAATGGATTATCCGATTTCCAATGATATCGATTTGTTTCTACGGCATCTCGAATACTGTAATGAATTTCCATCTGTTACTAAGCGTTTTATTCACTTTTGTTAATTCCCAAACTGAAAGTCGATAAGTGTTCACGTTGAGTGGACTGTTGAAGTCGAGAGAACAGAGATACGATGGCATGCTCTTTTAAACTCCACGGCTTTTCTTTCGGGATTGTAATTGCTACTATAAAGGATAAAAAAATCACTAAAAGGAGTAGGGGAACGAACTTTATATAGGAGGTAGGACACCACCGTTATACCGCCGTATATCCGTCCAATTGAGCAGTCCAACTAGGGAAGTACCTCCACCCTACAGAATACCACGGCAATAATAACCTCGTGTTGTGTTGCCAGCGGTGAGTAGGGTAGCCAGAGCTCACTAAAGAGATTATATACTATCAGTGGGAGGACCAAAAGCTTGTTCTGCTTTATCTTTTACACTGACGGCACATAAACTCTTGTGTTTACAGGGTTGGCAGCGCGAGTGTGACTCCCTTTGCGATGCATACGTCCATAGGCTACGTTAACCACTTTTCAACAGGTGTGCTTGTCTGGTAACGTTTTGGTCGAGACTGGTAAATAGCGCTCGAATGAAAAAGACATTTTTATTCGAGTCGTATCCTCGTTCACTACTTTCCTGGTCAGTTCTTCTTTTACGTGGATTCAAATTTGTGAAATAATTAAGCTACTAATTTAAACTGGGGAAGTACCTCCGCCCTACAGAATACCGCGGTTATAATAACTTCGTGTTGTGTAGCCAGAGCTCACTGGAGAATTTGTGCCGTCAGTGGGAAGACTAAAGGCTTATCCTGATTTGTCTTCTACTGACGGCACAGAAACTCTGTACTTACAGGGTTGGCAGCGCGACTGTGTCTCCTCTGGTGTTACAGACGTCCATAGGCCACGGTAACTACTTTCCATCAGGTGGGCCGTGTGCTTGTCTGCCAACTAAGTGGTATAAAAAAAAACATAATTAAGCTATTCTCTCTTGAAATCGCAGGTTTATAAGTGCCCGGTTAATAGCTATTAACCGGGTACTTATAAACCTGCGATTTCAAGAGAGAGTAGCTTAAATGGTGGCGAGCCTATGCTCGCCACCTATGACGTTGGGATCTAAACATAAACTGGCGAAATGTGGGAGCTAGCACCTCTGCCTACCCCTTCGGGGATATAGGCGTGTTATGTTATATTATGTTATGTTATGTATGCTACTCTCTCTCTTGATATGCGGACGAAGTGACGGGCTACTCTTCGCATTGCAGAAGTAGGTTCGAGAAATCGACGCGTGGTGTTTCAGGCGCTTCTCTCTCGACGGAGTATGGTAAGGTTAAGTTAATTCACCATTATGTGGCTTTAAACGATTCGATTCCGAATTAAACACCTCACTGCTAGCTCCATTGAGGTAAACACGCTAAAAAATCAGTTATTATGTATCTTTACTTGAGATTGATGGCTCTTAGTGGAACTTTATTTTTATACCACTTAGGTGGCAGACAAGCACACGGCCCACCTGATGGGAAGTGGTTACCGTGGCCTATGAACGTGTGTAACACCAGAGAAGCCACACTCGTGCTGCCGACCCTGTAAGCACAGAGTTTCTGTGTCGTCAGAGTAATGACGTCACAACAAATTATTTCATACAAATTTTAATTTTGACGTTTAGTAAAAATCAACTAATTTGGCTAGACAGTCAAATACCTATTCAAGTATTCAGGTATTCAGTACAACTAAATACCAAAGCAAATTACGAAAGGGTGGCAGTAAACTACAATTCGTGGTACAGATGCAGGCTGTGATTTCATTGAAAGCCTATAAATTACATTACCGCATTACACTTTGATGTTAGAACATTGATGTAAAGCTTTACAAGAAGTGACATAAAACATTGAACAACGGAAGAAGATAAAACATTAGGCCTACGTTGTAACACAAATTTACTAAGATTCGATATTGTAACGAGTTTGAGATAAAACTGTTATTAGTTTGGACATTTTTGCTGTGTTGGTTCCCGGTACCGGAACCGCGGTAGCCTAGTGGTATCGGTAATGGACGGCTGAGACGAGGTCTCGTTTTCGATCCCAGGTTTTACCATGGCACACACCAATGACTTTTAGATGCTTTTCGAAGTTATGTATGTATTTATCGCAGGTTTATAAGTGCCCGGTTAATGGTAATAGGCTCGCCATCGATTACATTGGGACCTAAACATAAACTGGCGAAATGTAGGTGCTAGCACCTCTGCCTATCGCTTCGGGGATATAGGCGTGTGTTTATGTGTTTATGTGAATATCTAAAAAGTTAATGTGTTATTTTTATACTTCACAACACATGTAAAGATTAAAATAAAACACATCATTTTTTTTTAATTATCAGTGATCATGGAAGTGTAAGTAACTTAGTGGTTACGGAGTCGGCCTTACGATCAAAAGGTCTCGGGTTCGAGCCCTGGCCATTACACTACCGACATGAACCCACTCCTAACACAAGTATTTTAGCTTAGCTGGAAGGCTAGCTTAGTTAGAGGGATTATTAGTAATTGCGGTTCTAATATTCATTTCTTTTTTAGATTTTTTTTCTTTTTAAGGAATTTCGTCGGCAGCGCAAGTGTGACTCCTCTAGTGTTACATGTCCATAGGCCACGGTAACCACTTTCCATCAGGTAGGCCGTGTGCTTCTCTGCCACTTAAGTGGTATTAAAATATGGCTTTTGCCGATAAACAGACTAGTTAGCAGAAAAATAATTATACAATTCGAACTGATAGTTCCTGAGATTAACGCGTTTAAACAAAAAAAAATAGCTTTGTAATATTCTTATGTTACTAACAGAAAAGAAAGAAAATTGTTTTCATTACGGATCACACATATACACATGTATTAAAGAAAATTCGAAATAATAATAAACAAAACTAAACAAAATTAACAATAAAAGCAGCTCTGATTATGTATCATGATGTTGTGAAATAATGTTAATAGGAAAACCATACGAAGTGAGCAGTGACATATATGAAGTGTCCTTTTCTGTATAATCTGAATGTCAAATGCCTAGATTACAGTTCTAAAGATACACAGCCCTGTGACATATAGACGGACAGCATTCACAGCATTTTTTGAGGTTTAATTTATAGGGAGCTCCCTCGGGTTTGGATTTTCCCTTGTATTATTATCTGTTATGATAGTGGCATGTATTCAGCGAATATTTCTACTGTCTAGTTATTATGTTTTGGTAGATACAGCTATGTTACTGACAGACGAATGAACATCGTAAGCTTTGATTGTATACTATACACAATATTTGTAATGAAAAGACAACTCGAAATACGCATTATGATGTGTAAGTTAGCTAATGTCAATATTAGCTTTAAATTCTCAAAGTGCGCATGTAATAGTGGCATTTCACATGACTATTTATGTTTGGTATTGGAAGTCGGCGTACAAGGGATGTGTCTCAGATAATCTAACCTCCGGCAACCTCTGGACCCAATCAGTTGGCGTGTGATTTAGTCGGTTCAAGTCCGACATAAACTCTCCCACCGGTTCCGGTGGTAGGGGTATCCGTGGGGATTTTGGGCACAATAAAAAAAGAATAATTAATTTGATCCTGGTCGTAATATATTGTTTTGCATTGCACGTTAATATTCTACCAATATGCAGATATTTTTACTTCACGAGAATTTTAATGAAAAGTACTATATCCTGTGTTCTACATCTTTGGTCGCATCACTCACCAGATTGGTCTGCTGATTAATTAAACCAGCGCAACGTATAAGTAGATTAATAGCTCCCATCCAAGGTCGGAGCCGTATAATTCTATTACGTACTACCTTAGTTTGTACCAACGTAATGGAGTTAGCTCATGCAGTAAATAGTGGGATAGCTTCAAAGACTTTTTGAAACTTAAACATGTTATACGAGTACACTCGAGGAAATTGAATTTAAACTCGTAGCTAAGTGGTAACTGAGTAGGTAAATGTTAGTAGGTATAGTGCAACGTTCGGCAACACTAGACAACTCGGTATTAAGATGGGTGACCATTATTAACATATTGAAACCCTGGCGTATCTGAGTAAGCAGCCCTAGATAGCCTTGGTAGTCACACGAACTTAAACTGTAAAGTCTGTGAGCCTGAGTTTGTTCTGTGAGTCACACCTTTTTTGTTTTATTGTGAGGTTGACTCATTCGCTGTGACTTCTTCATACCTTTCATGATAGGTCTTTAGTGATAATGACTAAAGAAGTAGGAGCCCGGAGTAAGGAAGATATGCGTGCCAATGATATCTGCGCCATGTCTAAAACCATGCGAAGTAGAGAAGGATAAGTCGATAGGCTGAAAGTCTCGGATGTAACTGAGAATCAGTGTTGATATAAAGACGATGATGATCATATAAAGATATTCAAACGGCGCAAGTATAGTAATATTAGTTGTAATTACATATTTGAGTCGTTTGAGGTCGTGACGCTGAGATCAAGGGTTACAAGTGCCCGTCTTTTGTTTAGAGACATTTCAAAACGTTTAATTGACGCTACCCGTGACCAGACGGCTGGTTTATTCCTTGCGCAAAAGATTGGTGACAATACCAATCCTTTGCGCAAGGATCCAACGTGGCAATGCCGCCAGCGTTCTGGCGGTCGGTTTACATCGATGGGGAGGAAGTTTTGTTTTATATTTTATATCAAACATATAAATACAGCCCAGACTCAGCCTCAGATGCATGGCTTGGGTCAACAATAGTGCAAGAAACACTTCAATAGGCTCACCACCTATTACGTGGGTCCGAATTCAATGATTGGTGAAATGTGGGTGTTAATTTCACCTCTGCACAACCCTCCGGGGATAAAGGCGCGATTATATGTGTGATGTATATATTTATGTATATTTTTATATTTTAATTTCGATAGCTCCCATGTGTCCAATTTAAATAATAAATAAGGCTACCTAGCAAAAAAAAAAAACTATATCGCATATAAATTAAATTAAATATTAGATCCTCTTTTATGTAGTGAAACTAAGTTAAAGCACTTCCCCGCGTCCCACTTCACGCTTCAAGATCAGATTAAAACACGCCAACACAATTCCTTGTGATGTGATCTCCTATTTTCAAAATGTAATTAAAATTCTTGCTGGAGTATTAATGTTTACGTATGAGAATGTTTCAACAGTAAATTGTGTAATCGTTTTAATGGTTTACTTTAATTTTAGATAAGAATAAGAGTATCAACTTTCATCTACTTATTTAATTGTATAGTTTAAGGTTTATAAGTATGAACGACGCCTTCGCTGGTGCTGCTATGCTTTGCGGTAACCACTAAGCTATGTGGATAACAAAGCTATGCAAATGTGACCCTTGCCGGGTTCCGATCTGGAAGAAGTTGTGCCTTGATGTGGAAGATGATATGTTACCATGAATACCCAAGACCGTGAAAAGTCGAGGAATACAAGCCGGAAACACAAACCGTCAAAGCAATAATACTCTTAGCACTGCTTTTGTCTTCTTAATTTCTGTGTCACGAATATTGTAGTATAAAATAAATGAAATTTAGTTCCAGTCGATATTTTATGATAAAAGGAACACGTGTGTTCACTTGGTCTACAAATCGTAAAGTGCTCGCATATGTGCTGTTCACTTTACTATTTGTAGAGATTTGTAGACCACCAGAAAAGTGAGCAGCGGTAGCTAACTTTTTTTCCTGACTAGCTGACCCGCTCCGGCTTCGACCGTAGTATATTTTGAAAACTCATATCACCCCTATGAGGCAGAATTTTTTTAGTGTCTAAACAAATGTACGGTAATCTGCTGGATTTGTTGAAATTTATGATCATTATTCCGCTCCCTTGAGTAGCCTCGAATGACGAAACATTCAATACAAAAAGAGTTTTTTAATTCCAAGCAGTAGTTCCTGAGTATCAAAATAAACGGGATATTTACCATGTTTCATTGTTTTGAGTTTCCGATATTTCGGTAAATATCCCATTTATTTTGATACTGATGTGAGTGACCATGATAGTTTAAATACCTATATAGTAGTTCCTGAGATTAGCGCGTTCAAACAAACAAACTCCATAACCAGATGAGTCGTCAAACTATGAAGTAGATATAGATATATATTCATTAGACTGTGATACAGGTGATAAAGGTGTTCCTGGCGTTAAATAGGGTAGGCAGAACTCACTGGCGAGTTTTTTCGCTGTCAGTGGGAAGACGAAAGTCTTGTCATGCTTTGTCTTCTGCACTGACGACACAATAACTCTCTATGGTTACAGGGTCGGCAGCGCGAGTGTGACTCCCCTGGTTTTGCACACGTTATTAAGTCACGGTCCATCAGATGGGCCGTGTGCTTGTCTGCCATTTAATTGTTATAAAATAATCTCTGAATGTGTAGGTCCAATATAATTAATGTGGTCTCGCATGCTTATAACTGTCAAACGTTTATGATAGTTGCGTGGAATTGTGATCTCTTCCCTGCAGTCCATAGGAACTTAGGAATATAGGAACCCTTTTCCTGGAATGAAAATTAGTCCATGTGTTATTCTATACTGTAATCTATCATTTTACCATGTACAATTTCAGTTAGTTGCGGAAAATCGTTGGAGCGAGAATGAATAACAAACATACAAATTTCTTCATCTTCATAATAATTATCGCTTCGGACTCGTGGCCCCACTCCCCATCTCCACCGGTGGGGCCAGGAGGACTTTTAAGTACTGATGTCTCCACTGTAGTGGGTCAGTGGAGCTATACGGATTTCGTATGTTTTTAATAGTTAAATTGTCCCCACTATCTTATTGGAGGTTCTCGTTAGGCAGCTGAGTCGAGGGCTCTATGCCGAAGCGGTACTTCTCAACACGGTACGTATTGTGAGGAGATTCTTCTCACTGGAGCCCTAGTCACCAGTAGCTTAATCCCTGTAACCGATGCCGGTGGAGTACAATAATTAATGTTTTCTAAATAATTATGTTTTTAAATTAAATTATATAGTGTAAGTACAGAGTCGTTGTCTCCTGAACAAGTTGTTAACCATAAACTACAAAGAAAATATAGTTTCAATGGTAGTTACATAAAGCTTAGTGGTTATGGAGACGGCCATACGATCGAGAGGTCCTGGGTTCTAATCCTGGTCATTTCCGATGTGATGGGCTTACAAGCAATTTAGCTTAGTTGGTGGGGTTAGAGGGAACGTTAGTAGATGATTGCGATTGCTAATATTCTTAATAAAAAAGAATGTTAATTAAATATTATTTTATATACTTCGTTCTCTCTCTCGGTGTGTGTGTGTGTGTGTGTGTGAGTGTGTGTGTCTGTGTGTGTGTGTGTGTGTATGTGTGTGTGTGTGTGTGTGTTTGTGTGTGTGTTTGTGTGTAAGTGATGTGCGCACATGTGTGTCGTCAAAATTTTTATTCGATGTGAAATTGATGTCGTGTGAATATGTATTTAAACATATAACTATTAAGTTTTTAACTGAATAAAGAGGAATAATTATTATTATTTAGTATCCTATGACGGTCAATTTTTATTACATCTAGTAAGAAGTTAGTACAAACCCTAAGAAACGGAGACGTCATTTATGTAACACAAAATTATATGAGGTATTTAAGTAATTACAGCTGGGATTAACGTGTTGAGGTAACCGCACACGTGACATCTCATAAGTCAAATATTGGACGTGACAATTCTGACCAATAATTTTTATTGAAATATATAATTGGTAAATGGTAGCTCGGGACCCGGTTTCACCGAGGAACCAAGGCAAGACAATACTTATAAATTATATATAGGATAATTAACAATAGTTTAATACGCTGTTTTGTTGAGGTATATATGAATTAAAATAATAATAATACCAATGATGTGTCTAATTTTTTATATCTAATTTATAGAATGTATCTATTATCTATTTTTTGTAAATAAATGCCATTATTTATTTAATATATTTAGTTCATAAATTAGGGAGCTTCATCTGCCAATTGTCAACTGTTATACAGTTTGGCAGAAGAAAAAAATATTGTAGCAATGCCTGTTTTCCGTAAATATATTTTATTTCATTTCATTTTATTTTATTTCATTTAAAAAAGTTCTATAACTCGATTGCATGTACTGACTCTAAAAATAGATAAAACCATCCTTGAAGCATTTCGTACACAAACGATCAAACGTACCTGGATGAAATTTATACACATATACACAATCACGCCTTTATCCCCGAAGGGTTAGGCAGAGGTGAATTAATACCCACATTTCAGCAATAATTAAATTCGGTCCCACTTAATAGGGAGTGAACCTATTGCCGTCTTCCGGGCACTATTGTTGACTCAAGCCATGTATCTGTGGCCATGTATTTTTAGTATTTATTTTTTTATACATATTAGGTGGCAGACAAGCACACCCTAGTTATGGAAAGTGGTTACTGTCACACCGGTGCTGCCGACCCTGTAAGAACATAGAGTCTGGATCTGAGGCCGAGTCTGGGCTGCATATATCTGTCTGTTGTTAAACAGCCCTATCCCTTAGTCGCCTTGTATGACACCGTATGGGATGAGATGGGGTGGTCTAAATTCTACTCTACCGGAAACCATGCGGCAATTTATAACAATGATAAATTATGGGATGTGTGGAACAGTCTTACAAAATGTATGTGGTTGCAGTTTTAGTAAAAAAAATTATACCACTTAAGTGGCACACAAGCACACGGCTCACCTGATGGAAAGTGGTCACGTGGCCTATGGACGCGTGCAAAACCATGAGAGTCACACTTGCGCTGCCAACCCTGCAAGCATTGAGAGTGTCTGTGCCGTCAGTGTAAAAGACAAAGCAGGACAACTTTTGGTCTTTCCACTGACAGCACAAAAACCTTCCAGTGAACTCTGGCTACCTTACTCACCACCGGGAGCACAACACGAGGTTATTATGGACGCGGTATTCTGTAGGGCGCTTTCCCTGTCGGACTTCTCAATTGGACGGAAATACCATCGTATCCTACTTCCTTTAAAGTTAGTTATTATTTCTTACTTCTCACAATGCCCACAATACATAAACGTAATCACTGCAATAATAAAATAATGTAAAATGGAGGCCATAAGCTTTTACTGTTAGATTATTTCCTATTGGAGTTGCTTCATTTGCATTTGTAAAGGTATGGTCTACCTCGTATTATCCCTGAGTGATATGTGTGCGGCGATCTTAAAGAAGAGCGTTTTAGGAGAAGTTTCAATTTGTGAAAGACATTGTCGGGCGAGCCTACTACGTGTAGCAATGCCGCTTTACGAGCGACTCATCTTAGTCTGAGTTATTTACGAGACGTTAAACTGAGTATGTACAAATAAAAGCAGGAAAGGTCAGTGTTACGTAACAATCAGTAAAACCTTTTTCTTGTACCAATAAAGTGGAAACTATTACCTGATGAAGGTAGCTTTACACCTTGAGAAGGATCTAGCGAGCTGTTAACACACAATTGAACTAAACAAAATATGACCAGTACTCACATGAACGAGGTTGTTATGTAAAATTATTCTGTTTTTCTTTGTAAAAGTCGCGTGGTTTCCGGCAGAGTACAATTTGGACCACTCCATTTCTTCCCATGCGGTGTCGTACAAGGCGACTAAGGGATAGGTTTGTTTAACATCAGACAGATTTATACAGCTCAAACTTCGCCTTAGATTCATGGTTCGAGTCAACAATAGTGCCCGGAAAACGGAAATAGGCTCACCCTCTATTACGTGGTACCGAATACAATGTGTGTGATGTGTGGTGTTAATTCACCTCTGCCTAACCCTTCGGGGATAAAAACGTGATTATATGTATATTATGTATGTAAAATAATCGAATTTACTAACATCTACAGCTAAGATAATTACTTGCTTGTGTTAGAAGGGAGTTCCAGTTTGTAGAGTAAGTGCCAGGATTCGAGCCCAAGAACTCTTTATAACTTAACTTTGCAAGGTGTTAACCTACTGAGTAGTCATTTAGCCATGAGTACCTCATCATTCAACATCACCACTAAAGCTAGCTATTTTATTAAACCAATGATATCACGAACCGTATCTCCCCATAAAACTTTATAACACCACATATGATTCGCAAAATGCTGGCGTTTTAATCTTAAAACTCAATTGAAATCGTAAAAACGACCTCGGCGCGACCCATTCAATACATCTGTGCGCAATGCTCACGGCAATTTACGTCGGCAATACCCTTTAGAAGTATTAGATAGCAAAATATGGGATCTGGTCGAAGATATCTTCAGCACTTTTTGGCTTATACATTGATCTTTTTGTTTTCGATATTTGGGGGTACTAATTAGGTATGTGATCCAGGTATCGAATACTAAAAGTGCTCTTAAACATTACATTTTATTATCGTTGGCCTAAAAGACAAACATACTAAGGGAAAAATTGCATGTTCAACTGTGAACCCTATTTTGATGGCAAACCAAGATGTTAATTTGTTGTAATCGGTCCGAAACTTCACAGAAATTTCGAATCTTTTCTTCTACGAAGGAGTCATATGCTTCCTCTAGGATTGGGGACCCAAGGAGGCGGAGAGAATCTTTTTGAACAATTTTTAAATTTGGAGCCAAATCGTTGAATTTTGATAATGTTGAAAGGTTATCTATGTTATCATCAAGAAAAATTTCACATTTAGTTGCATTTAAATGTAAACCAATGGATCTAAATTCATCTTTAAAAAAAGCCAAATCTTCTAAAACTATTTTAACGTCTCATCTTTTTATTGGTTTAATTGAAATGTGTTGTGTAGTGTTATAATACTCGTATCGTCTCAATAGACATGACAAAAAAAGGATAATCTCAGCAGTACGTTACAATATGAAAAAATATATGTTCTTAGCGGTTCTTCGCAAAACTTTTGCGGTTTTCAATAGTACTGACAAAAGAAATTATATCACACAGAATAATAAAAATGAAGTGATTAGTATCCACTTTATGTATTGTTGGAAAAAAAAAGGAATCACACAAAAACTTTAGAGCCTAGAGGGCAGTCAGTTGAGCAATAACCATTAATTATGACTCATTGTGAAATTAAACTTAGAGATTTAACCGTTAGGTTTTCAAGTGCCACTTTGTTAGACTTCACTAAATTGTTTAAAATGCAGTTCTACATCTGCGTCTGCTGTTGAATTAAACTTTTTTTTTAAGAATATTATTACATAACCCATATTACTATAAGAAATGCCATGAACTCATCCAAGTAAGCAACATTGATTGTGTTAAAAGAGGCAAGGGAAACGAGCAGGACATGAACCTAGTACCTCTCGATTGTAAGGCCAACTCCTGAACAAATAATCCACGGACGCATTGAAAACTGATAGCAAAAACAGTAAAGAGCTAGATTAAACACGGATTGATTATGAGAGACAGAACTTCTCAGTCCTCTCTGTTTCTTGAAAAAGTAAAAGACTTATATTACTAAAGCAGCTTGGAGACTTTAATTTCCATAAGCGCATTATCCCCTAAGCATTGTCTAAAGAGCCAAAAACGTGAGTAAAAAATAACTAGAATGAACTGAAAACCCGACGAAGGAACAGTTTATCTAACGGATATAGCCTGAGTTAATACGAAACTCACCCCCGGTAATGCCAAGTTAGTTTTTGTTAACCTGGCAGAGACTGGGAGATTATACGACGACGGAAGATTATGTTATAAGATGATGAAAAGTTAGCTCATTGATGGGAACAAGATTAGACGATATGACTTAAGATCACGGTGGCTTATACAAGCCTCTTAACAGAATATAACGCAAATCAATATTTAGACTGTCAGTGACCACTTTTAACGAATTTCCAAAGAAAATAGCTACTAGGAAATCTTCTTATTTCAAAAATAAAGTAAATAAAAGTAAATATTTTCTATATCAAGGATAGCCGTTTGTCACTTTTCCCTAGAATATATTGTTTTGTTAGACTAAGTGGCATACGGCCACGACTATCCTTCATATTTTCTTGTTTAATACTTTTTGATGCGTGATTTTTCAGTAGTCGGGTTTTAATTTTAAATTTATTTTTTCATATATTATATTCGGCAACCAATACGTATAACTTATACATATTCGAAATTTGCTAACTAAGCCCTTTCAGTTGTACCTAACATGACATATTTATCTCAAATTTATTTTATAACTCAGTAGTTTATGACCGTTAGAGTGCGCGAGTGATAACCAGCGGGCGACCAAGACGCTTCTAACAATACCTCATTTGCCCAGTTTTAACAAGTAGTTTAGGAGCTATGAGGCAACAGATGTACCTACATACATATATACATACATATATACATACATATATACATACATACATAGCCTATCATAACCATAACCCTTCTTTTGCTTCGCCGTAGTCAAATGAAAATTCGAACCAATCTTTATTTTTGTTTGTATTTTATTGTACAAATAAATGAAATTTATACCTTTTGGCACATAAATAAACAAATATAAATCCCAGGAAAAAATGTAGAAAATTTATATCTTAAAATTGCTATTCTTCTTCTTATCCGATACGCTCTTGACAGAGCCACAAGAGCGGTCGTGATCGTTACGTCTGATACATATTAAGATAAAGTGGCAGATGTGATGCGCTTCATGACGTTTCGCCACCGCCGTCTGTTAGAGGACATGCTGCACTCGTTAACTGAATCTCCAATGGCAGACTTGATTAGGTCACTCCAATGAGTGGATGACCTTCCGCACGGTCTAGTGCTTCCACCTTTCGTTGGATAACAAGGCGTTCTATGGACCGATTGTCACGCCAGGAAACATGTCCGAAGATTGTGAGGATACGAGACTGTACTGTCGAATGCTGTTTGATATCGAGTTCTTGAAGTATCGAGATGTTCGTGCGTAACTCCGTCCACGAGACCCCAAGCATTCTTCTCCAGCAAGACATTTCCAGAGCATATATTTTCTGCCTTTCCACATCTTGCAAGGTCCACATTTCAGCCGCGTAGTTAAATATGGGGAATATAAACTTTCTCCCGAGGCTGGTCTTCTATTCAGTAAATAAAATTTCACCCTAAAATTCAAAATAGCGGCAAACACAACGAACCGAATAGCACGCAAATCGAAATATGCTTCAGCGACTATCTAGAATACGGGCCAAACGCCCAGTAATCTACATCCACAAAATTGCTACTAGGATTTTTTTTAGGTTTGCCTCTTAATTCAACTAATTTGATTGTACTAGTAACATTACATTTTATATCGACTTAATTCTGCACTTAATATAGGCTGTAAAAATTAATCAATCCATGCACTAAATACTGATTTGCTATTTATTTAGTGTATTCAATAACGTAAATATTTATGACAATTAATTGAAGGTAAAAACGAGACTGCTAGCCTTATAATGTAAATTGATTTATTTGTAGATTCCTATTTTATACCTTAGCTGTTGATAACATAATCAAAGCAAAAGAAGATATTGCAAGGATGTAAAAGGGCACATATTGGACTGCACGTGGCATACAATTATTTTCTAATCGATTGCTGTGTGAGCTACATTATTAATTAAGTTGTCAGCTACCGCGAAGTGGAGGTTCGTATAATTACTATCATGATATACGGGAATGTATAATATTATTAGTGATAGCTTTAAAAGCCTTTTATTACAACGGAAGTATTGGAGTAATTTGTTATACTACCATTTTAAATGCATTTGCCCGGCAAAATTATAAAAGATGACGATATTTCTGTCCAATTGAAGAGTCCAACTGGGGAAGTACCCCCGTCCTAAAGAATACCGTGACTATAATAACTTCGTTTTGTGTTCCTGGTGGTGAGTAGAGTAGCCATAGCTCACTGAAGAGATAGTTGTCATTTGGAAGACCAAAGGCTTGTCCTGCTTTGTCTTCTACACTGATTATTCAGAAACAGAGCGCGATAGTGACTCCTCTAGTGTCAAATACGTCCATAGGCCACGGTAACTATTTTTCACCAGGGGGGCCGGGTGCTAGTCTGCCACCTAAGTGGTATTACAAAGTGAGATATGTCGAATTTGAAAAATTTGTGTTCAGTAGATCCGGTTCTGAATCAAGTTCCACTTATAAGTTTGCTTAGAGTTGCTCTTGTGGATAAAGGTAGTGTGAAGTCATACTAGTTTCTTTAGCTCCTTTGAAAGAACTAAGTGGCATGACTTCTTCTGTGTGCGAACGTAAAGTTCAGCCGTTTCGTAGTGTGTAAAAATTATATACTTAGTTTCTAATAGTACTTGCTCTACTATACAATATAAAAGTAAGTTGTGATATTGGCATGTTTCATTGTGTAGTTTAGTAATAGATAAGAACCCTATTATGCCGTCACATTAGTGGAGGGAAAAAAGCCTGCATCGGACAGTTTGACCCAAATTGGCTCCAATATGCCAACAAAACCGAATATCTTCAATGAGTGACAATGACAACCAATCCGTTATCGTTTTATATCAAGATCGAACCATATAAAATTTGCGGGATACTTACACCTTATTGCGTTCATCATAAGATTTACTTTTGATTACATTTTTGAGTTTGCTAATTTTGAATTACTGCTGGAGGGTCGTCCATCACATGGAACCCTTTTAACGTCTAGTGCACACTATAAAAATGAAACATGGCGTTGGAGATGAGTAAAATGAGACATTGAGACGGTGTTCGATCATCCTTAGGAGATTCAATTATTTTAAATAAATGGTGAGAAGAGACTGGGTGCTTACCTAGCAAATAAATTTGCGCTGTTCTCCTTGTGATGCGTGAGTCGTTTGGTTTAGGAGTACTACCTTCGACCATATTTTGTATAGACACAGCACTGCTAACAAAATGCATGAAACAATGACTGGAAATACGCGTGAGTAAACTATTGCCAATACAATTGATAGTCTCTGTGGCGTAGCGGTAGAATGTTCGACTGCTGCGCAGCTACGCAGGAGGCGTGAGTTCGATTCCCGTTCAGTGCAAATATTTGTATGCATGAATATGTATGTTTGCATTGGTCTGGGTGTTTCTAAGTGTAACATGTGTATATTAAAAAAAAGTATCTAAGTATGTTTATCCGCATTCTAGATTCCATAACAGCTAAGCTAGTTAAGCTAATGAGTCTAGATAGCGTTGTGTACAATGTTGTAGAATATTAAAAAAAACAGCACACCTGTTTATGGACCTGTCATATGTACCACTGGACACTGCGACTCGGCATTATGTCACAGCTACACCACATCTCGACTGTGCTGGATATTATATATGAAAATATATTTTAAATAGGATATATATCTGTCAACTTGTACGCCGAGTTGTAGTGCCACTCACTGTGTCTATAGAGTCTATAGAGTTTGTACACTGTCTAAGAGTACTACAATAATAACTGAACTTACTTATACTGTCATGTAACCGTTAGTGCTATTTGTGGTAGACTGGGCAGGGACAATGATTGATCATTTCAATCTGTAGTACTTTCGTACTGAACGTGCATTCGGTATATGAAGGTTGAAAATTTTAACGCTATTCTGTATTGAAAACTAATTCCCTCGAAATGGTTGGCCATATAAAATATGAGTTTGTTTCCGAATAGAAATACAATATAATAGAAATGTAATCCAAATTATATTCTATCATTCAAAAATAATCGTAAGTACCAAAGAATATTGGGATATTGCCTGAAAAGTAATATATTGTACTTCTATAATAATAAATCTGTACTTATCAGAAAATTATCGAAGTCATCATCTACTGCCTGACTACCTCTATTAGAAGTCGTGATCGACACGTAGGGTATGGGACTCCCCTAAGATCCTCTCTTTCTAGACTTCACTTACACTACACACTACCACCTATGTATTATAAACTAACCAACAATGTATTATAAACTATCTATGTTGTCCGTACTCTAAAATGGCGACAATAAATGACGGTGAATGTCATCATTTTAAGCACCTATCAGAGACACGATGATCTATACATTTAATAAAATTATAACCGATCGATGTCTATACATGGAAAAGATACGAGAAAACCTTTGATTGGGGGTCTTTATAAACATAATAGAAGCCAAAACTACGATTGTTAAAATTTTATTTTTTCATAATTAAAAAGTTATTTCAACAATGGTAAATCACGCCTAACAATTTGTGATGTGTGAATGAATGAAACCAATAAAAGCAGGAGAAAAACTTTAAAGAAATGCTTATTTCAATCATACGAATCTGAAGAACTTCGAGAGATAATAGTTGCTGTATTTAAGCAAAGTCAGTCCAAGTTACGTATCTACTGCAGAATCTTCGGAGCAGCCAGAGTCTCGACAGAATTTACATCTTTCTCAAAAGATGTTCTCTCGAATCACAAAAGAATACTGAACAGCCGGTTTGGTAAAAAAACTCCTAAATCTTGCATAATTCTTAATATCTGCCTGAAGAGGTAGGGCACGAGGGTATCTTCCGCCCCAAATTGAGCAGTCCGTCTGGGAAAGTACCTCCGCCCTTTAAAATACCGCGGCCAGAATAACCTTGTTTTGTGTTCCCGGCGGTGAGTAGGGTAACCAGAGCTCACTGAAGCGGTTTTTTGCTGTCAGTGAGTAAATTGACACCACAATCTGGTGGGGGCGTAAAGTCTTGGAGTGGCGGTCAGAGAAACCCGATGAAACGTTTATCCACTAGCTACCCACAGGCTGTACGGTTACCGAACCTGGAGATTAACGCTGTGCGTACCCTCGGCACTGACGTGATTCTAGCGGGCATGGAATGCTATATCTCCAATCACTGGGTCGCGATAAGAGCAAGTAAATGCCCGTGGTTTAATAGGCCTTGTGGAGAATCTAGAGACGGTAAGCAAGATGCATGCAGGGCTTGGACCACGGCTATTGGCAATAAGGACCCGAAAAGTAGTGAAGTGAAGCGGAAGCTGAATGCTGACTCGAGGTCGAGTAAAAAAGCAACATTCACGGCTAAGTTTGATTACATCGGCAGAATCGGCGAACGAATTGCACGCTACCGATATGGCAGTCGTGCATTTTAAATGCTCGCCAAAGCTACCGAGATAAACTTCTGCTAGTCTTGCCTTCCACCGCTTCAAAAAGTCGATGGTAGTCTCTTGGGTAATCTTTTTGCTCCAAACTCGACTATGAATGACGGGATTGCCGAGCTACCGTAAGTACTAGATGTTCGGAAGTCAGTGGGCCGGATGATATACCGACGATGGTACTTAAGCACTGTGCTCCCGAGCTGTGCCCCATACTTACACGCTTTTTCGCACAAAGAAACAAGTCCCGGCCTCGTGGAAGACCGTATTTGTGCATCCTATGCGTAAGAATGGTGACAGGACAGAACCTTCCAATTACAGGCCCATCGCTATCATCTCTTTTCTCTTGAAGGTGATGGAACGTGTTATTAGTACACGGCTCCTTAGTTACCTTGGGGAAATGATCTACTGGGCGATCGACAGTATGACTTTCGCGCTCTACCGGTGACCTTCTTGTGTGTCTCACAAACCGGTGGGCGCAAGCCATCGAGTCAGCCGCGATATAGCGACTGGCCTTCGATAGCGACTTGCACAGACGTCTTTTTACATAGTTGCCATACTATGGTCTCCCCAAGGTACTATGCGAATGGATCGCCAACTTTTTGTCCAACAGAAGCATCCAAGCCGTCGTTGACGGCAGCTGCTCGGGCCGCCTGAAAATATACGTGTTACAAGGCTCCGTGTTGTCTCTGACCCTATTTCTGCTGCATATCTATGATATGCTGCCTGATAACTCCATCGAGTATTGGGATCCTTGGGGCCAATATCTCCAGTGACGTCCAGTACTATAGTCATTTGGAGAACAATGCAAAATTGGGATCAAATAAACTTGGAGTGCTTAACAGGGCGAAGCAGTACACAGGTTCAGGCTCATATGGAGTACTGGTGTTACCTATAATTCATACTTAACTCATATAAATTAATTATAATGACGTACTATTTCTTTACGCGAGTAAGTAGTTTTTTTAGACTAAGTATTTGCGCCATATTTGAAAGCCCTGATGTTTTTGTATGACGTATCTATAGTTTATAAGAAATCATTGTTGCTAAATTATACTACCTGTTTAACGAACGAGGCTCTGGCAATTCTTTTTCTTTCCCAAGATAAATCAAAACAAGAGAAAGATAAAACATCAATACATTCAATGATATTGAAGAGGCTATTTTGTAGTTCGTTCAATTCAAACTATTATCAACGTTTAAGTAATTTAACAAAACGTTGGTATAAAACCTTTCCTGTTGTTTTAATAACAAAAACAATTTCTGAAGAACTAAATACCGGGGCATCGTTAATAACGAAACTATAGACTTGAGAAGTGCAGACTTGAAAAATGAAGTGTCTCTATTAGTAGTGTCACCATATCATATGGACGGCGTGGAAGACGCCGAGACAGAAGGTGATGGTAACCCTGGGAGTGACAGCTCCCACGCTCGTTACCTTCCACGTGGCTGTGGTTTGCTGCACGGAAGGGTGAGCAACCGGTATCTCCTTCTGTCAGGAAGTAATGCTCGTGAAGGACGAGGCGGGTTGGAAGCGGCAGCGGTAGCGAAGGAGGATCGCAAGACAGGATATGCCTGACAACCGGAAACTAACTACGACCCCAGACGTGCGTTTTAGTCGGTTCGAGTCTGACATAACCTCTCCCGCTCCAGTGGGATGGGTATCTGTGGGTAGTTTTCGCATGTCAAAAAACCGTATTATATGAAAATATTTTTTTATTTTAGTTTTGTTATTTAAGTATTATATATTAGTAAATGTTGTTAAATACAATTTAATTGACTGAGACGAAAGTTTGAACAATATTTGTTCAAGAAGTGCGAACTCTATTATTGTGATCACTTCTAACGTCTGCAGTATGAAATTGTTAAAAACTAAAGTAATTTTATCCCATTTCCAAGCACAATACTTTTGACATTTATACAGATGATGCGTAAATCTTACTCATCAGAAACATAAATTATTCTATGACGACATTTTTTATTCTTTCTTTGATTTTTTTTTGTTCAATGTTCAATGTTCATTTATTAATGGTCTCTTCAGCAAAGCGCTGTAATTTTGCCAATATCAAGTAAATTGTAAATGTTTATAAAATTATTAATGGCGAGACGAGAGAGAGCAACGTTAGCCACGCCAGTAAATTTGTTGCCGTGTGTCCACCCTCCACGAGATTCAGGTGGTCGATCAGGACGTGTGGTTGGATTTTCGATTTTTTTTTGTTGGATGTTTGTCTGCCTGTCTGCGTTGTTTGTCATTTTATATTTTTCATAAAATATAAACAGCTGAAACTGGCTGTTTATATTTTATGAAAAATATAAATACAGGTTACCTATTTAGTATATATGAAGGTAATTTGCAAGTCAATAAAATTGTGGCAATAGGTCCTTGAGTAATGAAATGCCCAAGCCACATTTTCTGAGTAGGGTGTAGGGTTTGTAGAGGACTTAATAAGTTTAAAATTAAAACACGACAGCTGAAAAACCACCCTTTAAAAAGTATTAAACAAGAAAATATGAAGAAAAGCCGTGGTCATTAAGTCACTTTTCCCCAGAATTGTTTTGTTAAACTAAGTGGCATACGACCACGCCAGCCGTTTCCAGTAGTCGGGTTCTAGTTTTAAACTTAATTTTTTTTTATATTATTTTGGAGCAAGCAACAGCTATAATTTATATACACTTGTAATATGCTAATTAATCTTTACCGATAATTTACCCGATACCAAACACGACATATTTATCTCAAGTAAACAAACAAAGTTCTTTATGACATCTAGAGGGCGCTACATTAGATTCAGTGATACGTTATAATATAGTCTTTCTTCAGAAGCTTCTAATGGTAACCTTTTTGTTCAATTCTAATAAGTAGTTCTGGAGTTATGAGGGAACAGATAAACCTACATATATTATACATATACATACATAGCCTGTCTAAATCATAACCTTCCTTTGGCTTCGCCGTAATCGGGCAAAAATGGGGATTGTGTTAATTAAATGTTAAATGTTTGAGATTAATAAAACTCACCACTATTTTGAAAGTTGGAAAAGTTCTTCGTTAAAGTCTTCCCATTCAAATACGCGGCTTTGCTTTTCATTGTACTGCAATTCCTCTGCGCACACCCGTGTTTGCTTGAGGAGAACTCAACTTCGAGTTGAAAATAAATATGAAAATATTTATTGAAATTCAGTTTACATGGCAGTTAAAACTTTTTGACAACAGGGTCTTCACACTAGGATTCCCTGTGTCATGAAGACCATAAGTTATGCTCATCTCGGACATAACAACACATTTTATAGTATATATGTAATTTATGTGTAAAATAAAAAAAACTTATTCTGTTTCAAATATATCAAAATAGCTATAATATCTAGTTTGTTATTTTACAAACTGGCACTCTGGCTACCGTGCTATTAATATCAACTCAATAACTTTCACATACACCGCCTGTGTTATAAATGACAGCACCAATTGTTTTATTTAATTGGTCCTGTTAAAGTCCCAACGTGTGTTCCCACCAGTCAGGTCGGCATCGGAACTTTTAAATAGAGCTCGAACTTTGTACCCTAATGGCCGCATTTTCAAGTTATAATGATGACAGTTAGTATAAAGGCTTCTCGTGTGTTATGTCTTGTTATTTTTGGTTGGAGGAGTTATAAAAGACCGGTTCATTTTGGAAGTGGGGAAACCACTAAGTTCTTCTGGGCCGAGGCAACCTTACCTTCTTCGGGGCCGGACGGTAGGTAGGACGAGACTCCGATTCAGATTTTCTTCTCGGGCTTGGTAGGTCAAATGGTCGTCGCTTGCATAATGTATTTAAATATAAAAAGGACTGTTCGGAACAGTAAAATATGTGTAACGGTACCTGCGTGAGGCGAGATTGAATGTTCGGAAACATGTAAACCAGTTGTATTAAAGTTATTAGTAAAATTGATTTATTAAACACTTATAACCATTATATTATTCACAAAATTAGAGTCAGTTATCTTCTTCTATACATATAATTAAATTGTAACCGATCGATATCTGTACATGGAAAGGATACAAGAAAATCTTTGATTGGGGGTCTTCCTAAACGTAATAGAAGCCGAAACAACATTTGTTGGCATTTTTGTCTGTTTATCTGTTCGTCTGTTTATCTGTGCGCTTGTGCACGCTAATCTCAGAATAGGATTGTGGTTTTCACTAATTGATTGTGGAAGGCTTCATTTAACATTTAGTGTTTGTTTTTATTAAAATCGGTTCATAAATAAAAAAGTTATGCCAATAATAGTCAATCACGCCTAACAATTGTGTTGTGCGAATAGATCATTGCAATAAATGCGTTATAAATGCTTAAAGGAAAAGCTCATTTCGATCATATTATATTCGGCTCAGTAGGTCTGCAGCGGACTTAAATCTGCACTGATCTGCGCTCGAACTCATCTTTTATAACCATGTTTTATACTGGAGCGGGGCCAGTTTCCGAAGATGTGGAAGACGGGGAAACTGGTCCTCATCCGAAAGGAGGGTCGCCCGGCGGACGAACCGTCCGGCTACCGGCCCATTGTGTTGCTCGACGAGGTGGGCAAGCTCTTTGAAAGAGTTATTGCGAAGCGCCTCGTCAAGCACCTCTCTGGTAGGGGGCCGGACCTGGCGGATGCCCAATATGGCTTCCGCCGGTGGCGGTCCACCGTGGATGCCATCATGCGCGTGAGGACTTTGGCGGAGGAGGCAGTTGCCCGGGGTGAGGTGACGTTGGCGGTGTCCTTGGACATCTCCAACGCGTTCAACACCTTGCCCTGGAGTTGCATCAGGGAGGCACTCGTGTACCACGGTGTGCCTCTCTACCTCCGCCGCATAGTCGGGGCGTACCTGACGGAGAGAGCCGTCATCTACCCAAGTGCGACTGGCGTCGGTCGGCGTGAGATGTCGTGCGGTGTTCCACAGGGATCGGTTCTCCGGCCGCTACTGTGGAACATTGGATACGACTGGGTGCTTCGCGGTGAGCTTGCGGACGGCGCCGCCGTCACGTGCTATGCGGACGACACGCTAGTGACGGCGAGCGGAGCTACACACCGCGAAGCGATCCTGAGGGCCACGACCGCGGTTGCTCAAGCCGTGGAACGGATCCGGCGGCTGGGCCTTGAGGTGGCTTTGCATAAATCCGAGGCCATGTTCTTTCATGGACCTCGGCGCACGCCACCACCTGGTTCCAGTCTCACAGTGGGAGGCACTCTCATCGGCATCAAGCCCCAGATGAAATATCTGGGGCTCGTGCTCGACGGCCGGTGGGACTTCGGGAAGCACTTCCGAAGTCTGGGCCCCAAATTGACGGGCACAGCCAACGCTCTGGCGCGGCTACTGCCCAACCTGAGGGGCCCGGATGACTCCTGCAGGGGACTCTACGCGGGTGTCGTGCGGTCCATGGCCCTGTACGGGTGTCCCGTGTGGGCGGACACCCTGAGTGATCGGCACATGCTTCTGCTGCAGCGTCCGCAGCGGAAGTTGGCGTGCCGCATCATAAGGGGGTACCGCACGATATCATTCAACGCGGCGAGTCTCCTCGCCGGATCGCCACCATGGATCCTGGAAGCGAGATGCCTTTCGGCGCTATACAGGTTCCGAAGGGCGGCGCGGGAGCGGGGTCACGATCCCGAGCCCGAAGAAATTCGGGCCGTGAGATCCCGGCTCCACAGGGAAATGGTGGCAGAATGGGAGAGACGACTTGGGCAACCAAGCGCAGGGCACGCCGTAGTAACGGCGGTAAGACCCATCATGGGGGAGTGGCTAGAGAGGCCACACGGCAGCCTCTCGTACCGTCTGACGCAGATGATCACCGAGCACGGATGCTTCGGAAAGTATCTGCGTCGGATGCAGAAAGAGCCAACGTCCGAGTGCCATCACTGCGACGCGAGCGAGGACTCAGGTCCGCACACGCTCACCGAGTGTCCGGCGTGGGAGACGCCGAGGCGGGAGCTTGTGGCGGCCCTGGGAGTGAGGGTTCTCACGCTCTCCACCTTGCTCGCGGCGATGGTTCGCTGCGCGGATGCGTGGGCGGCCGGCGCCTCCTTCTGCGAGCAAGTAATGCTCGTGAAGGAGGAGGCGGGGCGGGAGCGGCAGCGGGAGCGACGAAGGATCGCTAGACAAGCTGCCCGCGCACGAAGGCAACTCGGGCGTCGGAGGTCGATGAACGACCTCCGCCCCCCATGAGCGCCGGCCTGGGGGTGACAGGTGAAGCCGCCTGTCACCCTTGCAGAAGCAGGCCGCGGCGGCGGCGCGCGTGGCGCGCCTCCCCGTTTCCGGGGACGAGTTGGGGACTCTGTGGTCCCCACACCCGAGAAGAGGGCCAAATCGTGAGAGATGGCCCTGGGTCGGCCGGGGTGCGAGGGATATGCCTGTCAACCTCACCTTCGGCAACCGAAACGACCCACAGGCGGCGTGCGTTTTAGTCGGTTCGAGTCCGACATAACCTCCTCCACCGGCTCCGGTGGGGAGGCATCCGTGGGGATTTTGCGCACGTAAAAAAAAAAAAAAAACCATGTTTTATACTTTATTTTTGTTTAACTTTTTTTTATTAAGCATTAGTTTTGTTTTAATCCTCTTTATCCATACGTAAACACATCATAACATCGTGAAAATACTATGCTGTGCGACTGCTATTGTCGAACAATACTATCTTAACTTAATTTTTTTTTTCTTTTTTTTATAAGTAGTTTTATTAGTTCGGTTCTTAGTTTGTAGTGTGTTTTAAGGAGTTGGGAGAACATTGCTTAATGTGGATACATGATTATGTATTGGTGAACAAAAAGTTGAATTTTTTAGAACCATTTCGCAGCATTTACCTAGCCCATAGAAGAAACCTGTCTAATTCGTAATTTTCGGTAGTTTATCATACAGTCACTCGAACAAGACTTTCTTCATAATAAACCAAAAAAATACTTGGGTTCTAGCTTTTCCGAACTTAACACGTACGTCGCTGGCAATAGCTAGTACGTAATAAATTCTAGCTTTATTCTTAGTTACACCCAAACCTTATAATTTGGAGCTCGTGGTCCCGCTACTTTTCCTTCTTTTGATTTAACTTATAAAGTTTTTATGGGAGCGACTATCGAATAAGATTTTTGGTTATTTAAACGTACAGCCCATGATAACGTTATCATGGACTATATGACAATTTTTTTTTTTTTTTTTTTATATAGGACACGCCAACTTGACCTCACCTCGCCTGATGGTAAGCTAAAGGCAAAGTCTCAGGAAAGAGGGTCACCATTACAGACACTAAGTGCTACAATGGTGGCACTCAGCTTGGCGGCCTCATCAGATGCTTTTTCACGCCCCGCTTAAAAGACCCGGGACTGTAGGAAGAAGGAAACACGTGTGCTGGTAATGAATTCCAGGTCTTAGTGGTGCGGCAAAGAAAAGAGTCTCCGAACCGCTTGGTTCTTGCTCGTATATTCTGCACAGTGTGAGGGTGACATCTAAGGCCTGCACGTGTTGTCCTATGTAGGAAAGGAGATGGTGGGATTAGTTGGAAGAGCTCGTCAGAACACTCACCGTGGTAGAGACGGTAAAATACAGCCAAGGAAGCAATATCTCTACGCATCTGCAAAGGCTCGAGGGTGTTCGTGACCTCAGGGTTCCCAATAATTCGGACCGCGCGTCGCTGCAACCTGTCGAGAGCATCTAGTAGGTATTTCGCGGAACCATCCCAGAGATGCGAGCAGTATTCCACGCAGGAGCGAATTTGTGTCTTATAGAGAAGACACCGCTGCTCCGGCGTGAAAAAACGTCTCACTTTGTTTAGTAGTCCGAGTTTCCGCGAGGCTGTTTTGATGATGCTCTCGATGTAATTTCTGTTATTCAGTTTGCAGCGAATATCCATGCCTAGGATATTGAGATTGTCCTGCAGTGGCAGTGGCGTGCTCTGAAGAGTGGGAAGGGGAAGGAAAGAAGATACCTTTGCTGTGAACGCACAAGCCTGCGTCTTCTTGGCATTGAACTCGACCATGTTCTCAGAGCCCCATTGTGAAATGTGATTCAAGATCCGGTCCAGTTCAGTGACAAGAAGCTGTCTTTTTTCCACGATATCAGACTGTTTGGCCGCAGGTTGTCCGTGATAACTCCCGTGTAAGGTGCTATCGTCTGCATAGCAATGTATGCTGCCGGTGGACAGCATGTCGTTGATATGCAGAAGAAAGAGAGCGGGAGATAATACAGACCCCTGCGGTACGCCAGCATTTATTTGCAAGAACTCCGAAGCCCGTCCATCACAGAGGACGCGGATACGGCGCTCCCGCAGGAAACTAGCAATCCAGTTGCACAGTCTAGGAGGCAGAACAAAGACTGGTAGCTTGGAGAGAAGCGATTTGTGCCAGACTCTATCGAAAGCTTTGGCGATATCAAGACTAATTGCCAGTGACTCGCCGTGCTTGTCCATAGCCTCACCCCAAAGATGGGTAACGTATGCTAGAAGATCACCCGTTGACCGTTTCGGCCTGAAGCCATATTGCCGGTCATTAATTAAGGAGTGATCCTCTAGGTGACGCATGAGCTGTTTGTTAATGATGTGCTCGAAGACCTTGCACAGCACTGAGGTGACGGCTATGGGTCGATAGTTGGCTGGCTCTGAGCGATCCCCCTTCTTAGGGATCGGCTGTACATTCGCCTCTTTCCAAGCCGAAGGCACTGTACCCGAGCTGTAGGACAGTCGGTACAGCCGCGTAAGCATTGGAGACAACTCCGCTGCACATTTTTGTAAGACCACCGCTGGAATACCATCCGGGCCACTGGCTTTCCGGACATCGAGTGATTGAAGCACCGCACGGACATCGCATTGCCTGATACGTATTTCAGGCATTACGTGGTCACCATTGGGTAGTGTCGGCGGCTGTATACCGCAATCATCGACTCGGGAATTGGCCGCAAAGAGATTTACTAGCATATTGGCTTTCTCTTGCGGTAAATGGGCCAGGGATCCATCAGGGTAGCGCAGCGGTGGCAGCGAAGGCTGACAGAAGTTGGCCTGCACGGCTTTGGCCAGTCGCCAGTATCCACGGCTGCCCGTGGGATGTGCCACTAGCTCTTGACCAAGCCGTGCAATGCGCAGGGCATCCGCTCTGACGTAAGCCCTCTTGCAGACCTTTGTGGCTCTGTTGTACGCCGCCTTGAAGTGGCCCACATTGGGATCGTGCGTGGCACGCGCCCTTACCCAAGCGCGATACGCGGACTGCTTTTGATCAACAGCCCTCGCACACTCGCGCCCGAACCAAGGGCGCACTCCTCGGGCACCGGTGACATCAGTGTACGGGATATAGTATTCCATACCCAGACCGATCTCACCGGCAACAGCAGTAGCACAATCTGAGGGTTTCTTACCTTCAAAGCAGCGTTCAACCCACGGGATGGACGCAAAATAGTTGCGCAGCCCATCCCAATCTGCTGACGAGTAGTGCCAGAGACGCCGCTTCCCCTGCACGGGTCGTGAGGGCGCTATAATTGGCACCTTGGAGCAGACCAGACAGTGGTCGGAATTGCCTAAAGCGGCTTGTACCGAAACACTGTACAGGTCTGGGTGACTCATCAGCAGAAGGTCTAGCAGAGAGGGTGCTAGGCCCGACCTTCTTGGTATTCTAGTGACCTCGTGTACCAATTGGGTCAGGCCATGCGCCAGAGCAAATGCATGGGCGGCTCTTCCCGCATGGTCGGTTTTGGCGGAGCCCAACCAGGTTTCGTGGTGGGCGTTAAAGTCCCCCAAAAATACCACTTCGGCGTTCGGAAACCGTTCCTGCGCATCATCTGCCGCCTGACTTAGGTATTCAAAGAGTCGAGTTGTCTCAGCATCTCCTGTATGGGAACGGTAGAGGCACACATAGATCTGACTCGTAGAGCCATGGTCTACGTGTACCCATAGGGTTGAAAAGGATGGGTCCTCAAGGCAGCGCAAACGGCGACAACAAACATCCGTCCTAACAAACACGCACACCCCGGCTTTTGCACGGAAATTTTCCTCGATAACATAGCCGGGGTAAAGCAAGTAGGTCGTGTCATCAGGGCGGCCTATTTGTGTCTCCGTGAGAAAGAGCATATCTGGTTTCGCCGTCTCAAGGTGTTGGTGGACGGCGTTAAGGTTCGCATGGAGGCCACAGATGTTAGTGGACTCCACCTCAAATAGCGAGCTTGTGGGAGTTCGAAGAGCCGCTGTGTTGCCCAATACTCTTAAATGTGCTGCCATGATGAAAAGGAGAAAAGGGCGTGAAAAAAAGAGGTGATTGTCGTCGCAGCACCGCGTGACAAAGTGCGGGATATTGGTTTTGTCTATGATTATAAGGCATGGCGTGAGCCGACACGCCGTACGGAAGGGCCCCCGTACCCCCCCGAATATGGTCGCCGGGCCCCCACTTCCGGTCACCAACCGGCACGACGAGCCATACCGGGATTATGCGCGGTCTGGTGAGGCAGCCTTCCAGGGTGGTTAGTCCCAGTTGGGCCTCTGTACTATACCGCGGGCGGCCAGCGGCACCACCGTTTCTACGGGTCTCCCTGACCGGCGCGTCGCCCCACACCATCCTCACTAGACTACGCCAAGACCCACTGGTCCCACTATTGCTGCGACCACCATCACCTCTACCCGGCTATGCATTTGCTGATCCCTGAACGCAATCCAACCGAAATTGAATTACTATGAAGGGTTTTTCGCAATATTGCACGGTGGTACCAACCCGGTCGAAATTTGTGACAAATTTGTGCCGTCAAATCTCTACCACCACCAAAACAATTAACGTGGGACCGAAAATCTTAGTATACAGGACGTGTGTCTAAGATACCTCTGCCTACCCTTCCGATACTTACTTATATCTAGAAGTCTAGATACAAATAGGTAACCGGAATGGTTTCCTTTTTTATCATGATAGTTTTTCTATCTCTGGATCTACAGGGTATAAAATTATATACTTTACACCCCATTTGTCTTCAGACGTCGACTCTACAATGTTCGGCGAAGGGATACTCGACTCGGTAACGAAACCATACGCGATTCAAAAAATTGGTTTCAGTGCCCTCTTTTGAGGAAAATGATAATGTTCCGTAGAATTTAACTGCAGCCTTCCACATTTTGCACATTTTACAGTGTGATGAACATAAAATATAATTAAAAACATAAGATACTAAAACAGTTCACCATGTTAGTCAAATGATTTGGGATAGATGCATCGTAAAGCAAAACTAAAATGCAAGCCCCAGCATTTGGCGCTTGTGTGCTACGATTCGGTTACAATTTATGTAAACTTTGACCTTAAATGTAACGCGACAAGGTTTGATTTTGGGGCTTGATTTTATCGCTAACATTGAACTTTACTGTTGTGTAAATTTGTTAGATTTTCGACTTGTTTATGAAATTCACTTGGTCTTAACATATTTCTTCATTTGAAGCGACTCACGAAAACATTTGGTCTAATTAGTGTAGCTTATTCCATTTAAAGATGTTTGTAGACAAACTATAGGTGAGGTTATTACCATCAAAACGATTTGGACTATACAAATTCGTATCTTTAGTTATTAAATTCAGGTCATGTGGCTTAAAAATGATTGTCCTTTTGTCAGTTAAGCTCAAATAAGGAGTTCAATTATTCTCAGTATACCAAATTACAGAAATAGGGAAATAAAACTGAAGTATCGGCATGTAACGTTGTACTTATAACACAAGTACAATTTCAAAGAAATCATTTGTCTGTTTTTGTCAGTTTCTTCCATAGTTTTCGTAACAACTAATCCAATTTGGTATTAGACAAATTTTGGAAACATATCTTAACAGATGTAGAATGTTTTTTCTATCCATCTTCCAATTTATCTATTTTGCGGCAAATCATTAAAAATAGCCTATATAAAAGTTAGCCTAGTGGTATGGGGAAAAAAATAAAAAGTAGCCTAGTGGTATGGGTAATGGACTGCTGAGACGAGGTCTCGGGTTATCGAACCCGTATCGAAATTGACGTGTCCTATATAAAAAAAAAATCACTATCTTTGGTACCTAGATAAGGCATACATACCTATATTCCTAGATATTCAAGGTTATCGACATAATACACCTTACAGCTCCCTAATGATATGAATAATTACGTAGAAACAATTCATACAGCATAATCTGACCTGTAGAAACTTATCGTACCTTTTATAAGTAGATAAGTAAAAGGAATATGTAATTCACAAAGTATTCCTTGAAAACTATTTCCAGTCTTTGTATAGTCTAGCTATCGTATTTGTTAATCTAAAACACTGCATTACTTTGGATAAAGATACTGACAAGAAAGTATTGCATTCCAAAACTCCGCACAGTAATTGTTAGTACCTTTACCTCAGGACACGTTTCTCAGAACTAAATCACGAAACAAACGAGACCCTGACGCCCCCAAATTGTTTTGTAGTAATCTTTGTTGCCGTAGCACCCCGTGTTAATTTCAAAAGACACTGAAGACTGCGCGTACAGAGCACATTTTGAGCACATTGTAGGTCCAAGATATATGTCCCCAGCAATAAGTACGAGCAGATTTTGGAAAAGAAATGAGCTATCATTAATAAACCTGCATTTAGATAGTTTGAACTGTCGGTTTTTATTATATCATTGCTATCATTGCACGAAGTATGTTATGAGAGTGAATGAAGCGAGAGTAGTATGTCAGGATCGTAGCAAATGGAGATCCGTGATCTCTGCCTACCCCTATGGGAGACAGGCGTGATTTTATGTATGTATGTGTGTAAATATTATCCATTTTTCCTATATACAATGTAAGTTATTATTATCTATTAGTTATTATATTATCAATGCTTATTAGTAAAAATGCGCGAATTATTATAAATAATTAATTATCATTAATTATTTATAAGGGTGCTAGCACTTCTGCCTACCCCTTCGGGAATATAGGCGTGAGTTTATGTTATGGTATGTTTATTAGTAAAAATGCGCAAATTGGGTGACGTCTCGTGAACAGTCAACTGATTCGCCCGCGTTTTACGTCGTGTTAAATACAGATTAAAAAATCGTAACTTTAATTTGTAAAAATAAATTATTTACAATTCACATTTGAGTGAAATAAATTTATATAGTTGTTTTGTATCCAACATATTTCATATTTTATTGTAAAAGTTGTCAAATACGCAATTTTGATAGATTTTTGCTATATATAACTTATCTTATAAGGCGAAATTTAAGCTGTTTTAGTTTAGAATAAATTATATTTCGTCATTTTATTCTTCAGATATAACCATGTAGTCCTTTTAGCCTACAAGGCAGATGTCGCACGTTTTTAAAGAAATCGATAATTCAATCGATTACACTTTCATACTTTTTTTTTTCTTTCACATCGCCACCCTACGGCCACCGCCGCTAGCTGTCATTCTTTTTTCGTGCGAGGCAGCGTGCGCACGCGCCATATTAGTTAAGAAAAATACGTACCTACATTAATTTAAAATCAAAAATTTTTTTATTTACCATGCCTAAAAGAAAGCGGGATGATAAAATTGAACGATATCGTCGGAAAATTCAAAGACTGGAACAAAAGTCACAACGGCGACGTCATCGAAGGATTGTTTCGTCGTCAGATTCGGAGCAAAAATCAGGTAAATTACTTGATTAATTAATAATTTGCGTACGGAATGTACGTACTCATTTTTACCTAGAGGTCGACCGTGGGTCGTCACATTGGTATTTTGCACCTGGAGGTCGACCGCGGGTCGTCACGATGGTAGCTAATAGAGCCTGGAGGTTAACTGTGGGTTATCACGATGGCATTTTATCCTGTTTGAACCATATGGGGTTTAAACATAATGTTCCTTCTGGAACATTTGCCCGATTTATTTATATCCTACCCTCAATAAAGCGGTCAAATTTTTCGCTTTCTTTGAGGAGCCGACAACGAACGAGGTCGTTCAAGTTGATGTGGAGGTAGACGCCCTACCCAATGACAACTCGGCATATGACTCAACCACGTCAGGTGAACCCATGGACGTATCCGTATTAGATCCCGAAATACTGTCCGCCTTAGGCGAAACTACGCCAGAAGTACCGAAGTTCGGTCCCAAAATTCACGAGAATCTAGCTCGGCTTTGGCAGCCTATATTACGCAAGGGGCTGAATAAGGAAACTAAGGATAAACTGTACAAGGAGTAGGTACTTAGTTCCTGAAAACTGTGCTCTTTTGAGAGCACCTGTACTCAATCCCGAAATATCAGCCGCCGTGCCGGACGCATCCCGAACGCGCGACAAAAGGGTTGAAGGGGTCCAGCAGCAGCTCGGACTGGGTGTGACAGCCATCAACAAAGGACTAGGTCTACTTTTAGATGGCGGATCGAACAGGTTGGAAGTCATCAAATATATGAGTGACGGTTGCCGTTTGCTGTGCGACCTCCATTTCTTAGAAGGTGAGGCAAGAAAGAAGTTCGTCACACCGGGCCTGGATAAATCCTTCTTGAATGTAATTCAAGATGTCGAACGCGACGACATGCTTTTCGGCATCAAGTTGTCAGACCAAATAAAAGCTTCCAAGATTATCGAAAAACATGGCTTACAGATAAAGAAACCTGTCCCAACGCCCAAGCCGAATTCTTTATCTCAATCCCAGCCGTCATCTAGCCGTTCACGCTCGTCGGGAAACTGGATGGGCCCTCCTCGCTACTCCTCGAGGGGAGGAAAGGGGGGGGCGAAGAGAGGCGGGCCAGCGAACCGAGGCAGGTTCCTGGCAGCCCCAGCCCAGACGAAGTCATCGTCAGGCCAAGCCAAACAACGTGTCACCAATCAACAGCAATAAAGGTACTCCATGCTGGTAGAATTAGCTTCTGCCATAACTGTTGGTTACATGTTACCGATAATCCGGTTATTTTAGAGTGGATATCCAATGGATATCCTATACCATTCGATAAGAAAGTAGTGCAACCATTTCCCCCCCGTAATCAGTTCTCTGCTAGTGACGAGCAGGACATGTCTTTAGCCATAGATAATCTTTTAGACTTAGGCGCCATTTCAATCTGTAATCGTACTGACGGCGATTTCTTATCTCAAATCTTTTTAGCGCCTAAACCAAACGGGGGTAAAAGGTTTATTTTGAACCTCAAAGGTTTAAACAAGTTTGTCACTAAAACTCATTTTAAGATGGAGGACCATAGGACAGCGTCTAAGCTCATACCACAAGACGGTTGCTTAGCCACGGTGGACTTAAAGGAAGCCTACCTCTTGGTACCTATTCGGCATCAAGATCGTAAGTATTTACGTTTTGAATTCAAAGAAACGGAGTATGAGTTTAATGCCATGCCCTACGGTCTATCCGATGCCCCGAGAGTCTTCACAAAATTGATGAAAGAAGTGATTACGTTCTTGAGAAGCAAAGGTTATAAGTCTGTCATATATTTAGATGACATACTTTGTATAGGTGACACTCTCGAAGAATGTTATACTAACGTTAAGGAGACCTGTCAATTGCTCGAATGTTTAGGGTTCATAATTAATTACGAAAAAAGTGTACCGAAACCACAAAAAATATGTCGTTTTTTAGGTTTCTTATTCAATACAGTCAATTTAACCCTTAGTCTACCGCCTCACAAAGTCAATAACATATCAAATTTATTACGGAAATTTTATGCGTTTGCCCAGATGTACAATTAGAGATTTTTCACAACTAATTGGGGTTCTAATAGCGGCATGCCCAGCCAATAAGTATAGCTGGCTGTATACTAAATCGCTAGAACAGCATAAGTTCCTTGCTCTTCAAGAACACGGAAACATCGAGGCTAAAATAAATATTCCCCAATCTATTTTACCGGACTTGCAGTGGTGGCAACAAAACTTAACGTCTTGCAACCCTATGCGACCACAAGAATTTTTTAAGCTAGAAATTTACACAGACGCCTCCAGGACGGGCTGGGGTGCTTTCTGTCAAGGCAACCGCGCCAATGGAGGGTGGAAGGACGAAGAATCGTCTTACCATATAAATTACTTGGAGTTACTTGCCATCCTAATGGCTTTGAAATGTTTTGCAAAAAAAGTTTCTAATTGCTCTATTTTGCTCAGGGTAGACAACACAACAGCGATTAGTTACATCAACCGAATGGGGGGAGTACAGTTTCCACACCTCAACGACCTAACAAAGGTAATTTGGCAATGGTGTGAGAAGCGAAAGATTTACCTCCTCGCGTCGTATATTAACACACGCGATAATATAGAAGCTGACGAGGAATCTCGAAAGATAAATATCGACACAGAATGGGAACTATGTGATTGGGCTTTCCATAAAGTGGTTCATAGTTTGGGTCAACCAGCACTAGACTTGTTCGCTTCACGCACCAACGCCAAATGCGATTGATGCATTTACTATCGACTGGCGTCACGAATTCTTCTACGTATTCCCCCCATTCTCCCTAATTTTGAAATGTATCAGGAAAATCCTTGACGACGAAGCCACTGGCATTTTGATATTTCCACACTGGCCGGGACAAGGCTGGTTTCCTCTTCTCAAGAAAATGTTGAGATCGGAAATTATATATTTCAAACCTAACAGAGGCCTTCTATGCTCACGTCTCAGGACACTGCACCCGCTGCACGGCAGCCTTACCCTGGGGGCCGCGACGCTCTCAGTCTCGCGTTCATGAGACGCGAGACCTCGGACGTAGCCTTGGATTTGATGTTAGCCTCAATATCTGCAAGCACACTAAAACAGTATTCCGTGACATACAAACTATGGTGGCAGTTTTGCAACGACAAAAATTTAAATTTTTTCTATGTTACCGTAGCATCCGTTATCACTTTTTTGGTCGATCTCTTTAATAAAGGTGCTTCATATGGCACTATTAATAGCCACCGATCTGCCCTAACATTACTCCTGGGGAATAACGTAGGGTCAGATGAACTAATGAAGCGGTTACTGAAAGGCATTTATAAGAAAAAGCCTTCGCGCCCTAAGTATACGTGTACTTGGGACCCCCAGGTGGTTTTACATCACGTATCAAATTGGTACCCTAATACCAATATTACGCTAGAAAAGCTAACTAAAAAGCTTACTATCTTATTGGCTTTGTGCACCGGGCATCGAGTCCAGACTCTGTCCCTTATAAATATAAAAAATATTAGGCAATCTCCCTCTGGGTTAAGCCAACCACTGCTATTCCTACCGTATTTTGTGGGTAATCCGGCCATTTGTGCAGCGAAAACACACGACGACTATCGCGAGGCCACCGCGGGGTTGCGCCCCGCCGGTATGGACAATCTTCTCTTGACATTTAAGAGGCCCTATAGGAAAGCCACCTCTCAAACGATTGCTCGCTGGATCAACAGACACTAGCGGAGAGTGGCGTGGACGTGACGGTGTTTGGGGCGCATAGCACGCGTCACGCCTCCACCTCCGCGGCAGCCTTCGCTGGTGTCTCGGTAGATACGATCAGCAGGACGGCTGGCTGGTCAAATTCGTCATCAGCCTTCGCCAGATTCTACAATCGCCCTTTAACTGATCAAGGTATCTTTGCGAGGACCGTATGCTCGATTGATCACATCGATGATACTTAATTGTGATAAATTATTATTATGAACCTAATTTAAGAACATTTGTGAGACTTTTTGTTATTATAAGAGGTACAATACAAGTTGTTATTTTGTTTTTTCTAATGATAATCATAAATAAAAACAGACATTTGTTACTGATACAGTATACCTATATTTTATTTCATTTACAAAATCATAGGTACTTACCCAATACTTAACTTATACTCTAAACATCTACATGGTTATATCTGAAGAATAAAATGACGAAATATAATATAAGATCAAACGAACTTCTGGAAGTGAAGTTCGATCAATATTATATGAGTCATTTTATTCGAAGATATAGCAACCCACCCACTCCAATCAGCAGTATCAAAGTTTATTAACTCTAAAGAATGACAGCTAGCGGCGGTGGCCGTAGGGTGGCGATGTGAAAGAAAAAAAAAAGTATGAAAGTGTAATCGATTGAATTATCGATTTCTTTAAAAACGTGCGACATCTGCCTTGTAGGCTAAAAGGACTACATGGTTATATCTTCGAATAAAATGACTCATATAATATTGATCGAACTTCACTTCCAGAAGTTCGTTTGATCTTATATATTATGATTGTGCAAAAAAGGAAACCCAAATTGAGGTCCACGCGAACAAAGTCACGTGCACAGTTAGTCAATACAATAAAATAAAACTATACTTATCTTAGATCTTACCATATGACGTCATGCGTAGATTCAATAGAAGTAGAATAACTGAACAATAATTTCACAGTGGAGTAGTAAGTCTTCGGTAGTATAGTGGTAAGTATCCCCGCCTGTCACGCGGGAGACCGGGGTTCGATTCCCCGCCGGAGAGACTCTTTTTGAAATTTGCATATTTGGCATTTTTGTAATATTGAAAAATCCTTCAATTTTATTCAGTGTTTTGTAGTGAAAATTATGTGTTATTTGAAATTTTAGTTTTTCTATTACCTGATACCTGTATATAAAGAGCATAATTACAACACTATAGTAACGGCCGTTATTCATAATGGTAACTCACCATATATTCCCATATCACCCAGTTTCCGACCACCCTAAATATGTCTGTCCAGTGTTTATCACCACTTTCCATATATGGTCGGAATCAGGGCGTGTAAGATTTATAGTACCCGACAATGGTCCATTTAGACCTGTCCGGCGTACGGCCAGTAGCGGATGGTACTGCAGTGCTTTAGACTTTTATACTAAGTACACATATAGGTATGTACTAAATATCGTAGGTATGTACTTTACGAATCAAACAGTAGTAAAAAGAAATGGTGGTCAGTGATGCCGTCATAAAAAAAGAAAAGAAAAAGATTGTAATTACTATTAGGTTTTGATGTATATTTTATGTGTGAGTATTGCTGGTAGACAAATGTTGAAATAAACATTTTCCTTAGTATCAGTACTCAGCTCAGCAGTAGCAAATATGGGTTATCATTTTAAGAATGATATTAAAAAGTCAAAGTCAAAAATCATTAATTCTGCATAGATCATTAAATCGGCACTTATAAAATGTCGATGCAAAAAGAAAAATGAAAGACTAGTTTAGCAAATACACCATCGCTGCACCGGTTCAAAACGCAGCTCCAACCTGAGGAGCGGGCATTTTATTCGGTTTAATTACAAACATAGTCTGAATACAAAAATTCACTTGAGTAGCATAGTTGAGCGTACAGCTCATTACCAAGCTTGTTTAGCATTCAAGTATTCTTGGATTTAAAAACCTTTCCGGCACAATTTAATTTTAACTACATTTTTAAATTTATTCACAGGTAAATCCCTAGTATCATTAGGGAGCTTGTTAAAAAGGCGTATACAATTGCACTGGAATGAATGACTAATTTTTGAAGTCGACTACCACAGACTTCAAGATTCTTTCTGTGTCTGGTACGTATGTTATGCTTGTCACAAACTAAATATTTTTCCTTGAATACATTAGGTAATCGAAAATGTATTGTGACACTACGTTAGAATGTCATTTCTTTAACTTTTTCGAAGCGAGACGAAGGGAGATGTCCCAATTAAGCAGTCCAACAGGGGAAGCACCTCCACTCTACATCACTTTTTTATACCACTTAGGTGGCAGACAAGCACACCTGATGGAAATTGACAGAATTGCAGAAGATAAAACAGGTCAACCTTATGTAGTGATTTCGGCTCACTTTTAATGTTGTCAGTGGGGAGACCAAAGGCTTGTCCTGCTTTGTCTTCTGCACTGATGGCACAGGGTCAGCAACACGAGTGTGACTCCTTTCAAGCTACGTACGCCCATTGGCCACGGTAACAAATTGACAGCAGACGAATGCTTGTCTGCCACTTTAGACTGTATTTTACTGTCTCTATCTTAGTGAGTTCTAAAAGAATTGGAAGAGCTAATTAGAAATGAGTTCTTCCATTTAGTCCCATTCTCTCTGCGATAACCGACATCCATGCGGGTGGCGCCACGAGCAACAGCTAGTCTTATATAGCCTGCATCTTAAACTCCTTTCTTAGGGGATGCCTATGTCATAGCAGCTTTATGCATGCAAAGTCTCAGCCCAATCGGTTTAAAATTGACAAAGGTTCATACAAACTTTCATTCATTATTTTATCCCCTTAATTAAAATCCTATCTTAGCGGATGCCTACGTCATAACATCTACTTGCATGCCAAATTTTAGCCCAATCCATCCAGTGGTTTGGGCTGTGCGTTGATAGATCACTATGTCAGTCAGTCAGTCAACTTTAATTTATATAATTTAGATAGGAGCTAAAAGTAGCACAATATCTTGCACAAAAAATATTTTGAAATAAACACTAAGAATCCTGCATTTTTCTCACTAACCTTGACAGGTTGGTGAGACCAGGTTACTGAGATATTTCGAATAATATTTAAATAGTACGTCTATTGATAAGATTCAACCAAAGTTTATTATCATTAGAGCGATAAGCCTTATACAATCACTAATTAGTAGATTGAGTGATTTACTTTTATTATACTTACTATAACTAACTACTTTGCCCAGATGTTATATTGATCGTTTTCAGTGAGAGTTTTTCGCACGTTAAAAACATAAATATAAATTATATTCAATTTTGCTTTCTAAAAATTAACAAAAAAGTATTTTTTCTTCTTAATTATTTTTAAAGACCTGGTAGATATAGATTTAGTAAACAATATGATATATAAATAAACTATTGCAAAAATTGTTTCATGATATTTTAGCTGAGCCACCGAAAATTCCTTACTATGTAGAACTAGCCCAGCATAGTCAGATTTTGAAAGAAAATATCATATCAGCATGAGATCTGTTGAAAATGAACAGGAAAAATATATTAATAAGTTTAAAATATCTTACAGTTGAGCATTACCAAAAAAAATTGACAGGGACATACTCGTACACCCTTTACCATTTATAGTTGATAGAATTTAATTAAATATCGAATGAAGCAACGTTTTTCAAAGCATGTTCATTTAAAACAGTTTGGATCGTAGATAGCTGTCAAGTTCGGACATAAAATAGTTTGCGACGCGTGTCTAATGTAATTAAATTTGGAATGGGGTCTATTCCCTGATCGACGTTCCGACCCCCTAGAACTGGAGATTTCTAGTCGAGAGATTTCTCACGAGTTGACTAGTTCGACGGTTACACCGAAGTGCAATGGATCCTGGAAGACATTGCAATAAGTTTAATTAGTAAAATTTGAAATTCTATGCTTTCATCCGCCATTTCTCTCTAGAGAGCATCATGCTCTGAAGACACTCACGGACCACAGTAGAACAAACTCTTTCTTATGTCGTACCACTATGTTCGGACGGTCAATGTAATTTTAGTTTTATATTTATACTGTCGCCCGAGAATGGATATTTAATAATAGTATTTATGTATGATATTATGCATATATATACAATGTTGAGAATAGTGTCACCGAATGGTAAACCAATTACAATGTTCAAATGGTTCAATGTTCATTAATAAATATCTCATGTTTCATTCCAAGTTACGAGCACTATTACGAGTATAACCAGTGATCAGTAGTATAGTGAAAATAATTAATAATTTATTCCAGTAGTGATATCAACCAATGGTTTGCTCCTAAGGAGCCTCTTCATCTACCTTGAGAGGCTCGTGACTTATAGGAAATAAATGTGGTCCAAGATGCAAAAAGCAGTCTTTCTGGATAATGCCTGAATATTGCAGTGGTTCTTCTGCCAACCGCTCTAATTCTCAGGCAGACTAAAACTTACGTGACCGGTTTTATCTCTCGTGATGCAGCTGAATGTGGACCATAATAATACAATATTAATAAACAGGAGTTAATTATAGGGTACACTTCGGTGTAAATCTCGCAGTCCATAAAGCATTTCTCCAGCATCCGATTTATCGCGAACCTTACTCGTGGCTCGCAGTAACAAGACGCTCGAGAATAAAACATGAGTACACCTGACCAATGAATAATTTTATTTGCGTATTTATTTATGAGATGAAGTCAATTTATTTTATCCATTGGATACGCTCTGCCAAGGCGCTGCAATAGTGCAGATCAATAAATATCAGGAGTGTATGTGTTAGAATTTTGCAAGGTAAAGCAGATCAAGTCAGTCTTGGGATGTGTGACTCTTCGTGAAAGCCCGGTTACCATACAAGCATTTAAGGCAGTCGTTATGGGAGAGGGATTGCACCATCCTAACTCGGAATGGGAGACATAGGCGTCACGCTATTTCACTGCACTGCCATCTGGTCTCTTGCCATTAGAGGGATACGTAGAGAGTCTCCGAGCAGCAATTTTATAAACATTTACACTTTATTTGAGGTTGGCAAAATTGCGGCAATTCAAAGAAAAAGAGACACAACGCAATTACAGCTATCTTCGTGCATGTTTTATTTATTGTCAACCGGGTGTTTGTTTAACAAAAGTGAACAGATACAGATAGGAAATAATTATTGGAATATTAAAACTATAAAGGATGTGAAGGAAGACAATGAAGTGATCCTATAAGGGTTCCGTATTATTCCGTTTGAGGTACAAAACCCTAAAAACGGGTGAAATAAAAAGACTGGTGGTAGAAATCTGGTGGCACAAATTTGTCTCAAGTTTCGACCGGGTTGGTACCACCGTGCACTATCGCGAAAAACCCTCCATAGCAATTCAATTTCGGTTGGATTGTGTTCAGGGGTCAGCAAGTGCATAGCCGGGCAGAGGTGGTGGTTGTCGCAGCACTAGTGGGACCAGTGGGACTTGGCGTAGTCTAGTGGGGATAGCGCGGGGCGACGCGACCTCGGTGTACTGAAATTATATTTTCAGTTGCCGGCTGTATCTACAGCTCCAATAAAATATTAACCTTTAACAATATACATGGATGAGCATTGGGTATTTGACTAACTAGTCAAATTAGTTAGGTAGGTATTTTTTAATAAACGCCAACGGTAAGTTATAAGGAAACTTGTTTGAAAAATTTTTTTGTGACGTCATAATATTTAATGGTCAAATCGTTGGGTTAGGTTGGGTGAATGATCAAAAATAAATAAAAACTATAAAATAATAACAGACGCAACTTTTACTGCTCTTTTACCATTCTTAATTTAATGTGCTTATTATATAGATAATTATTTAAAAATAAAACTACTGGAAAATATTCAATTTAATTTTTCACTGCATTGACATAAAAATGTATTAAAAATGAATAATGTTACATTTAAATCATGACCGCCATTGGTTATCCAAGTGTATTCCAATCATGGCTATTGTGCAGTCGTTCGTTCTTTCATTCTTGCATTTATTCACAACAAAAATGTGAAAAAATAAGGTTTTGCTGGAATTTACTAAAAGTCTATTACGTATAGCAGCCGAAAGAAACCAATGACCTCAAATTTACCAGGAAAATTAATTAACCATCGAGAAATTAGAAATAAATTTGGCAAGTGTTGGACATTGCCTTGAAATTATAGCGCTTTACATAATTTTACTGTAAGGTCATTTGGATTTTTGACACACACAGTTCACAGAGGCAAGCTGCCTATCTTAAAGCTCCACTCTCTTGGTACATTACATTACGCATTCAATCATTTTTCGTGCTTGAGGCACAGTTGTGGGGAGAAAAGTCCCGTTAAAAGTAGCTTCTCGGCGCGAGATGCTTCTAACATTTATTGTTTTTATTCGATATGTCAATTTATGTACTCGATTGTACCCTGGTTTTGTATCATAAGTTTTAGAAAATTGTTGTATAGTGTGAAACCTTGACTTTTTTTGTATCAGGTTCTTGGCTTTAAAGGTTATTATCGAACTTATTGCAAGCAAATACTGGTAACAGACCACATAGATTAATAAATAATTTTGTTTTTACATGAAAAAGTGGTGCTCTTCCTTTATCTCAGTTTACTAAACTATAGTTTGTCTTCGTTTTCCGCTGCTACATTCAAAATTACTTCAACTGTAATGACAGTCATTAATTTTCCATCAGTACTTATCGTAAATATTTATGGTTTCTGTCAAAGTTTACGAAAATAAAATATTGTTAAACATAATTTTATACTTTAATGTACTAAGGAGTAGAAAATAATTTATAAACAATTATTGAAATAGATAATATAGAATTAGTTGAACATTGTGTAGGTTCGTAATTTTATGAAATACGCTCAGTCTTGAACCCAGATTTGACTGAAGACAGTCAATATTACGTTTAATTTGTCACAATCGGTTTAGAACCGGAGAGAGCAGAGAGCAAAAGTCGCGTTCGCTGAAATACTCTCGGGCGGGGCGGCGGGTGGAGGGCTAGTAAATATAATATTTTCCAATTCAAATATGTCACACACACACACAGTTCCGTATAGAACAAAAGCTTCGATTGTACGAAACACACTGATGTTATATTTGCATTCCAAAGTTCCAACTGCAACTATATTTGCCTTGAGTCTCTCGCGTCTCTCGTAGTTCCGAATATTGGGCTAGTTTATATACAACGTTCGTTCCTATTACGATTTCAGAATTATGTTTAAGACATGGGAAGCCACACAGCGATATACGCCAGTAGCATCCAATGGTGCAAGCTTTGGAGCCTAAGTTCCCTTCTTCTTCGCATTCGGTTCGGGTCATTGGTTGTTATACACATATTGAATATTTCCACAATATTTTTTATTAGATCTGACCAATTTCGCCCTATGGTTTGCTTAAAAGTCTACTATTATATTTAAGAACATACTTCTTAAACATTACGACACTCGGCCATATATCATATGTGGGTAGTTGTAAAATCATGTATAAAAAACAGTACAAGTACAAAAAACATCCCCAAAATTTGTGGCAATAATATTTAGATGGTCCATAAGATATATTACATTTAAAATGATTAGTGTTATGTTTTCCACTTACAATGTCAAATAAATAATTATATATTATGAATGTCAAAGATGCCGTAAGTTGATACCGGTCAGGTCTAATAAAAATACTGTGGAATAAGTACAAGGGTGTTTTTTCAATATGTGTAATAACAAAATCCACCAAGTGCCTTTAATCAACAGTATAAATTGTTATTTGATGGACGATACCCACACATTTATTTCCCTCTTTTGACAATCTCAGGATCATTTTAAGTGGGCGTGAAAACTCTTCTAATGAGACCGTTATGGGATCACCATTTTAGGATAGTTGAAGTGGTGGCCTTTATGTTCTGGGCTTGACTTCTGCTTACTAACATTTAAACCTTCACGTTCCATCATAGCTTCATACCATTCAACGTACCATTAACAGACTGAATATAAAAAAAATAAAGAGAAAAAGACGTTCTTGCCTAGTATTACATTACAGATACGGTGTGTTTTAGATTCTTTGTCGAGTCTTTTCGTGGAAGCTTCATTGCCAACACAAGTATGCCAACTGTATTTGTGTAATAAACTGCAATTTACTTTAGTTTATATTTCATTAATGAGCTCCAACGGCGCATAACTCACCGCTACGATATGCTGTAGCGTAATAAGGGCTTATTTGCTATGAACAACTTTAGAGAATTTATGGTGCGCTGCTCTAATAACACTATACCTCTATAATTTAATGATTGAGACCCACAATTAAGCGACAAAATTGTGTTAAATCTTATTATAGTAATAATTAAAATATGTCCTTCATTCCTGGAATGTGAAAAAGCACACACACAAATGTAACACTCATACCATTATCAGAGAATCAATAGCATTTCAAACAGTATTTAGAGTTTACCCTAGCCTACCAAAGCAGGGTGAAAATAGAAGTACAATGGATGTGTTCTATATCTAAAATATCGTGGGAATTTGACGCAAATATTACACTCTATAATGAAACAATTTCGACGGATCGTATGTTTATGGCGATTTATTTGTAGTTATTTGATTATTATTTAGCCGCGTGGTTCCCGGCATAGTAGATTTTAGACCACCCCATCACTTCGCATGCAGTGTCGTGCATGGCAACTAAGGGATAGGGCTGTTAAACATCAGACAGATATATACAGTCCAGACGCAGCTTGAGTCAACAATAGTGCCCGGAATACGGCAAGAGTCTCACCCCCGATTACGTGGTACCGAATACAATTATTGGTGAAATGTGGTTGTTAAATCAGCTCTGCCTAACCCTCCAGAGATAAATGCATGATCTGTATTTTACGTGAGTTACAAGAATGAGATATTAATAATAAACAAATTTGCAAAAAATTCCAATAGTTCAAATTGAGCATAAACAGAAACTCGACGAACCGAGACAGTACTCCGTCGGTCGCGAGTTCGAGACAAACTCGACTCGCAGTAAGTTAGTACGGAACATACTTCAAAATTTATTCTGGAACTTTTCTTATTCCTAAACTTTATCCGCATCCGAAATATATTTGGCTAACTCGATCATTACGACTGAACAGTCGCATCACAAAGATACTCAAACAGAATCACACGTAGCAATCAGCTTTGTGCATGGGCCACTTTATAGAAACGATTTACACCAATTCCTGAATGTAGGTCAGATAGAGAAGCCTGAAATTTTTACTACTCCATGAATGTAGATAGTCTTTGAGTCAAAGAGCGCTGCTGCAATGATTTATTTATGTTGCCGTCAAATCAGAAACTATAGAACGCATTCAGCTCATATTCGAATAGACTCCTGTGTTAATGATGAAATACATTCATACATACATACATATAATCACGCCTTTATCCCCCGAGAGGTAAGTATCGTCTGTAGCTACTAAGACAGACGCTTGCTAATTCATTAGGTTAAGGAGTCGACTTTGCGATTGAGAGGCCCCGGGTTCAAATCCTGACCATTACACCACCGACACGAACCCACTCCTAGCAAAAAAAAGGTAGTAAATCTTGTAATACACGCTCGGAATGACTTCAATTTTTTTCGTACGACTGTGAAAAGCTCATTTTCGATTCGTCACGGTAAATATCAAATATTTTTTGAATAAATAAGATTACAGAACAAGAACGTTAGATGAGAGAGGTTTGTAGTGATAAGATAATATTTCGAAATATACATACCTACATTTTATTTAGGAATTTCGACTTAATCCTAACGATTTGCGATTTTGCCTAGTGTGGGGTCAAAGTTAATCATTGTAACATACTTTTTGTCAATAAATGAATTTTTATTTTATTTTATTTTATTTTATTTAAAATAAAATTTATGTACTTGCATGTAATATTTATAAATAGTATCTATATACCTAATTATTATCATGATAATAATATATGATTCTTATTAACATTTTCCTAAAGTACCATAATAAATACCAATTTAGGAATATACTTATATATTACTAAACTCGAAATACAACTCACTGAATAATCATGAAATCTCAAAATCTTAACTTGAAATTTGGCAGGTACGATTTTTATAGGGTGTAGACATCTACTAAGAACGGTTTTACTAAAAAACACCCCTAGGGGGGTAAAACGGATCCACGCGTACAAAGTCGTGGGAATATTTTTCAAAGAAAATTGACGGCTTCGATCGTCGTTGGAAAGTCGTTATAATTAAAACTCAGAACGATTTCATCCGCGATGATAGCGCAAACTGCCGGGATTAAAAAGTTTGTAGACGGAGTACCTATTAACTCTTTGATAGTCAACAAAAAAAGGTCCGCTTTGACAGTTCACGTCCATGAAGTTCTCTATTTTTACCCGATCCTAATGTTCGAAAGGTAATAAAATTTTTCATTGACGCCCACTCAGCTGAGTGTTGTGCAAAACGATATTTTCATATTGTATCCAGACTACAAATAATTTAAATTGATCAAGAAATATTTTTAAGTACACACCACTGGTTTAGACCAATTAATAACTGAATTTCACCAAAATCATAACCTCATCCAGCTGATCCGGTGTGGCAGATTATTAAGCGTCCACCTTTCCCCATTAGCACTTATGAGTAAGATACCTTGGTATCGTCCGTCCAAGATTGCGGCAATTCAGAGTTCAGACAAGTCTCATCGATAGATATGACAGTGTCCCAATTTGTGACTTAGTGCAATTCCCTCAAAAATGGTACTCGATGCAAAGTGAATAACAGGCATATCCCTCGTACCCCGGCCGACTCCGGACTCGGAGAGGGCCATCTCTCTCGATCTGGCCCACTCCTTAGGTGTGGGAACCACAGAGTCCCCAACTCGTCCCCGGAACGGACTTAATATTCTTTTTGACAGCAAACAAGACCCCCCCACCGTCTTGTTTATTAATTTGTGTACTAACCGTATCTCTATCCCTCCTGTATACAGTGTAGCGGTCATCGAACAACTCACTAGTGAGAACTGAAATATTCAACCATGATTCCGTAACAATTATAATGTAAAAGTTGTTACAGCAAACATTGCGATAAAAAGTATCAACTTTTGTACGTAGACCACCACAATTCTGGTAGTAAATTTGTTGGTTGCGCCGATGGTAGAATTTGTATTTTTTTTGCTCAATAGTAGTAATTCAAGTCATTGACGCGGAAACACACGCTTCCTGTACCCATCTCCCTCCCGCGCTACCTTTTAAAGTGAGATAGCAATAGTTTCCGCACCGCTCAATTGTCAAAATAGACGCATATTCACTTCGCACTTTGAACTAATAAACAATGGCCGGCGGCGCTCGCGTCTCTCAGAAATTAATAATGTTTGTTGGATTTTAACCGCTTTCATGGACCTTTACCGATCGGATTGTGCCTCTCGTGTGTCCCTCAAGTGATTTAGTGATGTGGGCGGCAACTCCTGAGCCAGGAAGAGAAGATCGGTGCACCGGCCGCGACGGCACGTGGCCCCGTGAAGGTTAGTGCATCCTCTCCTCATTTCTCGTGTTGCATTCATTGCCTAAACCACATCCGCGGCAACCCGATCACCTGTCTTGTTTGTTGTGTAAAGCGTCAATGGAACAGTTAACTTCACCCCCCGCAAAATACAGTCCACTAGCTCAGGTGGCATGAGAATCGCGCCACCTTTTGTAAACATTTGAATTTTAAAATTAGTAACAAAATAACATGCAAAGTAGTTATACAAGTGGGGTTAAGAGATTCTATTTACATTCTCACGACCATTTATGACAATAACGTTAGATACGTCAGTTTTCTTAACAAATATCCTACCGTTTCTTATCCAGATGTACTTATACCCTTTCTCTCGTGCTCTCAGCCTTGCCATAGCATGAAGTTCCTTGTTAGCCGGTGAGAGATGCTCGGTCACATAGACTGGTGATCGTGTACCCGCATATCCCAAGTCTGTGGTGTTGAGCTTCTTATCAGGGTTCCCTTTGTTGTATTTAATGACAGCCCCGAGCAACTGGTCACGTATTCTTGAGGAGGTAAACTGAACTATTATGGATCGCGGTCGTTTATTGTCACTGTTAAGCTTAGCAACGCGGGTTGCGCCCGTGATATCGTTGTCCTTTAAGTCACACTTGACTACAGAGCAAAGCTGCTTAATAACAGTAAACAAGTTTTCATTTTTGTTTTCAGGCAAACATTGAAGTTCCAAGTTACTCGAACGCGAGTACTGTTCCAATTGGTTTAAACGCTGTGTTAGGTTTGCTACCGTTTTCTTTAAGCGTTCATTCTCATCTGCTATCTCCCTCAACGTTGAGCCAGTAGCAGCATGTTCTAATTGCAGCTTATCAAATTCCTGTGTGTGGAACGAGAGTGAGTCCTTGAATTCCTCTAATTCGGTTTTTATAGGTTGCAACTCTCTGTTAATTGTATCAACTATGGTGGTACTCATCTGCTGTGACATTTAGACATTTTGGACAAGGGAAGTGGAACGATAAATTACACTGTGTACAGGTAATGAAATCATCATTAGAACCACTATCGGTGCAACATCCCCATCGATTCGAGCTCGAAGCCATTATCACCCCTTATAGTGTAGAATATTATATTGCAAGTACTTACAACCTGTGTTATTTACTTTTTATTCCTCTTCAATTTCAATTCGGCTATTGCAGTGCTTAGAATGTTATCGCCACTGGAGTTCGCGAGACAAACGTCGTAAGCGCCGTGTATTTCGCGTCGCTTACACGTTACACCAAATTGATGAGTAATATCACTTAATGGCGGTGCCGGCACAAATTGCAATGATCGAAATTCATAAAATAATTGCTAATAATCACTTTCCCGCCAATTATAGTTACACAGTTCGATCCCGAAATACTTTGAGCAACCAAACACCACTAAATAAACGTAGAACGGCAAGTTTGAACACCAAAACTGTATAAAAGCTTGAGGACGGACAATAACATGCGTGATTGAAGTTATGCTACTCCTATTATATTATTGTACCTACTGTATCACTATTGTACCTACCCATTTTCACAATAAACTGATTTGATTTGATTTGATTTGATTTGAAATTGTTATTTGATGGACGATACCCACACATTTATTTCCTTCTTTCGACAATCTCAGAATCGTTTAAGTGGGCGTGAAAACTCATCTAATGAGATCGTTATGGGATCACCATTTAAGGATAGTTGAATTGGTGGCCTTTATGTTTTGGGCTTCACTTCTGCTTACTAACATTTAAACCTTCACGTTCCATCATAGCTTCATACCATTCAACGTACCATTAACAGACTGAATATAAAAAAAATAAAGAGAAAAAGACGTTCACTCCTAGTATTACATTACAGATACGGTGTGTTTTAGATTCTTTGTCGAGTCGTTTTGTGGAAGCTTCATTGCCAACACAAGTATGCCAACTGTATTTGTGTAATAAACTGCAATTTACTTTAGTTTATATTTCATTAATGAGCTCCAACGGCGCATAACTCACCGCTACGATATGCTGTAGCGTAATAAGGGCTTATTTGCTCTGAATAACTTTGGAGAATTTATGGTGCGCTGCTCTAATAACACTATACCCCTATAATAATTATTGAGACCCATAATTATGCGACAAAATTGTGTTAAATCTTATTATAGTAATAATCAAAATATGTCCTTCATTCCTGGAATGTGAAAATGCACACACAAATGTAACACTCATACCATTATCAGAGAATCAATAGCATTTCAAACAGTATTTAGAGTTTAGTTTAGTTAAACATCAGACAGATATATACAGTCCAGACGCAGCTTGAGTCAACAATAGTGCCCGGAATACGGCAAGAGTCTCACCCCCGATTACGTGGTACCGAATACAATTATTGGTGAAATGTGGTTGTTAAATCAGCTCTGCCTAACCCTCCAGAGATAAATGCGTGATTATATGTATGTAAGTATTACATGATCTGTATTTTACGTGAGTTACAAGAATGAGATATTAATAATAAACAAATTTGCAAAAAATTCCAATAGTTCAAATTGAGCATAAACAGAAACTCGACGAACCGAGACAGTACTCCGTCGGTCGCGAGTTCGAGACAAACTCGACTCGCAGTAAGTTAGTACGGAACATACTTCAAAATTTATTCTGGAACTTTTCTTATTCCTAAACTTTATCCGCATCCGAAATATATTTGGCTAACTCGATCATTACGACTGAACAGTCGCATCACAAAGATACTCAAACAGAATCACACGTAGCAATCAGCTTTGTGCATGGGCCACTTTATAGATACGATTTACACCAATTCCTGAATGTAGGTCAGATAGAGAAGCCTGAAATTTTTACTACTCCATGAATGTAGAAAGTCTTTGAGTCAAAGAGCACTGCTGCAATGATTTATTTATGCTGCCGTCAAATTAGAAACTATAGAACGCATTCAGCTCATATTCGAATAGACTCCTGTGTTAATGATAAAATACATTCATACATACATAGGTACATATAATCACGCCTTTATCCCCGGAGAGGTTAATTTGCAAGCGTCTGTAGCCACTAAGCTACAGACGCTTGCAAATTCACTAGGTTAAGGAGTCGACTTTACGGTCGAGAGGTCTCGGGTTCAAATCCTGGCCATTACACTACCGAAATGAACCCACTCCTAGCAAAAAAAAAAAACATCGAGTTGCACTCCGGGAGTGCCGGCAGAAGTGAAAACTTGAATATTAACGTATTTTGGAATGGTTAGAGAATAATTTTGTACGAATTGCTTTCATTATCAATATAAAAATAACTATTATTTTTGTGGTGAAATACAATATTCATTTATTGTGCTATCGTACACAAACATATTACATTTTTATTACATTCAAAAATTTAACACTTCAGAACTATTACGATTATTTTACATTAAAAAGTTTATCACCGCCATCACACATATGACAGTCGTGTGACATTCGCGCAAGCGCCCTGCGCTGCCTGTCTTCTCTCCATCCGTCTTACGAATTTTCGATCAGGTCAAGTGTCCTGACGCGAGTTTAGAAATTTTTACATATTCCAAAAAAAGTACACAGCGCCGCTAAAGAAGTTTTCACTTCAAAAAGGTGGTAAATCTTGTAATACACGCCCGGAATGACTTAAATTTTTTTCATACGACTGTGAAAAGCTCATTTACGATTCGTCACGGTAAATATCAAATATTTTTTGTATAAATAACATTACAGAATAAGAACGTTAGATGAGAGAGGTTTGTAGTGATAAGATAATAATTTGAAAAATACATACCTAAATTTTATTTAGGAATTTCGACTTAATCCTAACGATTTAAAATAAAATTTATGTACTTGCATGTAATATTTATAAATAGTATCTATATACCTAATTATTATCATGATAATAATATGTAATTCTTATTAATATTTTCCTAAACTACTATAATAAATAATTTAGGAATATATATTACAAAACTCGAAATACAACTCACTGAATAATCATGAAATCTCAAAATCTTAACTTGAAATTTGGCAGGTAAGATTTTTATAGAGTGTAGACAAGAACGGTTTTACTAAAAACCACCCCTAGGGGGGTAAAACGGATCCACGCGTACGAAGTCGTGGGAATATTTTTCAAAGAAAATTGACGGCTTCGATCGTCGTTGGAAAGTTGTTATAATTAAAACTCAGAACGATTTCATCGGCGATGATAGCGCAAACTGCCGGTATTAAAAAGTTTGTAGACGGAGTACCTATTAACTCTTTGATAGTCAACAAAAAAAAGGTCTGCTTTGACAGTTCACGTCCATGAAGTTCTCTATTTTTACCCGATCCTAATGTTAGAAAGGTAATAAAATTTTTCATTGACGCCCACTCAGCTGAGTGTTGTGCAAAACGATATTTTCATATTGTATCCAGACTACAAATAATTTAAATTGGTCAAGAAATATTTTTAAGTACACACCACCACTGGTTTAGACCAATTAATAACTGAATTTCACCAAAATTATAACCTCATCTAGCTGATCCGATGTGGCAGATTATTAAGCGTCCACCTTTCCCCATTAGCACTTATGAGTAAGATACCTTGGTATCGTCCGTCCAAGATTGCGGCAATTCAGAGTTCAGACAAGTCTCATCGATAGATATGACAGTGTCCCTTTTTTTTTTTTTTTTTTTTTTTACGTGCGCAAAATCCCCACGGATACCTCCCCACCGGAGCCGGTATTTGTGTCTTTGTGCAATTCCCTCAAAAACGATACTAGATGCAAAATTATTAACAGGCATATCCCTCGCACCCCGGCCGACTCAGGGCCATCTCTCTCGATCTGGCCCTCTAGTTAGGTGTGGGAACCACAGAGTCCCCAACTCGTCCTCGGAAATAGGAACAATGACAGGCGGCTCCGCCCGTCACCCCCAGGCCTGCGCTCATGGGGATCGGAGGTCATTCATCGGTGTCTTGTATATGAATACAATTTGCTTTATTACTGTAATTAAATAAGTGGCTTTGCCAAAATACAGATCCAGCCTATCGTAATGTTTTCATTTCATTGTTCTCATTTCGCGATTTCTTTTGGTAATTGAGAGGAATTTTTTGAAACTAAAATATTAATTGAAAGAAAGTTGATATTTCGTAACATTTCAAAATACTTACATTATCTACATATATACATATATTCACGCCTATATCCCTGCTCGACGGCCGGTGGGATTTCAGGCAGCACTTCCGAAGTCTGGGTCGAAAACTGGTGGGCACAGCCAATGCTCTGGCGCGGCTACTGCCCAACCTGAGGGGCCCGGAGGACTCCTGCAGGAGACTCTACGCGGGTGTCGTGCGGACCATGGCCCTGTACGGGTGTCCCGTGTGAGCGGACACCCTGAGTGATCGGCATATGCCCCTGCTGCAGCGTCCGCAGCAGAATTTGGCATCATAAGTGGGTACCGCACGATATCATTCAACGCGGTGAGTCTCCTCGCTGGATCGCCACCATGGATCCTGGAAGCGAGATCCCTTTCGGCGCTATACCGGTTTCGAAAGGCGGCGCGGGAGCGGAGTCACGATCCCGAGCCCGAAGAAATTCGGGCCGTGAGATCCCGACTCCTCAGGGAAATGGTGCGGAATGGGAGCTACGACTTGGGCGACCAGGCGTAGGGCGCGCCGGAGAAGCGGCGGTAAGACCCATCATGGGGGAGTGGCTAGAGAGGTCACACGGCAGCCTCTCGTACCGTCTGACGCAGATGATCACCGAGCACGAGTGCTTCGGGAAGTATCTGCGTCGGATGGAGAAAGAGCCAACGTCCGAGTTCCATCACTGCGACGCGAGTGAGGACTCAGGGCCGCAAACGGTCACAAAGTGTCCGGCGTGGGAGACGCCGGGACGGGAGCTTGTGGCGGCCCTGGGAGTGAAGGTTCTCACGCTCTCCACCTTGCTCGTGGTGATGGTCCGCTGTGCGGATGCGTGGGCGGCCGGCGCCTCCTTCTGCGAGCATATAATGCTCGTGAAGGAGGAGGCGGGGCGGGAGCGGCTGCGGGAGTGACGAAGGATCGCAAGCCAAGCTGCCCGCGTACGAAGGCAACTCGGGCGTCAGAGGTCAATGAACGACCTCCGCCGGTGACTGCTAGAAGCGGCCGCAGAGACGGCGCGCCTGGCGCGCTTCCCCGTTTTCCGGGGACGAGTTGGGGACTCTGTAGTCCCCACACACCCGAGGAGAGGGCCAGATCGTGAGAGATGGCCCTGAGTCGGCCGGGGTGCGAGGGATATGCCTGTCAACCTCACCTTCGGCAACCAAAACGACCCACAGGCGGCGTGCGTTTTAGTCGGTTCGAGTCCGACATAACCTCTCCCACCGACTCCGCCGGAGAGGCATCCATGGGAATTTTTTTGCACCTAAAAAAAGGTTCCAAAATGCCTTCAAATTGAGGGCGTGTGGGTATTTTGTGCTAGGTTCCAAATTAGAAGAATCAACTGCTACGTAGCCAAAATCCATGTATGCATTTCCATTTATTACTAATCCGATTTCGATGAAACTTTGGTTAGAGTTCTAAAATAAAAATGAAACAAAGTAATGCAACATTCGCTGGGCATTAGCTGTTCTAAATTCCAGCTAGGTATTGGCTGTTTAATGTGAAATCAATAGATAAATCTACTTTAAAAATATCCAGTATTTTTCAAACCTCTTACTGAATATAAATTTAATGTAAGTTTGTTTACATTGAAAAATTTCATTCCATGAATGTTTTTTAATAAAGATTCCAGTTTTGGTATAGGAGAATATTTTAAATGAGATAATGAATTATTTGGCGTGTACGATGCCCAGTCTGAATTGGGATTGGTGGCCACTGAAAGAGTTGTTAACGTCGCATATATTGACCTCCATCTTGAACTAGCGACTATTAACTGCCAGGACCGACTCTTAACGTGTCCTCTAAAGCACGGACGCGCTCAGATGCGGTCAATCATACGAATGAAAACTGTACCTACCTACGTAGCTTAATCTGCTGGCCCTCATGGACACTGCAAAAATGTCAATGAATTCTAGACTTTATTTCTATTGTGTTAAAGCCCAAAATGCAAATGAAAAGAATTACATTACACTGTTTCATTTACTCAACAAAAAGAATTCTAATTTTGGACCTTAAAAAGAATCGCACTAAAGTCTAAAATTAATCGAATTCTTCAGCAGTGTCCGTGGTGGTATTGCTTTAGCAGAATCGCGGCCCAGATTGATGACCGAACAGTAAACGATTTTATAACTAAACAATCATACCTACTAGTTTATCTTAATGGTACGTTTACTTTGTAATCGTAGTCCTTTAAATAGATAAACAATTAAGCCGAGCTTATCTATACATCCTTAAGCTAAGTTTCTCGAAACTCTGCTCGAATAGACCCAACGTATTTCTAAGTAAGTACCCACTGAATATTTTGCTTTACTAAATTGAATGAATTTTGCCACTACTACGAATCGATAAGCGATTTCGATTTGAGTGTTAAACTCACATTTGGCACTCACCCTTTTACTCTTATTATTTCCCAGTATTGGGGTCAGCTTTTAACCTAACCAGTTTCGCCAGAATATCAGTTTTCATCGATTGAATACTATCTCTATTTTAAAATGTTACTGTATTTATTGGTTAAAGCTACTATCCCCGGTGTAAATTTCGATATTGATAGCGACACACACGCTACGAGAATTTTATATGGTGGGACTGTACCATTCAAACTAACACAATAGGAGTGTGATGAAACCAATTCAATTTCACACTTTTTTTAAACAGACATGCATCAACTTTTCGGTTTATTTTTCGAATGGCACCGTATGTGCTAACTGTTATGAATTAATAAATAAATAGATACTTTCATAAAATCAAGCCTTTATACCTGGAGGGCTAGGCAGAGGTAAATTAACACTCACATTTCACCAATCATTGAATTCGGTCCCACGTAATAGGAGGTGAGGCTATCGCCGTCTGCCAGGCACTATTTATTTGTTGACTCAAGTCAAGCATCTGAGGCTGAGTCTGGGCTGTATATAGCTGTCTGATGATAAACAGCCCTATCTCTTAGTCGCCTTGTACGACACCGCATGGGAAAAGATGGAGTGGTCCAAATTTATTAGTTCACTGCTGGACATAGGCTTCTTCTAATCCTCTGCCTCTGCATCGAGTCTGTCCCAGCTACCCTTTTGTGGCCCCCAATTCTTATAATTTTATGTTATAGCAAAACCACTGTTTTCACTGCAATAAATGACATTAAGTTTTAGATTAGCCTAGTGGTTTGGGTAATGGACTGCTGAGACGAGGTCTCGGGTTCGATCCCAGGTTTCACCATGGCACACACCAATGACTTTTCTATGCTTTTCGAAGTTATGTGTGTATTTATCGCAGGTTTATAAGTGCCCGGTTAATGGCAATAGGCTCGCCACCTATTACATTGGGACCTAAACATAAACTGGCGAAATGTGGGTGCTAGCACCTCTGCCTACCCCTTCGGGGATATAGGCGTGAGTTTATGTTATGTTATGTCTAATTGATTTAGTCTTAAAGTACAAAATTCAAAGTATATGTGTGTTTTCATTCAGTCTTCAAGAAGCTATTTAAAGCCAAGATCTTCGAGTTCCAGTAGTGACGCAAGTAAATAATTCTGATTAGTTGGCCTTCTGGTTGCCCTTTAATTTATATACTTTTATAGAACGGTTAATTACTGTTAGATGAAAATATATATTTGTGTTTCAGTTCAATTATTAGTATTTAATCATTCGTCACTCCTTTACCCAGTAACGGCCGTGTTTCGATTTTTCCATTAAACGACTGCCATTTGGTCACAACCCACGGGATCAGGCGACATCGTGGTTGGTTTGTAGACCAGATCAGTTTTTAATAAAACCGAATACCTTACAACCCAGTCTACTCTTTGAATGTGATTCTTTATAATTTTTTGAATACACGATTTAATTTCACACATACCGCGGTAGCCTTGTGGTGTGGGCGAAGGACTGCTGAGACGAGGTCTCGGGTTGATGAAATACATGCTGCACAGATTTAAAATTACCGATGAACTGTGCAACAACCAAGGCAAACGTGCATATATGGTCGATATGACAGATCAATGCGCAGGTATTATGAAGGGTAATAAAATTGTGTGACTTATTATCTTATATTATATTGACTTATATAATACAAAAAGAAAAAATCATTTCACTTTCCTAACATTATCAGCAAATACAATAACATAACATAACATAACTCACGCCTATATCCCCGAAGGGGTAGACAGAGGTGCTAGCACCAACATTTCGCCAGTTTATGTTTAAGTCCCAATGTAATAGGTGGGGAGCCAATTGCCATTAACTGGGCACTTATAAATCTACGATAAATACACACATAACTTCGAAAAGCATCGAAAAGTCAGTGGTGTGTCCCATGTGCCATGACTGTTTTAGGAAATCGCTATAGACTGCCTCCGTGGTGTGGCGGTAGTGAGCGTGGCCATTAAGCAGCACTAGTTTATATACAGTGTAAATACAGCACTCTGGAGTGAGCTCTGTGATTGAAGCGAGTTACACGTCCGGCTGATACTGTTCTGCTAACATTTTGTCACAATGATAACCTACTTCTTTGATCGTTTCATATTGATTACAGTATTAACTTTGCTGTCAATGTGTTTAACTGCTAGAGATGATGTGAAAGATATTTGTTGACAGGCTTGCCTTAAAGGATTAATGACAGTATAGACAGTATCGTGAATTATGTAAGTATAAAGTCAAATGGCGGGCTGTTGTCTCTGCCTACCCCGGAGGGAAATAGACCTAAGAGAATGCATGTATGTTTCTTCATCATCGATCCCCGCACAGTGCAAATATTTGTATGCATGAAAGTCGTCCGACCCGGTTTCCATACGAACATATAGATGTTGCAGTCGTTCCGGATAGTTAGGGTTCCAAAAATCCAACAACTGGTCTACCTTCAATGCTTTGATATCACTTTTGGGTTGTGGAGGTCAATGGAAGTTGCTTCACGAAAAATATCGAAGTTTAACCAAATCCGCAGTTAGACCAGTAATGAAAGCTTCGAATGCGACTGCGATTAACTCTGAGATGAAGAAGAATGAAATCGCTATGAGAATGAGTACGAGACGAATATAAATCCGCGAATATGTGTAGATAAACATAGATTTGGAACCCTTTCCCATCCAAGTTAGGCCATCTAGGTAATAGCCCGTCAATTGCTTCTGGCTTTTCCCATCACACCAGCGTCCGTTACCGTCATTAAAACTTTCATTTAACCCCTCTCGTTTCGGATGCTTCTCAATTTCAATTTAATGACTTATAAACATCACTTCGATAATCGTGCTTATCTGTAGTTTTACTTTCAATAAAACTTACAAAGTAAGTACTTAAGACAACATAGTACTGAAATGAATACTGGAAGTGCATTTCAACTGTGGAATGTATATGGTTTTTTATAACGATTACGATATTGGTTATAGGGCATTAGAAGTTTCTAACGGGGTCACACGTTCATAGGCCACGGTAACCACTGCCACTGACTGGTCTCCCACCTGAGTGGTATAAAAATGAAGACCATATACGTCACCTCCATGGATATTATTTGTATCATGGTATCATAGGTTGAAGATAACAACGATTTTCCTGAGAGTAGCCTTCTTTTATCCTTAAATATGCAATTAAACACTAACTCTTCAGCCACCTTTTCAATACAAGGTAATTAAAATACAGCTTAATTAATCCGGGTCAATTTTAGTAATTAGATATTTGACCTTTCGTTGATAGAAGCGTGATTATGTGTTAAATGTATGTATGTATTTGACAAATATCGGTAAGCTATCTTAAAAGAAACTAGAAATTTATTAAATATCTGTTACAATTCATTATTTTACCGAGAAACCTTATTAATGAGAAAAAAGCACATTTTCACTTTGTTAGCTTAAACAGTGCGCGATAAACGGTCGGTCTCGTGACATTCTGCGTGTGACGTCATTAAATAATAACCAACAAACGAAAGTTTCCGTTACGCTAAGTATTTATTTCATAGTTCCGTTATGCGAATCATCAATAAATACTCTTTTTTTTGCTTCATGTGAAATATCGATAAAAAATCTCAATTTCATTTGGTAAAAATAAAATATTGTAAATAATTTTTTTTGTTAAATACATTTCATATAGTACATTACATTTTATATATAAGCTATTAGTAGTATATTATTGGGAACTCTACCCCACATCGTTCGGCCAGGCCTCACTCTGTGAGGTATCGTTCCCAATAATATACTACTTTTCCAACAGATGAATCGGTAAATAATATACTATTTACAACATTAACACATTATTATTTACAACAGATGAAACGAACGCGATGGCATGCAACGCATCAGTCTGTTTAACGCTTTTATGGGTTTCCGTTCAACGATCTACGTTTTTCGATTAACGCTTCCCGTGCAAACGTGAAACAGACTCAGACCTAACACTCAAATAGTGTTCATTGATTTTATGGGATCGAACCATAATAATTAACCAAACAGACTCATACACAACAAAGTAAACCTCATGAGGTTTTTATCAAATTGTACTTAATCAATGATCAACGCTTTATGGAATCGAACCACAATAATTAACGCAACAGACTCATCTCATATCCAAAGTAAATTATCATCAAATAATCACTGTTCACCGCTAATGGGATCGAACCATAATATTCAGCGATACAGTGTCATAACACGACACGATACAGAAAAAAATAAAAATAAAAACAACACGATTACTGAAATATACGATATTTATTTATTTTTGTACTTATGAGCTAAACCTAGGTGGAGACCCTTCAAACACCTCGTCAAGGGACTCCACCAAGTTTTGAAGCTTACGCCACTGCGTGCTGTCGTCGTCGGTCTGGAACTTGATGCGCACCAGCGCTTTCTTCCAAAGTTCCGTCGGCTCCGTTGTGCCGACGTCGCTGGTGGCGTAAACTTTTAAGTCCACATGATAGTGACCAACGGTGTTTGCTGTTCGCCGCTCCGTCCCGTTGGCCACTCTGTTCACGAAGTAAGACAGCACCGCTGATGTTGATGATGCTGAATCAGAGTCTGCCGTCCGACGACTGACTCCGAACACATCGGAAGTCTTTGGGGTATTACTTCTGAAACAATAAATATTTAATTACCTTGAGGATTGTTAAATCACATTGTTGACGACGTCATATAGACGGTCGTCCGTCATCAACATGTTATAATATTAAGATATACCTGTGCCTATACCTAATATAAGTACTCCTGACCAAGTCAACCTCATCTGCTAGTCGATACACCTGTTGATTGACAATCGAGGCTGTGATGCAGGACCCCTTCTCGAAGTTGAGAGTACATCGTCAACCGACAGTCGCTCTCACAAAAGTTAACAACGGTGCAATGCTAAGATAATACACAAAATTATTTAGTTAAAAACCAAGTCAATTACCTCTTAGTAGCCGAAGGGTTTTTTGTAGCTTGTTTGCATTTCTTGCTACTCTTTAATGTATTAGTAGTTGAGCTGTGAAGCGGATGGTCAAATTCTGAGTCAGACCTGAAACATTTAAATAAAACAAGACTGTTAGATAAGCTCCTCTAGACAAGCGACAATAAATTTTGTAGCATATTGTAGAATACGTTGATCAATGTATGGAATCGACAAGCGTTGACGACTGTCATAAATGTCAAAAATACGCGTCAAGTCAATTCCGTACATTTATCAATCTATTCTACAATACGCCAGTCCAGTACTAGGAGGGTGTAGTAAGCCTTCTCGTAGAGCGATACCTATGCTTGAGCCCCTCCGTAAGTAGCGGCATCGCCATGAAACTAATTACTACACTACGATGGCAAAACAAAGTAATGTGCTGCATGCCCATACCGGAGGAAATCATGATCGCTTCCGAGAGCAATAACGATAGCAGGAGCATGTGTATGGAAGGAAGCTATCTAAAGCGAGGAGGGAACGATACCTCACAGAGTGAGGCCTGGCCGAACGATGTGGGGTAGAGTTCCCAATAATATACTACTGCTATTATATCCAATACATTTCATATTTTTGTAATAGTTATCAAACACCCAATTTAAATTAAGTTTCAATCAGCACATTTCTTTAGATCGTTTCGTACGATAATAAAAGTATACACAAAACTCAACATTATTTATAAACTGTCTTGCATTGGCAAATTCATGGATTCATTAAAATTATTTTAAGAAATTCCCATTTATCATTTCAAAGAATTTCAACGAAAGCTCGGGGATTCATAATCTTGCTAATTATTTTCTGAATCAAAAGCTTTTCAAACTTTCCCAATTTGGATTCTGTTAAGGTTAAGACGATTTTAAAGCTGAATTTTGATTTACGCGATCACACAACGCGGACGAATAATCCTGCCATTAATGGAGGGTCTAAAACAATTTATAGCTGTATGAAGACTTGTTATTTCTAGGCAGGTCTAATGTCAATATTTATTATTTGGTCTATTCTATCCCATAAAAATATGATTTAAAACCTTATCCATTGGTATGTTCTATGGCAAGGTGATTATTTCGTTCGCCAATCTTATATAATATTGATCTTCTTTGAGTTTGATCATATAATCATTATTAACTTAACCATGATCCTGGTTGCATTGACTTCAGACTACACCTCAGCTTCTCAACTTTTCTGCTCAATTGCACTCGATCTTTAGCAACTCTTGGTCGGGTCATGGTTATGTCCTCTTTTGCCACGTCTAGCTAGTACGTCTTCGATCTACTCCTCCTACCGTCAACAGTAGCATGACCAGTCTTGACAATATTATACAGACAATAATAAAGGCATAAAACAAATTGGATCCTTCTCCATTACTTGACGATAAAATGTTATCTGAAGTTCACTAATTCTAAAGCTTCTCACAATACTTTCATTGTTTAAGTTGCTGCAATAATAATTGCTAGCTGTTGCACCGCAGGCGTATTTTTGAATAGGGGCTTCCATTCAACGGTTTCCTTGAGTTTATATAACAAAAGGTAAAACGCTGAGAAGCGTAGTGTTTTTGTTTGTTTTTATTCTTAATTAGGGCTATAGAAAATGTTTTCAATAGTTAATTAAACGATATTTGATTGTGATTTGAATTTTGAAGATAAAGGAATTGAAATATTGCAAATTTAGTCCTCTTTAACAATAAATACTCTGTGAATAGTACCTAATGTACAATACTACTAAAAATACCTCTAATGTGGCTATTAATCGTTGTTCAAGGGTGTAATGGAACGAAACAAGCATGACGTCACGCCTTTCAAATCCAAATACATATTTTTCTTCATCTGGGATAATTTCCGCATAAAGAAGAGAAGTAAATGTCAATTAAAGAACCGCGGTAACCTAGTGGTATGGGTAATTGACTGCTGAGACGAGGTCTCGGGTTCGATCCCAGGTTTTACCATGGCACACACTAATGACTTTTTGATGCTTTTCGAAGTTATGTGTGTATAGCAGGTTTATAAGTGCCCGGTAAATGACAATAGGCTCGCCACCTATTATATTGGGACATAAACATAAACTGGCGAAATGTGGGTACTAGCACCTCTACCTACCCCTTCGGGGATATAAGCGTGAGTTTATGTTATGTTTATGTAAAGAAATAAATCATTTACTTATCGTGTAATTTTAGTAGTATAGCAAATTTAGTACACGCTCTGTGATTAATTCAGAACGTTCTCGAATATAAATAGATACCACATCTACGTCATGGCTTTGGAGTGATTGAATAGCTTGTGCATTTTCATTATAATTAGCCACAATTTCACTCCTGCACCGATATCACGGTTATCCAACGCTATCAATTACGTTCTGGTCATGGAGACCGCATGAATATGGAAACGCTACTCAGTGAATTTGGTCATTAGTCAGCAGCAACAGCGCTCTCATGAATGACAATGAATTGGACGCTATATAGTTCTGCGTGCAAACAGTAGGCCATATCCTCCCAACATTATCCGAGGCCGATGTCCAGCAGTGAACTGTGATACGTTAATCAATTGATTGATAGTTCTGTTATTAAATTAAAATTATTTCACGACACATCATCATCTTCCTAGCTTTGTTTCCGGTTGAATCTGATGCTTTTATCTTTGAACCTAGGGTCCTTTTATTAAACGAATTTAATAGGACTAACTGCTGTCTAACCTACCCAGTCCCGAGAAAAAAGTTTAGCAAAAGTCGTAAGAGTAGAAAAAAACAACGAATAAAAAAAACATATTTGTAGATCGAGTATTTTTGATCACCGATTTGAATAAATATGTCAAATATTATAAGGTGTTTAACCAGTAATAAGTGCTTTGTTAAGGGTAAGAAATAATCCACAACGGCGCGTCTCGCGCGCCTCCTCATTTCCGGGGACGAGTCGGGGTCACTGGTCCCCACACCCTAGGAGAGGCCCAGATCGAAAGAGATGGAGGGATGCGAGGGATATGCCTGTTAACCTCACCTTCGGCAACCAAAAACGACTCACGGGCGGCGTGCGTTTTGGTCGGTTCCTCTTCCACCGGCACCGGTGGGGGGGTATCCGAGGGCGCACGTAAAAACAAAAAAGGGTAAGAAATATTATTATTTTTATAATCTGTCATTTATATAAATAGCTAGCTGTAAGAACATTATTATTATATTTTTAAGTCAAGGTGAATTAGTTTAACTGTAACGTGAATATTTCTAAAGTGCTTTGCTTAAGGGACGTTTCGTAGGAGTATATTTACACTTTTTTCGTGAAACCCTCAGGTAATTGCTCTAAAATGACCAAAACAGAAGAGAACTTTTGTTCATAGAAAGTTTTTAGGCTTGAATGATGTGAAGTAAAATCGTTTTATTGTTTTAATTGAATTTGGAATATTTGGATGAAAATAAATAAAATAAATTGGTTCTGGTTTAGTGACAATGTATTTTTATAGGAACTCCCCAATGGGAAACCTTACACACCCCAAATTTTAATTTAATTATTAATTTATCATTGTAATAAAATTCGGCTACTATCTGTTCAATACTGTATTATGGTGCAGTTCTCTGCATTATTGACATACATTTCTCACAGAGACCACATTATTCTCACTTACTATGATCCTAGCAGAGACCTTTTACTTCTACTTTTACATACACATACCTTCGGAGGGTTAGACAGAGGTAAATTAAAACCCACACTTCACCAATAATTGAATTCCGTCCCACGTAATAGGGGGTGTGCCTATTACCGTCTTTCGGGCTCTATTATTGACTCCAGCCATTTATCTGAGGCTGAGTCTGGGGTAAAGCCAAATCCCTTAGTCGCCTTTCACGACACGCATGGTCCAAATTCAACTCTGCCGGGAACCACGCGGCGGTTTTACTTTTAAAACTGTTTTTATACAAGATTTCAAACGAATTGCCCGCTTGATGGCTATAGGCTCGCTCCTTATTGCGTAAGACCGAAAATCGTAGTTGGTAAAATTTTGTTCTAAATTAACCTATTTAACATTAAACTATTACGATTATAATATACAGAAAAAATATATGCAATTACTTATAAAATTACACAAAACTATGCTAACTATACAATATATACAAAAATGAAATAGAGAATAAGAGGGAGACTGCAACTTTAGGCATCGAAAAATTCCTCCCCATCGATCTCTACTGGTACTGTGCCCGAAAGGCTGGCGGCATTACCACGCTGAATGGCGATGCCAATTCTTTGAGTAAAATGTTACAATGTACACCTGTGCCTAAAAAAAATCACTTGACTTGTTTTTTTAGGGTTCCGTATCTCAAAATGGAAAAAACCGAACGGTTTTAAGATCACTTTGTTGTCAGTTTGTCTATCTGTTAAGACCTTTTTTTTGTCGGGAATGGTTGGATAGACCAAGTTGAAATTTGTACCAAATATTCAAATTTGTAACCTCTTCCAACTGGGAAATAGCAAACTTCTAGGTCAACACGATAATAATCTAGAATTATCAAAAAAAAATTATTGAAAATAATAAACCCGACTGATGCTGAAAAGATCAAAACAAGTTTGATAGCACCAGTTTCGATCGTTTCGATCTTTTCAGCACCAGTCGGCTTTTTTATTTTTAATAATAATTTACAAAACAAATATAAAATGGCGTTAATAATTGTTAATAATTTTGAAATCCTCGTTTATTCGATACCCATATTGTAAAATACATTTTTTTTCCTATTTAAATTATGGCATATAACACCTTCCATGTTGATTTTTTTCGCGTCACCTATCTAAGAATACTTGGTTTACCGAAACGAATCTAACGATATATTAACTGAAGAAATCCGACCCATAGTTTGGAAGTTCAGAAGTTTGTTATATTCTTTATTACTTCATGATAAAGAGTATTATAAACTTACATACAAGAAACGCGCGAAAAACATCTTTTTATCGGACTGCCCTTCTTGGCAGTTCGGAAAATTGCCGTTAATGTAATATAAGTTCGTGGCTCAATCATGTTTTGTACGAAACTCTCAGTGCATGAAAGCGACTTGCACTTGATCGATTTTTATTTTGAAATACAAAAAAAAAGATTAATCATTGAAAATAGCTCAAAGGATAATCAAACCATATAACCTTAACCAGAGTTCAGGAAATCTGTGTTAATTGGTGACGAATTCAGTTCATCTGTTGCAGCCATAATTGTCTGCAGTTGACTTTAGTTTATATAATATACCTGCATAAAATGCCTTTTTCATTCAATGATTTATCGCGGCTTTCAAAAATGGCACAAACATAAAATATACAAAAAAATAAAGACTACTTACTTTCGTGAAGAAATAATAAGTCATTATTACTAATTTGTATAAATATAAATAAATATTCTACAATATTCTACACAACGCTATCAAGACCCATGGTAAGCATAGCTTGACTAACTTGTGTTGTGGAATCTAGAATGGGGAAACATACTTAGATACTTTTTTTTTGTAAATACATACATACTAGATATAGAAACACCCAGATCAAAGCAAATAAACATATTCGTGCATACAATTATTTGGCCTGAGTAGTAATCGAACCCGCTCTTGTATGAATTATGAATTTTATATCAATAAGATTATCATCAGAGGAAGAATACGAGAAATCACCACTCCGTCTCATCCGAAGGGTGGCGTCCGAAGGCGACTTACCGCAAAACAAAACCTGTCAAAATCATGACCCTCCTTTTACTTCGCCGTAATCGGGTAATTAAGATAGTTGAAATTATTTTTTATTGACTTTGCTGACGAAGAGACTTGCACATCCATTCAATTAATGTTAATTATTTAAAGTATTTTAAAAAGATATTTCATTGAATGATTCATCGTAAAGGAATGGTCCGTCTTTGTACAATCTTTGCGTATTTGTGCAAAAAGTTTAAATAAGTAAATAAATGGCAACCTTTTATAAATTCGTTTTGGTAGCTAAAACCGTCATGAATTTATTTTTCAAATTCAGATAAACCAGTTTCTAGGTATTTGCGACATAATACGCGTTATATACACACAGAAAGTTGGTTTAGTGGTCGACTCGTACAGATGCAATAGGTGCTTGTGCGAAATGACCCTTTTTAGAATGTATGTGTTTATATTACACTAGCTTTTGCCCGCGGCTCCGCCCGCGTGGGTGTCGGTTCCCAGGGTAGACAACCCTTATCACTAAGGGGTATGAAATATAGATGTTGGCCCATTCTCAGACCTACTGAATATGCTCACAAAATTTCATGAAAATCGGTCAAGCCATTTCGGAGGAGTACGGGAACGAACATTGTGACGAGAATTTTATATATAAGATAATATATACTTTAATAATATTTATTGACATTTCTTAGAGATTGCCTTGGTGATTTGCGCATTTTACAGCTAACAATTAAATATTATTCAAATAAGATGTGTACTATAAAAAAACATTCTTTACACTTTATTAAATGGTAATAACTTAATAATTTTTATTAATTTTACAATCATGTCAAGAAATAATTTATAAATATTAAACACAATAAAACTAAAATAACTATACAACTTATAGCTAAGAACAATTATAATGCGTCGTGGAATTCCTCCGCATCGCAAGCCTCTTGTGGTAGCGTTCCCAGAAGACTGGCAGCATTGCCATGTTGTATGGCAGTGCTTATTCTCTGACCTAAAAAGACCAGCTTTCTGGTCACGAGAAGCGTCGACCATACGCTTCACAATCACACGGAAGAGGTTGCGAGCGCTCGGACCCCATGACCCCAAAGTCTCGACTCCAAACGGCACAAATTCATAATCTCCGATGAGATTGGAGTATTTGCGCTACTTGAGAGCCTCTGCAGAAGCAGCAGCAGCACCAGCACAGCCAGCCGTGCTAGTTATATGGGTAGGAGTCATGGTATCATCGCATGTGGCGTCCCACACCAGAGTCCTACCCATCTTCTATGGCATTAACGACATGCCATCCTGTCTCTTGCCATCGTCACGCGCCAAACCGTTTGGTTCAAGTACAGCTGGTATAGCGGTGACAAGAGCACTGCGGATTATGTCGTTGAGGCTGGCGTGCCGTGGAATTCGCCCAACGCTCCTGCAGCACGACAGACTATGGTGTCCGAGTCTATCAACGGCTTCTCCACAATGGCATTGATGCGGAGAAACACACTGTGCACCCAAACGGTGACAAGTTGCGATGTGGAAGGTAGTGTCATCTAACATAGTCCCTACGTTAGATGACAGAAGAGCTTGTACCCAAAGACCCGATTCCCACACTCCAACCGCCAGTAAACGGGCACGCTCAGCAGCATTGAAACATGTATTTAGTAATATTTTTCCAACTAAGCTACAGAGCGGCCCGTCCCACTGACGCTGTGAAAACATTCTTGATTGTTATGCTAAAAGTAATCTTCAACTAAATAACACACTGCTTTGTTTGATATTTTACGACACATTACTACAAAAACTATTTACAATTATGGTATTGATTGTACATGCATTTTATAGGTCGGTATTTGTTTTTCATGGCATAGTTGGCATAGTCGTTATAGCAAAACATTAAACGCGGTGTAGAAAAGTTTTTAGAAGAAACATCGTGAGTTCTAAGTAAAACATCTTACCCGTCAGTTTCCCATAATGCTCTTGAAGTTATGTGAATCTGCCAAAGCGTTTAAAAGCCAGTGACATACGCTACTACCAATCCCTTTCATACTGAGTAAACGTTCATTGGGACAGTTCACGAACAGGTTTGCTGATGTCAACTGAAAAAGCTTTACGTTCTGCTATGTACAATCATTTTGAGAATAAAATAGAATAATATGGAACGGATGAAACGGAACGGATCAGAACGGAACGGAACTGAACGGAAACGAACGGAACGGAACGGAATGGCACGGAACGGAACGGAACGGAACGGAACGGAACCGAACGGAACGGAACGGAACGGACCGGAACGGAACCGAATGGAACGAAACGGAACGAACCGGAACAGAATGGAACGGAACGGATTCGGAAATTTTGGGAATTGGGTATTTTCCTGTAGTTCAAGTAATTTATTTCACTGGGTTTATTTTTATTTTTACGGGTTACTGGGTTAAAAGAGCGGTATAAAAGGCATTGGTTCATTTTTTGTTTGATCATCCACCCAACCTATATTAGTTAATAATTTGACTATTAAATATTATGACGTTTCAATTATTCATTTCATACAAGTTTCCTTATAGACTTAGAGCCCGTGAACGCCAGACTTTCGTCGTTTTATAAAAGCCCACCCAACACTTTTAGGTTAGGTTAGCTTTGGCAGATAAACTAAATGGTACTAAAAATGCGAGAAAAGGGAACTCTACTTTCGTCAAATAACAAAGTGTGATTTTTAGGTGTTACCTTCAAAGTATTATTAGAAATCACGATATTCATAGCCATACACTTTAACATCATGGTAACATTTTTTTTATACCACTTAGGTGGCAGACAAGCGCACGACCCACCTGATGGAAAGTGGTTACCGTGGCCTATGGACGTGTGTAACACCAGAGAAGCCACACTCGCGCTGCCGACCCTGTAAGCACAGAAAGAATATGTTTTGCTATAAAAGCTGATTTTTATACGACATTTCCTAAAATTCTAGGATAAGCCAGCACCACGGGTGCTTCGGAAAGTAGATACTTTCGTCGGATGGAGAAAGAGCTAACGTCCGAGTGCCATCACTGCGACTAGAGCGAGGACTCGGGGCCACCGAGACGAGAGCTTGTGGCGGCCCTGGGAGTGAGGGTTCTCACCTTACTCGTGGCGATGGGCCGCTGCGCAGATGCGTGGGCAGTCGACGCCTCCTTCTGCGAGCAAGTAATGCTCGTGAAGGAGGAGGCGGGGCGGGTGCGGCAGCGGGAGCGACGAAGGATCGCAAGCCAAGCTGCCCGCGTACGAATGCAACTCGGGCATCGGAGGTCGTGAACGACCTCCGCCCCCCATTAGCGCAGGCCTGGGGGTGACAGGTGGAGCTGCCTGTCACCCTGGCAGAAGCAGGCCGTGGCGGTAGCGCCTGTAGTCCCCACACCCGAGAAGAGGGCCAGATCATGGCAGATGGCCCTGAGTCGGCCGGGATGCGAGGGATATGCCTGTCAACCTCACCTTCGGCAACCAAAACGACCCACAGGCGGTGTTCGTTTTAGTCGGTTCGAGTCCTAACCTCTTCCACCGACTCCGGTGGGGAGGCATCCGTGAGGATTTTGCGCACGTAAAAAAAAGAATGGATAAGCCGGCACCAGAAGGTGAACTTGCTCTAAAATAAATTAGGTACTTAAAGTTTTTTTAAAGTCTTGCTTAGTATTTGATACCCCTTATGATATTTGAAACTACCCGAACTACATAAGAACAATTGCCCGTTTACCTGTCAAAGCAACTGTCAGCTGAACTTTATAATGGGCCATCGTTTTTACTGGGAGCATTCGCTGATATAGTTTCAGCCTTTATAAAATAAAGAAATCTGGGGTCAACGGACTATTGGTTACTATGATCCTGGTAGTTGAAAATATCATAAGTGGTATCGGATACCGAAGACTTAAAAAATGTTAAAGTACCTATTAATAAAAAAAGATTTTTTTTTCTTTTATTCTCGATTCATAGTGAATGAACAGGTCCATCCTCTGGTCTTATCCTTGAATTTCGCATCACGTTGTATAAAAATCAGCTTTTATTCTATAACATTTACTTTCAAGAACATTAAGGGTATCAGGCAAGGAGTTATACTCGTACACCATGATGTTAATGTGTCTATGAATGACGTGATTTCTAATAATATTTTGAAAGTAACACCAAATAATCATAATTTATTATTTGACGAAAGTAGATTTTTTTTTTCACCTTTAATACCGTATACCTACCAAAGCCACTATCAACAAAACTTCATAATGGGGATCGTTCTTACCTGTGCCGTTCTTACAAAACTTTTAGCTTTTATAAAATGACGAAAGTCTGGCATACACGGGCTCTTAGTCAATTAAAACTTACCGCTTTGATGTGGAGTAAAAAGTAACTAAATTGACTAATCAGTGCAATACATAATTTCCTAGTAAGTTATTGTAATATGAATATAGGCGCTATCTCACTTCCTCTCAAGTAACAAGGCATTAGATATGTTTTTAGTTCGTTCCCACTACAGTGAAGTGGATATCCCGTGGAGATACCGTAAAAATTAAAGACTACAAAAGTGATATAAAATACTCTTATTTTATTGCTAAAGATTTTATTGTAAATAGATCCGCTTTCTTCATTGTACTTATTTAATGGGTAGTACTGCAGATGGAATGCTTTGCATTTGAGGACGCTTTTAATAAAACAAGCTTATCACGGCACTAGCATATTCTTGTTTCAGTCGTTGTTTCACGATCAAAATTCCTCTCCACTTTGAACACGTTATTGAATTCCTTATTCTATATTTTTTTAATACCAACGCGTACTAAATTAGACTCTATGACTGTTAAATTTGAGCTTCACTTAGCTCGTTACGTCGTCGAGTCTGTTAAAAGTTTTCTAAACTCAGCTTACAGAGGTATTCCCTTTGATTCTGTTAACAAAATTCAATTTGAATTCATTAGTAAAATATATTTTGATTGAGTTTATTGTGCGCTTTAGCTCTGCGTTAATTATAAACAGTGTAAGTATCTTTGGAGGGTGTAAACAGTTTGATAAAGCGGGAAAACCTGTTAACGCTGAATGTTAATATAAATGGAATTTGAATCGTTAAACATTTGTAATGATTACGTTAAACATCTTGATGTTAAACATTTGATTGAAGAGCCTATAGAAATGTATTCAAGTCTGATAGCGCTATTAAGCCTACTGGTGCTCAGTGGCGATAGGTCTCTATAAGTCAATTCCTGTCGTCATGCTCTGGCTTTGACGGTAATGGGAAGACGTGGTTGACATTTTTAAAATTATACTCTTGTATATACAGCATTATCAAATGCCGAATGTTTTGTAAGAAATGCAGTATCTATATGAAATTTGGAATCTGATCAGCGGGTCTAAAAAGGCCACATTGAGCGAATCCGCCAAAAACTATTAAATTTATGAATCGATCAAATCTTCTAAAAATCGTAAAATATGTGTTATTAAAAAAATAAAAATATCAATTACGCGCCATAGAATTATCGGAAATAAAATTATAAGAACGAAATCAATGTATAAGTGTTGCCATTATCTGTTAGCGTCAGCAGCTTGGCTGACTTGGCTTAGCTGTAGCCCAGCTCATATAAATAATGGTTTAAGTTAAGTCATAATGGTTAATGGACAAAACATAATACAAAACGTTATTTAATTCTTTTCTTCTTTATATTATGTCGTATTTATAAAGAAGTAAGCAAAAGGAATTGAAGATGTTGCTACTTTCGAATCTGCTAACTGACATCAAAGCAATTCATAGTTTGTCCACCATATTACGGTTTGCATGTAGAACTGTCAACTATTTGAATTGAGAGAAGTTCATATCAGTGTTCAACCTTTTTATGATTTTCAATATGACTCATATTAGTCTAACCGATGGTACGTGAGAGAATGCCTATTACCTCGTCGAGCCGGTCCATTCACCGTTCAATTATATGCACTCACTTTGAACTGAAATTACGGTAGCCAGCACTTAATGTAGGTTCCATTTGCTGTACGCGAGCATTGCATGGCACGATGCATGCAAGTCGTCCATGCCAGCACTAATGCTGTACCTAGTTAGGAAGGAGTGTACCTATTTATTCTCAGTCCACAAAGTGCCAAGCGTCTACCTGTTATTAAGGCCGTACGCTGCTTCATGTCTGGGTGTGCATTGGTGCTCCTGTTTAGTGGTCCAGAAAACAAACATTCTAATTGCAAAATTTTGCACGTTCTATTATGAAGAATATTTTGATGTCATAGAAGACAAAGGTTACATTTTAAAATCCCGAACACAAGACCGGTGACAAAAGTTTTAAATTTATTGATTTTGCACTTTCAGGATTTTTAACTTTGGGGTTTTGCACTTAGTATGTTTGTCTTCTAGATCGTCATTATGTAATGTTTATTACTCTTAAGATAATTTTTTTTCAACATTGATGCCGTGAATCAGAAATAACGAAGAGGTAATTTCCTTAAGCTGATAATGTGAGCTAGGGAGTTCTTATACATTATTTCCCAACATTTTGTGTTTATAAATAATATATGGTACCTACGTTTCTTCTGCTGGTAATATTACCGCAAGGAAATTGAAACGTGTCGGGCTTCGTCTTTACTATAAAATGATCTCATTATTAGCCTACGCCTTCACCCGGGGAGCATGTATATTAGTCGATATTACGATTGAGAGATACCGACTTCGAATCCGAACTAAACCCATTCTTAGCAAACTTCATTTAGTTTACAGAGGTCGCTGTTTATAAATTCTTGGTTTGAACTCTTTAAAAACTTATTTTGTCACTTTATTTTAAACTACTTTTTATGAAAGTACCCCTCATCCATCCCCCCATCTCTTGCTATTGTAGCAAGTCTTAAGAAATTTAATTTTTACCTAGTTTTTGTGTTATAAAATAAGAACGTGAACATACTAAAAACCTCCCCTTCAAAATCATGTGTTGGTAGGGAACATTTTGTATTTGTACTTTTACACGTTATTTCGATCAGTTCAAAAACTGAGCTTTTTTTTATACCACTTAGGTGGCAGACAAGCACACGGCCCACCTGATGGAAAGTGGTTATCGTGGCTTATGGACGTTTGTAACGCCAGAGGAGTCACAGTCGCGTTGCCAACCCAGTAAGTACAGAGTTTCTGTGCCGTCAGTGTAGAAGACAAAGCAGGACAAGCCTTTTGTCTCCCACTGACAGCAGAAATTCTTCAGTGAGCTCTGGCTCCCCTACTCACCACCGGAAATACAACACGAAGTTATTATAGCCGCGGTATTCTGTAGGGCGGAGGTCGGCCCGCTCAACATGAGTTGGTGGCGGAATCGTTGGAATTGCCATAGAAAAAAAAAGATAAGGACGTCAAAGTCATAGCTTTCGCAATAAATTATTGGAACCAGAAAACGATAAGTTTTATGTTATTCTTACAGATGGCAAGAAAAATAATTGAATTTGTCCGTGTTATCAAAAACATATAAAAATATTGATGTGTCTACTGTGATATTAAACAACTGGAATAACCATTGTAACAAATTTAATAAATTAATTGTCATTGGATCTGAACATTTCCTAATCTTGATAAAAAGAAACTTTATTTTGAATGATACTGTCTGGAGTTTACGCGAATAACACTAATTGAAATAAAAGTACCTTTTAACGGATTCTCTTACAATTTATTTGCTTTTATTTATATTTAGCCCGAGGGCCATACCTTCCCCATCAAACATGGCTACTAAAAGGTTGCCGAATGTTACTTTTAAATATAAATAATAGTGATAATTAAATACAGTAGAATCCGTTAAAAAAGATGTTCAGATTTAAAAATAGGATATATAGTTGCGCCAGTGAATGAAAGATGTGAAGCAAAATACTATCATTGGATGGAGTAAATGCAAAGTAATATGATTCAAAATGTAGTGTAATGTTAGAAAGTATGAAGATAGGCTTCAAAAGCAGAGATAGATAAAAAAATAATTATGTAATGAAATTTTGAGACTCGGACATTTTGAGCCTCGGACATTTCTCGACTGATATTTTGCTACCACTTGAAACTTTGCAAATTGGACCTTCTGCGACTACACGGAAGAAACCAGGAGATGACTCGTGACTGAAAATAGGAAGCATAGAATTTATACGTATTTACGCACTTGTACTTTGCCACGATATTCATTATTGAACCTGATTGGATTCACCCCACGACAATCTCGAAGGTTTACATTGTCAGTTATAGCTGTAACTAAATATAGGTTTTAACAATGAGTTCCAATAAGTTCTATCTTTCAACAGTACAAATAGATTATATGTTTTTTTAAGAACAAATAGAGGCATTGATAGCGAAGGGGAATGCCATCATTTACTGTTAAGGAGATAGTGTTTTTATAAATTCGTTTGGAGCTCCTAATGTTGGTAAACAGGGATTTTCCTTAGTATTTACTACCATTAAACTAATGCACTTGTCTACGGCGTAGCGGTAGAACATTTGATTGCTACGCAGGAGGTGCGGTTTCGATTTCCACTCAATCCAAATATTTGTATGCATGAATATGTATATGTGCAATGGTCTGAGTATTTCTATGCATAAAATGTTTTAATTTACAAAAAAAAAGTAAATTTATCCGCATTCTAGGTTCTATAACATAAGTTACTTAAGCATGCTATTTTTTTACTTGATGAAATGCATTCGCCGCGGGCTCGCTTCATGTCAGACTCCTGGCCTTAGACAAAGACCAGACTACCCACTAAACCACCACGGTGTTCCACCTTCGCCTAATCCAAGCCGCGGCTAGGGGCCCTTGATGGGCCCGCTGCTCTAGGCCCCACCATCCCGGCATTCGGGATTAAATATTACTCCTCAAATGTGCCCCAGGAGCACGCAGAGGCGTATTCCGCCACATCAGCATGGGGTCGGGGGACCCACTGTGGCCACTCTAATACGGGGACGCGACTTGTGCTCGCTGGCGTCCCCTCGCCAGAGGTACTTAAGCATGCTTACCCTAGACAGCGTTATGTAGAATATTGTATAATATTTATATTTATTTTAAAAAGAATTGCAACGAGAGAAAAAAATATAGCTTCTTACATCTTGCTCTAAAGGCATAATTTTTGTTTTAATTTCTTTACTATCGTCACAACAAACAATAGCGAGTTAGTTTAATGAAACAACTACCGTTTTATCAAAAGAACAGTTTCTGAAGGAAATTAAAAATATCCATTCATCTGGGTTATAAAGTAACATTAACAAAAGTTAAAAAGGACAAAGAATTTATGTGAAAATGTTTTTGAAGCACAAATTTAAGTTTTAAATATTCTTGAAGTTGTACAAGTATCTCGTGAAAACCTTCTCATAAAATGTTATTTGCAGACCTTTTTTTGTAGTTCTTTTGTGGTATACAGAATACCTTGCCGGGGGCTTGACGAAACCGTGTACGGGTATATGCTTTCGAAAGATATTATCGGTTTTAAGTATATAACTAGGTATAATAGAATAAAAGAAAATGTATAATACTAAAAATAAAACATTTAGAATAAGTTCTGTAAAGAAAAACCAGTATTACAGGTCTTAAATTTTATTATCATCCACTAACGATGCTAAAAGGAAAACAAAAGCTATATTTAGTTACAAGTTATCTGTTTACAGACTATCGCGACTCGAGTAAGATTGATGATTTAAGGCTACGTAGATTGATTTGTCTACGTCGTAGCAGACGTAGCTATCTAGCTACGCAGCTCTTGATATCTGAAAATGTGGTTTACTGAATACAGTATTTTTTTAATTGGTTCTCAAAACTAAATGCTACCTGTATTATATCTTATACTACAGTTTAGAATAGTCATAGCGTGCTTGTATTCTACTTGTAAGGTTAAGGTTGTGTAAGGCTGTGATATGTTTAGAACACCAGAGACATATACACTTTATTTATTTCGCTGTATAAGTGCAAGTAACCCAACCCCGTCCAAAAACTAATCCAAAAAATTGAAAATAATTCGTGTTGCATTTTTTTCATTATGAGACTAAAATTTCTCATTATATAATCTATATTTTTTATCTGTTGGCCTAGGTAAATTCACTGATTGTCTCTGGTTGTATGCATCCACCAACTTAAGAGATTTAGATAATGCATTACCACAAGGATCCATCCGGTTCTTACGCATACAAGATTACCTACTGTTCTTCGTATCACAGAATAGTGTTCTTAAGAAATATACTCGCACCCTGATTATTAAATTTTAATATTTATACACATTTGATAATCGTATAAATTAATCTTTTATTTATCTAGCTCTCCACTCTAGTTGGGCCAGGGACTAGCTAACCTTATAATTTTTTATCTTAAATTTCAACTTAAAATCGCTCTAATCAACATATACCTACCTCAAGTACAACTTTAACGTTTCATTGGTTAGCTCTTTAACTTTTGATATACCTAGTAATATTTTGATTCAAGCGCTGTTGAACGTTTTTGTATGAGTTCTATTCTGTCAACATGTGCGTCATAGTTTGGGCTCCAAACAATGCTACAGTACTCCAGTTTTATTCCTCTGACGTATGGTGAGACTTGGTTGATTTAATATTTTCATTTGTCTATTAATGAAGCCAGAAAGTCTTAAATTTCTGTTAGTGATGCAGTGGCAGTGACACCTGAAACTTAATGTGCTATCTAAAATACCATCTACTGGGGAAGTACCACCGCCCTACATAATACCGCGGTAATAATAACTTAGTGTTGTGTTCCCAGCGGTGAGTAGGGTAGCCAGAGCTCACTGGAGAATTTCTGTTGTCACTGGGAATTTAAAGGCTTGTCCTGCTTTATCTTCTACACTGACGCCACAGAATCTCTGTATTTACAGGGTTGGCAGCGCGACTGTGATTCCTCTGGTGTTACAAACGTTCATAGGCCACGGTAACCATTTTCCATCAGGTGGGCCGTGTGCTTGTCTGCCACTAAAGTGGTATAAAAAAAGCGGGGTTTAAAAAATGAGGCCATCAAGCTGAGTGTCACTATTGTCACATGGTATATGTTAGTAATGGTGACCCTCTTTTCTGAGACTTTGCCTTCAGCTTATCATCAGGCATGGCGAAGTCTAATTGACGTTTCCCATATAAAAAAATAAAATTTAGGTGGCAGACAAGCACACGGCCCTCTTGATGAATAGTGGTTACCGTGACCTATGAACGTATGTAACACCAGGGAAGTCACTTTCGTGCAGCCGACCCTGTAAGAAAAGAGATTTTATGTGCCATCAGTGCAGAACACAAAATCAAGGCAAGCCTTTGGTGAGTGGGTACTGACAGCACAAAAACTCTCCACTGAGCTTTGGCTACTCTTCTCACCGTCGGAAACACAACACGAGGTTATTATAGACGTAGTATTCTATAAGGTGGAGATACTTCACCAGTCAGACTGCTCAATTATGATGGTAATACCGCCGTGTCCTACCTCCTCACTTTCTCGAGAGGGAAGTAATTAATAACGTAAGTTACTTGAGACGTCAGGGCACGCTGTAGTAGCGGCGGTAAGACCCATCATGGGGGAGTGGCTAGAGAGGCCACACGGCAGCCTATCGTACCGTCTGACGCAGATGATCACCGAGCACGGATGCTTCGGAAAGTATCTGCGTCGGATGCAGAAAGAGCCAACGTCCGAGTGCCATCACTGCGACGCGAGCGAGGACTCAGGTCCGCACACGCTCACCGAGTGTTCGGCGTGGGAGACGCCGAGGCGGGAGCTTGTGGCGGCCCTGGGAGTGAGGGTTCTCACGCTCTCCACCTTGCTCGCGGCGATGGTTCGCTGCGCGGATGCGTGGGCGGCCGGCGCCTCCTTCTGCGAGCAAGTAATGCTCGTGAAGGAGGAGGCGGGGCAGGAGCGGCAGCGGGAGCGACGAAGGATCGCAAGACAAGCTGCCCGCGTACGAAGGCAACTCGGGCGTCGGAGGTCGATGAACGACCTCCGCCCCCCATGAGCGCCGGCCTGGGGGTGACAGGTGGAGCCGCCTGTCACCCTGGCAGAAGCAGGCCGCGGCGCGCCTCCCCGTTTCCGGGGACGAGTTGGGGACTCTGTAGTCCCCACACCCGAGAAGAGGGCCAGATCGGGAGAGATGGCCCTGGGTCGGCGGGGGTGCGAGGGATATGCCTGTCAACCTCACCTTTGGCAACCAAAGCGACCCACAGATGGCGTGCGTTTTAGTTGGTTCGAGTCCGACATAACCTCCTCCACCGGCTCCGGTCGGGAGGTATCCGCGGGGACTTTGCTGACGTAGAAAAAAAAAAAAAGTTACTTGAGACGTTAACCTTTTTTTTGTCAATTTTATGTGATAATATTTTGCATTATTGTATCATTAGGGTCATTTATAGCTCGATAGATCTTCAAGTCATCGGTATATAATATAAATTTGAAGTTAATAAATTGTTTTATATCGGTAATGAAAACTACGAAGAAAAGGGGCCCGAGATGAGATCCTTGGGGAACACCTGAAGGAACAGCACGAACCCTAGATTTAAATCCGCAAAGGTTTACGTACGGTTTCGTACTCAATTGGCACACCCTAATCGATATGTAGTCGATCTAATAGGTTTAATCTTCGTGAAAAAATCTGTTTGTTCTACCAAAATAGATTTAATATTAAAAGTCATGAATGTTCTATTTTGTATTTTTTCATGAAACATAAAAACTTGCAAAACATTAGTCTAGTCATTTTTATAAACTATCGCGTTGAAAGGTGGCCTTTTCCTTGAATAGCCTCTGGCAAGAAACTCAACGGGCTTTTTGTACATACTTACACATAACCTCGCCTTTATCCCCGGAGGCTTAGGCAGAAATGAATTAACACCCACATTTCACCTATCATTGAATTCGGTCCCACGTAATTAGGGGTGAGCCTATTGCCGTCTTTCGGGCACTATTGTTGACTGAAGCCATGCATCTGAGGTTGAGTCTGTGCTGTATATAACTGTCTGTTGTTAAACAATCGTATCTCTTAGTCGCCTTGTACGACACCGCATGAGAAGAGATGGGGTGGTCGAAATTCTATTCTGCCAGGAATCCCGCGGCTAACATACAATATAACATAACATAAACTCACGTCTATATCCCCGAAGGTGTAGGCAGAGGTGTTAGCACCCACATTTGCCAGTTTATGTTTAGGTCCCATATATGTAATATGTAATAGGTGGCGAGCCTATTGCCATTAACCGGGCACTTATAAACGTGCGATAAATATAGGTACACACATAACTTCGAAAAGCATCGAAAAGTCATTGGTGTATGCCATGGTAAAATCTGGGATCGAACCCGAGTTCTCGTCTCAGCAGTCCATTACCCATACCACTAGGCTACCGTGGTTGATTGACATACAATATATAATATATAAATAGAACAAAGCAAATAGTTAAAACACGGGAACATACGAAATCTTAATACAATATTTTGTTACAAATAGCATGGTAGAATAACAATAGTACTAACATAATGTTTGTAACTTGTAATACAAATTTCATGCACCAGGAGTTATGCAATGAATGGATGAATTAACATTTTGTATTCTGTTAGTGGGTTCATTTAACTAATTGTCAGAGTAGCAAATTCGGTTCACGGGTTTTCAAAGCTTATAATTTTAAACGAGTGTCTAATATTATTACAAAGTAATTAATTTTGGTTGGAATACTATAACGCTGGGAATTTCACTACTTGGCCATTGTATTACTCCTGTGATCTCACTCCTAACACAAGCGATTTCGCTTAGCTGGAGGGCTTAGAGGGAATATTAGTAATTTCGGTTGTCAAAAAATGATTTTGTTTTGACAAATTGTGGCAGGCGGCAGACATGAACACCGCGCACCTGATGGGAAGTGGTTACCGTGGCCTTTCGACGTGTGTAACACCAGGGGCGTCACACTCGCGCTGCCGACCTTAAATACAAGTGGTGGCAGAAAGTGGTTACCGTGGCCTACGGGTGTGTATAACACCAGAGGAGTCACACTTGCGCTGCCGACCCTGTAAGCATAGAGAGTGTCAGTGCCGTCAATGTAGAAGATATAGCAAAAAAATCTACAGTCCATCAAATCTAAGAGGTACCGTTTGACGTTTCATATTTTTCAAACCGAAACAACTTTGTTCATACGTACATTATTCAGTTTCGATAACCTTTTTCATAAAACCATGAATTTAGAAAGATTTCATTATTGTATCTAAAAATGTACAATTCTTAATATCTAAATGTAATTGAAAACTTTCAAACAAAGCAAAATAACACATATTTACACAGTAAATAATTTCTAATAGTTATATTCTTGACCGCATTACAAAGTTACGTAGTTAGGTCACTGCACGTAGTGTTGCGACTCTTCGGATACACTTGTATGCAAAAAAATCGTTTACATATACGAAAAATCGAATGTATTATTTACAAATTACACTTGACAACCAAACAAATATTTTTTCATGTGAATGGGATTTATCTCACATATTACGATTACATAACTAAATAGTTATGTAATCGTAAAATATGAGATAAAACCCATTCACCAAAAATACGTATTTATAAATCAAATATATTTGCTTCTTTAAAAAGTTGTCGAAAGCGATTTGTCGATTTTTGATTTTCGCGCCCAAATAAGTCGGGGTTTCTCGCGCTAACGCTGTCGAAATAGTAAATGGAGTCAGGGATAGTGTTTTTTACATTTATTTTTGTGTATGATAGTATGGGTTTGCATATTACAGAGAAATAAACAAATTTTTAACAAGCACATCCATTGATTTTACAATTACAATTTTTTCTTCTAAGTCTTATTTCTACGTCTAAAACTAATAAAAATAAGGTATGTAGAACCCATTCACAAAAATGTTGTTGCCTGATGTTATAAATTAACGACGTTACTGCGCGACCGCATAATGCACTGAATACACAGATACCCTAAAATAAATTAATTTAATTATTTTTAGGTCAATAGGCAAAATCGCAGGTGTCCAAGTCTCTACAATTTTTTTTTTCTGGCAACACTGCCAACTACAAGCGCACGCGGTCCGCTCGGTCGGTTCGGCGTCAGCAGTCTCTCGCCATCTTGGAAGCTGACTGTGCGCGTACTTGCTTTCTCGTTTGTGTTTTACAATTTGTGACTTGGCTATTACTTTTCTGGACTGATCATTCTTTATCCGTTTACCTTGGCAATATTTATACTGGACTCCGAACTAAGCAAGTGTTTATTAATAATGTCGAAAAGAGGACGTACTTTGAACAGCCAGGCTCGTGAATTGGTGGTGAAATTACACGAGTATTTTGAGCGTGAATCTCAAAATGGTGGACTTCTACTGCCAGTTACACAAGTTCGGGATCGCGTCGGTGAAGCTCTCGGTATTGGTAGCCGCACCGTTGGCAAAATATTAAGTGAAAAATATGGGCCTTCGGGGAGTGACAGTAACGTACTTCACACACCGAAAAAACGAAAAAGAAATAAACCTGTGACAGGCATCGATGAATTCGATAGTCATGCTATTAGAAACCATATATACGGGTATTTTACAAGAGGCGAATTTCCAACATTGGCAAAGTTATGTGCAACTTTAAAAGATGCCGGGCTGTATAAGGGAAGCATAGAGTCGTTGAGAACGGTAATAACAGGAATTGGCTTCAGATACAAAAAAGTTGACAAACGAAAAATTGTTATGGAGCGACATGACATAATTATGCAGCGACTAACATTCCTGCGCGAAGTTAAACAAATTATAAACTGGGATAATGTAATATTTTTGGACGAAACTTGGCTAAATTCCAACCATTCTGTGCCGAAAACATGGACTGATGATTCTGAAGCTTCGTGCTCGAAGGTGCCGATAGGAAAAGGTGGACGCCTCATAATATGCCATGCTGGGTCAGCGTCTACAGGCTTCGTGGAAAACTCTTTATTAGCTTTCCAATCCAAAAGCACTAAAGAGTATCATGAAGAAATGGACGCAGTAAGGTTCCGAGAGTGGTTCTTAAATTTATTACAGAATATCCCTCCTAACAGCACAATTATAATGGATAATGCCCCATACCACTCTGTGCAAATTGATAAAGCACCTACGTCAGCCAATAAGAAAGCAGATTTGGTGGCATGGCTGCAAAGAAAAGGAGTGGATGCCGACATGTCACTATTAAAAGCTGAATTATTACAGTTAGTGAAATTGCATAAACCACCAAAACCGACATATGTAATTGACCAATTGGCCGAAGAGCACGGGCACAAAGTCATACGACTTCCTCCGTACCATTGCCAATATAATGCCATTGAACTGATTTGGGCCCAAGTTAAAGGTAATATTTTATAATATTATAATAATAACACGAGTACTTCTAACATTTATAATTTAAACAATGGTTTTCGTCTGCTATCAAATAGTTACATTATTGTTTTACAGGTTATGCAGCAAGACACAACACAAAACCACCCTTCAGTGTCAAGAAAATGGAAGGTTTATTAAAGGAAGCATGTGCCCAAGTTACACAGGAAGATTGGAGTAAAGTAGTACAAAAAACAAAGAAAATAATAATGGACGACTTCGAAAGAGACGTACACTTTGATAATGTAATGGACAATCAACTGGTCATTAATTTAAATGACGATGATGACGAAGACGACGATACTAGTACTAGTAGTGAATAAAAAAATATCCTAAACATTTCTTTTATTTAATTATAACAATTGATTTCTTAAAATTCGGATATTATAGTAATCGATCTCTTAAAGTTCGGATATTATAGTAATCGATTTTTTCATCCCATCCCTATCATTCAATTGTCAGAACTGTCAAACGGTACTTCTTAGATTTGACGGACTGTAAGTATGTTATTTAGCATTCTAGATTCCTCAACACAAGCCAGTTAACTTATGTTTAGTATGGGTCCAGATTGTAGAATATTTATTATTTATTCAATCTGTATGAGTCCCATGAACCTCACCTGTGTTCTCATTATTTGTACCATTTAGCGGGGTGCATTCAATTGACGAACTATATAATTGCTTTACCCCCGTAACCCCGACTGCCATCTAACTGGGAAACGAAAACACCCTACAGCCGCCTGCGAAACCGGACAAAGTCAGTTTCCAAATAAGAATAAAATTTCTTCTTGCGAAACTGGTTTCGATGAAAGAATAAAAAATTCTCTTTCGTAATGTTCAAAATAAAATCTGTGCCTGGCCTCATCTGGTGACGTGAGGTTGACTTGCGTCAGTAAAGGACTTGGTAAAGTTCCATACAGGGTGTACACACAGAAGGTCTAGATAGGATACACCAGATATGACACTTCACCTAGCCCTTCGTCGTCGTAGTAGTGTAAAAATGTACCTTGTAATTTCATGTTAAGCCTAAAATTTTTTTTTTTTTATTACCGTATTACTGTAGTAGCCGCCAGCCACCTTAGTCGCACCGTTGGCTGCCCATCGGCCGCTGCGGAAGACGCCGGCTCAAGGAAGAGGCTTCAGTACGCCGACTTGGAACCGCTGTACCAGTTCGTGCCAATAGCGGTGGAGACACCGGGGAGTAGGGGCAAGGAAGCTAAAAGCCTTATTAAAGAAATGGGACAAAAGCTCATCAAGGCGACTGGTGACACTCGTTGCGGGTCGTTCCTGGTCCAAAGGCTGTCCATCGCCATCCAACGTAGCAACGCAGCAAGTGTAATGGGCATTTTTGCACCGGGAGCGATCAGCGGCGGGTTATTTGATTAGTACATGGACTAAGCATTGCTTGTTGTAAGCCTAAAATTTTAAATATAGCTTGTTATAACATCGTTGGGGCTTTCATCATACAAAGTTCAGAATTTTCAACTTATTCAATTTCACAAAATTTAAACGTAATTTTACAGTCTTTGTTCGCTTGTTACAATAGATCTAAAGCAAAATTTCTATAGAGCCTGCGTCACTGGTCTAAAAACGTGTAATCTTTTTCTACAACTATTTTATAAAACGAATATTTCTTTGTAAAATATCATACAAAATATGTTTTCTAAAGGCTTTGACTTTTAATATCTGAGATATTTTAAAGAAAAGAATAGCTACGGTTAACCGTTTCTTTGTGTATTATTTATTCTTGATCAAGAGAAATAAAAATCTTTATATTTTAAGAGCGTTGCGCTGAAATGGAACATAATCGTATATTTAGAATATAGATTATTTTATCATTTTTAAACTCATATTTGAAGCATAACTACACAATACGAAACCATGGTATATTTTTTTTATGCATGTGGTAAGACACTGGTGATAATTTTTTTTCTTTCTCTTAACTAAAATGCGTATTATTCTAAAGAGAGGTCGGCCGGTCATAAACTATATTTTTTTGTTAGAGCGTCCACTTGAACGCTATATGAACGATGGCTAAATCGAATTCTTGGGATATTCTATTTTTAAACACATGTATGCAAAAGACTGTTATGATGCTAATATTATTTACGTGAACGGGTGCAATATTACATATAACAATATATTGAGAATGTAATCATAGTTGATATGGAATAGTATCATGATAAAGATGGTGGATTTTGATTATAATTAAGGCGTCTTGTTACGCCATACATATTTGTAGGTTCATGCGAGTTTGACTCCATGGAATGATTAATCTTCGGATTAATCTAATAATTGGCACAAAGCATTACAAAATTACATCACAATAGAATTCTATAAAAAAATAAACAAGAGCTCATCTTCACGACGAAAGCGCAAACACAGCATGTTGATACATACGTACATGACCAGCTGGTTTACTATTGGTTTATTATTGGTTTACTATTTAGTTACTGTATATTTGGTTTACTGTATTTTATATACTAGTGTTTTGCATGATTGATATTCTGTAGAATATAATCATAATTGATTATATTGCATGAAGGCATGTTATATCTGAATGTAAACATGAGCTTAAAATTAACTTGCACTGAATTCCTTTGTTGACATTGTAAAAAATCCTATGATAAAAAAAGGACCCAAGCGTCCCCGCTCCCGCGCGGAGTTCACACTGGTATAAAAGGAAATCGGCTGATTTGCGGGGGACAGAGTTTGGTTCGATTAGTAGAAGCGCACAGACCATGCAACGGTTTCATTAAATTATTCTAGCCGTATTACGCCAGTGTAATTTGTGAGAAAGTGGCAAAAGTTCGGTGTGCGGAAACTGTGTCGGAACAACGCGCTTTCTGAATTATTTCGGAAGGTTCCTAATTATTTATATACCTATTCTAATACACATAAATACCAAACATCCTTGAGACGTAGTGTTGATAAGTTCTTGTAGATAAAGATTGCTTTAAATTTCGGGGCTGAGACTGGCCTTCGAAAGCGTCTCAATACCTTATCCTGGTCACCTAGGTTTCCGTGGTTTCGTTGTAGGAGAGTCTAAACGAAATCACTTCCCATTACCTTAGCTAGTTCACATTGTTGATTTACACAATTCACAACATACACATAACTTCTAACTCACCTATTAAGGTTGGTAAGTCTTAATAGACCTAAGGTAAACACTAGGGCTCCTAGCTAGGTCTAGTTAGTTTTTCTGTTGCTACAGACATAGATTGTAGGAATTCTATAAGAATTATAGGTGTGCACTGTACATTAAGTTTGAAGTAAACCTGTTACGTTATCTTTGTGTTGATATAATAACTGTTGGGGACAATGGTATTCGTAAATTATACCTTGGTTAGGTATAATACACAACTTGTATAGAGATTGAGTTGGGGTTTGTTATTTCCACATTTGACTGTAGCTGGAAAGAATTTGCAGTTGAATTATTAATGCGAAAGGCTTTATTTAGTGAGATCTTATTTAACAGCATACGTGCTAAAGTGAACTATTTATGTCCTATCAGAATTACATTAGTAATTCATATATTATACTAGATCTCATCATTTATACCATACTGAGGCCTAAAATAGTAAAGTCATACATTTATTTCCAACTGTTCGGATTCAATTTTGTAGCTCCTGGATCATTTTGATACAGTATTAGAGCAACTCTGATTGAAGATATCAATAAAATTCCAATCAGAGCAGTTTGTAAAGTGTAGCGGTCCATAAACCTGCCAAAACTTATCAAATTAATTATATATTCACTAGTAAATGACAGCCATTACAGCCGTGAAGGCATAATATCTCTTTTCATTGTTGGAATAATATTATATCACATTCAATCATTATTCTAAATTGTTTTGGCATCGTTCATGAGATTCGTGAGGCGTTAAAGGGCTACTACATTTTATACTGGAACCAGGAGCCGAAAACTGAAGGATTACAGTATACAGTGGAGTTTAGTGGAGGTTTAACAAACTGAATTAAATTAATTGTGACGAAGTGGAGGAGAGCTTGATCTTTTGATCAACGCTATCAGTTCTTCGGAATTGATCATATGTAATCTCGCTCTTCGGGGCTTGAGATTCATATTCTCGCTCTTCGGGGCTTGAGATATTCAATTGATCCGGATCACATATCACAAATCATATATGATATCTTCGACATTAAAGGCCTATATAAAATATACAGCTGAAAAGATGCCACAAAGTTCAAACTATCAAAGACCTATATTGAATCTAATTTATATCTCATTTGAATAAAATATAAATCCACAGTCTTATCATCATGCTATTCCGAACAGATAAAAACTGAGTTAGAATAACGATCTAAACTGTAGTGTCAGGATTATTAGAGTAATGAATGATAGATATTGGGTCGGGGTTTAAAGATTAGGTAAATAGACGATCACAGCTATAATTATCGTGGGATTACCCCGGTAGTTCCCGTTACAGCGCAACGTTGAATGGGACTCACTTTCGGCAGGCAGCATTCAAAATTGATAGCCGACAGATTGCGATGAACCTGTGTATGTCATATAACTAACCGACATACACACTATTAAAATATAAACTTTTTAAAATGTTGTCTTTATACGATAGGACTCATAATTATTTTTTGTTTAGTTACATACATACATCTAGACATACATACATATATATACATATAATTGAACAGGCATATCCCTCGCACCCCAGCCGACCCAGGCTTTCTCTCTCGATCTGGCCCTCTCCTCGGGTGTGTGGACCATAGAGCAGGCAGAAGTGAATTAACACCCACATTTCACCAATCATTGAATTCGATCCCACGTAATAGGGGGTGAGCCTATTATCGTCTTCATGGCACTATTGGTACAGCAGGCCTGCTGTAGCAAAATCATAATTGGAATATAGATTCAAGGTCTGATTTTAAAAGAATTGGGAACGCAACCACAACAGACATGCGATGCGAAGGAATTCCACGACGCATTTTAACTTTTTTTTTATACCACTTAGGTGGCAGACAAGCACACGGCCCACCTGATGTAAAGTGGTTACCGTAGTTAACTTTTGCTGTATTTAATTATTATGTTTTTATTAATGTGAATATATGCATAGATTTAATAAATCATGATAAATCAAAAGTAATAAAAAAATAAACTATTTAAAGTTTATGAATATTATTTTCAAAACCTGCTTAATGTCATATATTATGTCTTTTACAAAACATTAATATTAGCAAAAGCCCTAGAGCATAACGAGTTGTATTTGAGTTCTGAGAACCTTTCCGTGGGCACAATGGAAATGATTTAAGCCTTATATACCCAACAATATGAAAAGTCGGTTTCTTTACTTTCTCGTTACAGTTTACCTCATTAATTCTTACTTCTTATTTATTCTCTCACTAATATTATAAGCTACAACAAAACTAAAAACTACAACTCTAATAATATACGCAGGCCGCGGAGGTAGCGCGGCCCGCAAGCCTCCCTGTTTTCCGGGGACGAGTGGGGGACTCTATAGTCCCCACACCCGAGAAGAGGGCCAGATCGTAAGAGATGGCCCTGGGTCGGCCGGGGTGCAAGGGATATGCCTGTCAACCTCACCTTCGATAACCAAAGCGACCCACAGGCGGCGTGCGTTTTAGTCAGTTTGAGTCCGACACAACCTCTTCCACCGGCTCCGGGGGATCCACGGGGATTTAGAGCACGTAAAAAAAAAAACTAATATTATAGAGGAGGTAGGAGGAGGAGGTAGGGTAGAGGTAGAGGAAGTACCTCCCATCCGCCCTATAGAATACCACGGCCATAATAACCTCGTGTTGTGTTCCCGGCGGTGAGTAGGATAGCCAGAGCTCACTGGAGAGTTTTGGTACTGTCAGTGGGACGATCAAAAGCTTGTCCTATTTTGTCTTTTATACTGACGGCACAGAATCTCTCTGTGCTTACAGGGTTGGCAGCGCGAGTGTTACACACGTCCATAGGCCACGGTAACCACTTTCCATCAGGTGGGCCGTGGTCTTGTCTGCCACCTAGGTGGTATAAAAAAAACGCCGTCGTTCTGTAGTATCCAACGCTTAGAGATTTTCTAATTATATCGAGTAAACATAGGAACTATAGGATTAGATGTGATTGCACTCCGTGAAAATAATGACATCCGGTTCAAATAACAGTCTAAAACTCTAGACAGAAGAGTGTTCAGGCTGTCTATATTTCTAGATATGCTACGATTATTTTGAGACACAATTGTAAGGCATTTATTTATGTTTGGATTATATTTATGACATTCGTCCACATCACATACCAAAGATGTTGTTAACTAAAAATAGTTCAACTCCTCGCTCAATTCTTTACTATTATTATCATCCATTGTTAAATACCAGGATCGCAAAGTCCAGTAAAGCATCTCATGGATATTACATATTAAGAAAACAGATTGATGTTGGGTATGATGACAGTGTGCAGTGTGAGTGTATTATGAAGGATAGTTTTGTGGAAAATTTAGTGATTTTTTTTTAAACCACTTAGTTGGCAGACAAGTGCATGGCCCACCTGATGGAAAGTGGTTACCGTGGCCTATGGACGTGTGTTACACCAGAGAAGCTACACTCGCGCTACCGATTCTGTGAGCACATAGTTTCTGTGCCGTCATTGTAGAGGACAAAGCAGAACAAGCCTTTAGTGATCCCACTGACAGCACAAATTTTTAGTGAGCTCTGGCTACTCTACTCACCGCTGGGAACACAACACGAAGTTATTATAACCGCGGTATTGTATGGAGGTACTTCGCCAGTCGGACTGCTAAATTGGGCGGAAATACCGCCTTGTCGTACCTCCTAAAAAGTGTAGTGTAGTTATTTAAACTATCATGGTCACTGACATCAGTATCAGAATAAACCGGATATTTACCATGTTTCATTATTTTGAGTTTTCGATATTTCAGCGCTGTTGCAAGCACCATGATCACGGAGGAACTGGAGTAGTGGCGGTGAACAAAGAAAAAGTTTTTTCCTAGGAGTAATTATATCGATCTACCCTCTTTCGAATTCTTTTACTACGCGTATCTGCACTACTATTGGTTTCACTCTCACTACAAACTCGAACCCGATCTCGATCACGTTCACTACATACGATGCTCACTGTATCCACTCGCGATTTTGTTTTAGCTTGTTCCCGGTTGTTTTTGCAAAGACGGACCACTGGATGCCAGACGTTCGGCAGTTGAAACCCATCCTCACGATTGAAATTGTCATACTTTTTTATTTCAATTGCTTCCCTAACCAGTCTTGGTATATAGTGGCGTTCTGTCAAGAGCATCTGAGGGTTATGTAGCTCGATCCAGTGGTTTGTACCGGACTCCAATAAATGTTGAGCGATTGCAGATTTATGCGGTTCATTGTTTTTGACTGCCCTGATGTGTTCCTTGATTCGGCATGTAACCGTTCTTTTTGTTTGTCCTATATAAGAACTGCCACAGCTACAGTCAATCTTGTACACTCCCGGTCTGTCCAGTGGGGAGCCATCTTTGGGTGAGCGCAGGCATTGCGACAGCTTTTTAAAAGGAGTGAAAATAGTTTTGACAGATACCTTCTTCAGGATGTTAGCGATCTTATTTGTCACTCCTTTGATGTAGGGTAAAAAGGCTGGCTGTCTTTCCACCTTATAGTTCCGGGGTTTATTAGTGGTGTGTCTGGGTGGTCTTATCCGTCCATTGTATCCATTCTTTTGTAGAACGCCGCTTATGTGCTTCAATTCTTCCTGTAAATGTTCCTCGTCACATAAACTATATGCGCGGTCAGTAAGTGACGTCACTACCGAATTCAGAAACATGGTAAATATCCCGTTTATTCTGATACTGAGTGTAGTGTAGTGTTTGTTGGGCAATGTGTTATTAAGAAGGGGTATAACATAAATTATTGTATCTTCAGCTTCATTAAAGCCGCTTTATCTCCAATTTTTATTTGTGTAGTACCTTCTTTCATACGCAGGTAGACTTTCCCGTAAGAAGTCCAGCAGTAAGAATAGTTATTTGCGTTAGCAAAGTCTCGACACAAAAAGGAAAACCTTCTTGATTTAAATGTGACGGTCTCAGAAATGAGAATGGGTTGTGGGGGACCATCAGCTAACCTCTGTGTGTTCAATTTTTCCCTCCTCTCGACCTTATTTAATATTTTGACCATGTTTACTTTTCGTAATAAAATTATTTTGTTTTTACTCAACGTCAAAACAGTAACTTTTATGAAATACGAAAATATGTCAACACTATGTTTAAATGCCAATTAATTTATATTATTGGTTTGGTGAGTGATAAGCCCCCTAAAATCCAACCACACGTCCTGATCGACCACCTGAATCTCGTGGGGGTGGACGCACGGAAACAAATTTACTGGCGTGGCTAACGAGGCTCTGGGAAAATTTCTTGAAAAACTTGACATTGGCGTCTCGCCATTAATAATTTTATAAACTACTACGGGACACTGGCGGAATTGATGATAAAAGCACACAGTCATTAATCAAGAATTGAATTGAATTGGTGAGTGATAAAATATATAAAAAAAAAACAATAAAATAAGAACAGACAGAGCTTTAGAATGAAATTTTAAAGCATTTAGTATATCAATTATTTATTCGATTAAGATAAGAAAAAAATTGAATCAATTCAGGTGGGATTCGAACCCAAGATCTTTCCTTTATTTGATGAAATTTTAAAGCATTTAGTGTGCTAACTATTCAAATCGAGTAAGAAAGGAAAACACCCACATTTCACCAGTCATTGAATTCGGTCCCACGTAATAGAGGGTGACCCTATTGCCGCTTTCCGGGCACTATTGTTGACTCGAGCCCTGCATCTGAGGCTGAGTCTGGGCTGTATATATCTGTCTGATGTTAAATAGCCCTATCCCTTAGTCGCATTGTACCGACACCGCATGGGAAGAGTTAGAGTGGTCCAAATTCTACTACGCCGGGAACCACGCAGCTCAATTACGATAAAAACGTAACACCTCATTCATTCTCTTATCATCAATCAGCAGTTGGCGAGTCGACTGCAGAAAATCAATTTGCCGTTATTATACTCTTCTCCTCCTCCTCCGGGGATAAAGGCGTGGTTATATGTACGTATGTATATATACCCTCCTAAGTAACTAGAACAGTGATGTTTATTAAGAAAATATTGTTTGACGGTACAGGTTACAAAATAAACAAGTGCAGCATGTGTACTGTAATGGTTATAATTAGTTCTATATATGAAAAATGAGATTTAGTTCTGTCAAGTTTCTCAGGATGTAAGCCAACCTCTGTTTTTCCTCTCAGGAGTTTAGTCTGCCGTAAAACGTGATAAACTTAACTAAACAAAGAGACAGATTGAGCCCTAGGTTCCAATATGCAAGCTTTGTATGGAATCGCGATTGCGGCTCGGATTGTGACAAAGAATAATAATAAAATTTAGATTAAAACTAAAATACGACTACTAAAAAATCACGTCTAAAAAGTATTTATCAAGAAAATATCAAGGATAGCCGTGGTCGTTAGAGGGAGAGGACACACACATATATATATATATATATATATATATATATATATATATATACGCCATGTAGGACGCAACATGTCCTTCAAGATTTATATATATATATATATAAATCTTGAAGGACATGTTGCGTCCTACATGGCGTTATTTACCGATGATGCTGCGTCCGAATGACTTTGTGCGTCCGGAATACGGACGCAAGATTAACCGACCCTCATTTTCAGCCCAGAGGTCCCTTATGATCAATAGAACGCTAGGGCGAAAAATTGGCATGGACGTAATTCCATCACTAGAATGCCTTTTAGCGTATAATATAGTTCGGCCATCGTCCGACTGAAATTTGGAGGGCACTAGTGTTCAGCGTATACTTTACCACGTATACTTTGAGTTCAGTTCACCGATCTTATTGTGTCCATTGAATATCGTACTTAATTTGTAAAGTTTTTATCATGTTTTCGTGACAACAATCTTGCGTCTCTTAAATATCCTTAAACGGGCACTAGGTACGGTGTCTGAGGGGTCTATTCGGGGTTTACGAGGGACGGCGGGGCGGCGGGCTACAGCGCTCTCGCGTGCCAAAGTTTTTAAACAAACAGACATGTGCGGGCCGTGATGTAAGTTTGTCACCAAAGTGAAAGCTTTAAAAGTGGTTATTTATTTGATCTATAGATAGGTACCTATAGATAGTTTTTTTTTTTATCTTCAGTTGTTATTGATGTCTTAGTCACAGCGTGACTATGTCGCCCTCGTTGGAATTGTTGAATACATAGTGTTCTATCAATGATCTATACAGCAAATCTTAGCTAAGGAATACAATTTTTTCGACTCCTCTGAAGATGTACTAGCGAGGATACTGTTACATAGGCCGATATTGTTATTACCGTAACCATATTGCTACGACGGACGTCTATATCTCGAAGACTAATAATCGAATCTTCAAGAAATAAAAACGCATTGTTAGTGGCGAGGTACTCTACCGATTGGCATAGAAAAATCTAGAATTGTCAACACAAAGTCACAACCTACCTACGAGTACCTACTCTCTTGAATAAAAGCAAACAATAGGTAAATATCGAAAATGAACTTGAAAGGTCAGCGACGGCGGCAAACTTCAAAAGAGAGTAGGTAGTTATCGCTCGCGTATTTTCTAGATGACTCGACACCATTCATTCTGACTTTGAGATTGATAACGAACACGGTGAGCTTAAGCGACCGAAGAAGATCATACCTGCGACCTGAGCAACGACTGTGGACTACTATGAACTACTGAGCGACTGGAACTGTTGAAGAGTACTGTGTATACTAGTGATTTAATTGTCTAGTATGTGAGCTAATAAATCTCTTCGATGAGTAAACGGCATTTAATTGTACCCCGTGCACGTAACAATGTAATTGCTTTCTTTGAGCCTCATTCCGGACACTCTCAATCAAAATGTGTTGTACATTTATCTTCCACAACGATACAGTTAGGCGAGCCCAACTTTTCATTAAATATGCAAAACCATTCAAAGGGAAATATCCTGAACGAAGTCTAAGAGCCATGACTATGTCTGATCTGCTCAAACTGACTTTTTTATATAGGACACGCTAAAGGCAAAGTCTCAGGAAAGAGGGTCACCATTACAGACACTAAGTGTTACAATGGTGGCACTCAGCTTGGCGGCCTCATCAGATGCTTTTTCACGCCCCGCTTAAATGCCCCTGGACTGTAGGAAGAAGGAAACACGTGTGCTGGTAATGAATTCCAGGTCGTGGTGGTGCCGCAAAGAAAAGAGTCTCCAAACCGCTCGGTTCTTGCTCGTATATTCTGCACAGTGTGAGGCTGACATCTAAGGCCTGCACGTGTTGTCCTATGTAGAAAAGGAGATGGTGGGATTAGTTGGAAGAGCTCATCAGAACACTCACCATGGTAGAGACGGTAAAATACAGCCAAGGAAGCAATATTTCTACCTTCCCTATCATTCGGACCACGCGTCGCTGCAACCTGTCGAGAGCATCCAGTAGGTATTTCGCGGAACCATCTCTGATGCGAGCAGTATTCCACGCGGGAGCGAATTTGTGCCTTATAAAAAAAAACCGCTGCTCCGGCGTGAAAAAACGTCTCACTTTGTTCAGGAGTCCGAGGTTCCGCGAGGCTGTTTTGATGATGCTCTCGATGTAATTTCTGTTATTCAGTTTGCAGCGAATATCCATGCCTAGGATATTGAGATTATCCTGCAGTGGCAGTGGCGTGCTCCAAAAAGTGGGAAGAGAAAGGAAAGAAGATACCTTTGCTGTGAATGCACAAGCCTGTGTCTTCTTGGCATTGAACTCGACCAGGTTCTCAGAGCCCATTGAGAAATGTGATTCAAGATTCAGTCCAGTTCAGTGACAAGAAGCTGTCTTTTTTCCGCGATATCAGACTGTTTGGCCGCAGGTCGTCCGTGATAACTCCCGTGTAAGGTGCTATCGTCTGCATAGCAATGTATGCTGCCGGTGGACAGCATGTCGTTGATATGCAGAAGAAAGAGAGCGGGATACAGACCCCTGCGATACGCATTTATCTGCAAGAACTCCGAAGCCCGTCCATCACAGAGGACGCGAATACGGTGCTCCCGCAGGAAACTAGCAACCCAGTTGCACAGTCTAGGAGGCAGACCAAAGCCTAGTAGCTTGGAGAGAAGCGTTTTGTGCCAGACTTTATCGAAAGCTTTGGCGATATCAAGACTAATTGCCAGTGACTCGCCGTGCTTGTCCATAGCCTCACCCCAAGGGCCAGGGCTAAGTTTGAGTTCATCGGCAGAATTGGCGAGCGGCTTGCGCGCTACCCATCTGGCAGTCGTGCATTTTGGTCGCTCGCTAAAGCTGCCGAGGGAAACTTCTGCCAGTCTAGCCTTCCACCGCTGCAAAAATCCGATGGTAGTCTGGCTCATGGCGCTAAGGAGAAAGCCGATCTGTTGGGTAATCTCTTTGCGTCAAACTCGACTATGAACGACGGGAACGCCGAACCACCGATAATTCCCAGCTGTGGTGCTTCCATGACTGAAGTTAAAATCACGCAACAGGTGGTCCAGCGCGAGCTTAAGTCCCTAGATGTTCGGAAGTCGAGTGGGCCAGATGGTATACCGACGATGGTGCTTAAACACTGTGCCCCCGAGCTGTGCCCTGTACTTACACGCCTTTTCGCACTCTCATACTCCGCAAGGCGGGTCCCAACCTCGTGGAAGACCGCATTCGTGCATCCTGTACCTAAGAAATGTGACAGGACCGATCCGACCAATTGCAGGCCTATCGCTATCACCTCCCTACTCTCGAAGGTAATGGAGCGTGTTATTAATACACAGCTCCTGAGATACCTTGAGGGAAACGATCTACTGAGCGATCGACAGTACGGCTTTCGCCACCGTCGCTCTACCGGTGACCTTCTTGTGTATCTCACAAACCGGTGGGCGCAAGCCATCAAGAGTCGGAGTGAGGCACTAGCGGTCAGTCTCGACATAGCGAAGGCACAAAGGTCTTCTTGCGAAGTTGCCATATTATGGACTCCCCGAGGGACTGTGCGAATGGATCTTCAGCTTTTTGTCCAACAGAAGCATCCAAGCCGTCGTCGACGGCAGCTGCTCGGACCGCATGAACATAAACGCTGGTGTCCCACAAGGCTCCGTGTTGTCTCCGACGCTATTTCTGCTGCATATCAATGACATGCTGTCTGATGGCTCCATTCATTGTTATGCGGACGACAGTACCGGAGACACGTGTTACACGGGCCGGGCAAATATCCCTCAGTCCGAGGTGGAGAAGAGTCGCGAACAACTTGTGCCTGAAATTGAGATTACTCTCTCTGGAGTATCCGATTGGGGACGACTAAACCTAGTCCAATTCAACCCCACTAAGACACAAGTTTGTGTATTCACCGCTAAGAAAACCCCATTCATTGTGGCGCCGCAATTCCTGGGCACACCGCTTACCATCTCCTCGAGTATAGGGATCCTTGGTGTCGATATCTCCAGCGACGTCCAATACCGAAGTCATTTGCGGGACAAGGTTAAGTTGGCATCAAGAAAGCTCGGAGTGCTCAACAGGGCGAAGCAGTACTTCACTGCGGGGCAGCAACTGCTTCTTTATAAAGCACAGGTCCGGCCTCACAGGAGATACGACTTGGGCGACCAGGCGCTGGGCACGCCGTAGTAGCGGCGGTAAGACCCATCATGGGGGAGTGGCTAGAGAGGTCACACGGCAGCCTCTCGTACCGTCTGACGCAGATGATCACCGAGCACGGATGCTTCGGAAAGTATCTGCGTCGGATGCAGAAAGAGCCAACGTCCGAGTGCCATCACTGCGACGCGAGCGAGGACTCAGGTCCGCACACGCTCACCGAGTGTCCGGCGTGGGAGACGCCGAGGCGGGAGCTTGTGGCGGCCCTGGGAGTGAGGGTTCTCACGCTCTCCACCTTGCTCGCGGCGATGGTTCGCTGCGCGGATGCGTGGGCGGCCGGCGCCGCCTTCTGCGAGCAAGTAATGCTCGTGAAGGAGGAGGCCGGGCGGGAGCGGCAGCGGGAGCGACGAAGGATCGCAAGACAAGCTGCCCGCGTACGAAGGCAACTCGGGCGTCGGAGGTCGATGAACGATCTCCGTCCCCCATGAGCGCCGGCCTGGGGGTGACAGGTGGAGCCACCTGTCACCCTGGCAGAAGCAGGCCGCGGCGGTGGCGCGCGTGGCGCGCCTCCCCGTTTCCGGGGACGAGTTGGGGACTCTGTAGTCCCCACACCCGAGAAGAGGGCCAGATCGTGAGAGATGGCCCTGGGTCGGCCGGGGTGCGAGGGATATGCCTGTCAACCTCACCTTCGGCAACCAAAACGACCCACAGGCGGCGTGCGTTTTAGTCGGTTCGAGTCCGACATAACCTCCTCCACCGGCTCCGGTGGGGAGGTATCCGTGGGGATTTTGCGCACGTGAAAAAAAAAAAAAAAAAGTCCGGCCTCACATGGAGTACTGCTGTCACCTTTTTGCTGGAGCACCTGCATACCAGCTTGACCCCTTCGACTCAGTGCAAAGACGGGCATTGAGGCTGGTTGACAATCCCATACTCACAGGTAGTGTGGAACCTCTTAGCCTTAGGAGGGATTTTGCCTCACTGTGTGTGTTCTACCGCCTATACAATGGTTTGTGCTCAGATGAATTGTTTGACATGATGCCCTTAGCTACATTCTATCATCGCACCTCTCGCCATAGGCAGGGAATTTATCCTCACACATTGCGACCTGAGACGGTGCGCACTGTGCGGTATGAAAGAAACTTCATCCCACGCACACTCAAGCTGTGGAATGACCTCCCTGCTGCGGTTTTCCCAAGCGCCTACAATATGGGGTTCTTCAAGAGGGGCATCAGAAGGTTTCTTCATGGTCGGCAGCGCGAGTGTGACACCCCTGGTGTTGCATATGTCCATAGGCCACGGTAACCGCTTCCCATCAGGTGGGCCGTGTGCTTGTCTGCCAACTAAATAGTAAAAAAAAAAAAAAATTCTGAGGGGGTTAAATTTCATACGTCAAAGTCATAGTTCGTCTAGTCATTACACTGTCAAGTTCTTTAATTAACTTTATGACAAGTTCTCTTATTGTCAAATTACATTTTATGACAAATTCTCTTTTCGTCAAGTTTTTCGTTCGTCAAATTTGTAATACGACTAAATCCCTATGTACTGTCAAGAAAAAAAAATTATAAACTTTATAATCAAGATAAATTAGCCAAACACTTAGCGACAGTAGTTTTTCCGAACATTAGATTATTTATTTCTTCTTCGATTTTATGATCTTTATCCATAACTTTTTTCGGCCGTTTCTTATTTTGTTTAGTCTTAACTTCTTGTTCGTAAAACTTTTCTTCCTTTTTCAGACTTTCGATCAATAAAAATAAATTTTCATTATCTTCAAACTTAAGTTTTAACCTGTTATGCCATGCTTCTAACGAATTTGTAGTCCTGTGTCTCTCGTAGGCACAACACCATACGTTGACTGTAATCTTGTGAACTCATTGATTGGTAAAATATTCTGCAAATTTTATTGCTATTGGGCAATCTGGTAATATTTCATTTATAGCCAACCATCCCTCCGGTATAAAATTAGATGTTATTAAAGCCTAATTACAAGTTAAGCACACGTATTTCTTTAAATTTCTTGTCATCCAGCATATCAAGTTCCTTTCCTTTTCTCATTATTACCTGTCCGACTCCGAACTTACCTGCTCACACCAGACTGTGCCTCTGAGTTTAGATATTGTCACTTTTGTATACTAACTGTTAATTATTTATTATCTGTGCCTGGAGCCCTTATATAAATTGAAGCCTCTTGGCTAATAAGCTGAATGCAATCATTCAAAAACAGCATTCGGAACCAATCTGAATTCAATAGTACCTAGATAGATGTCATTGTAATCATTATGATATATGCAGAGCATTATACGGAATTGATTTCAACATGCAGTTGGATGGAGGCGGGAATGTGCATGCAGTGTTTTGAACGTATACGGAGATATTCAGTGTGCAAGAAAGATTTAAGAGTGAACGGACGAACTAATTCAGTTATACGGAACCAATCTCAATTCAATAGTAGATGGATGTAATTTAGTTATTATAATCATTATGATATATGCAGAGCATTATACGGAATTGATTTAAACATACATTCGGATGGAGGCAGGAATGTGCATGCAGTGTTTAGTAGGTATACGCAGGTATTCAGTGTGCAAGAAAGATTGAAGAGTGAACGGACGCACAAATTCAGCTAGAAATATTTAATTTGAATATCACCATTTAACGTTTAAATGAAATTTGACGTCGACTACTGATATGATACTGATTAAAACATCTTACATACGCATTGAAAACATTAAAAATCTCACTACATTCAGTGGACGCCGCCGGGTGGTAGTTTGTAAAGACGCAAGAAGTCCTTCGCGATTTATATATATATATATATATATATATATAACGATACATATATAAGATTCAAGTCGTGAGTACGAGTGCTGCGACGCATCCGAAACGTCGGCAGAAATAGTAAGTTCCATGATTTAATCGCATAAAATCCCGAGACGTTGTATAATTATGTCTACATACTTAGCCTGTCAAATTCACAAAATATTAACCCTCCCTATGCTTCCCCTTAGACGAGAAAAAATAAAAGCACCTTTTCATATTTAGAGTACGGAAAAGTTATAAACAAAGTCCAACTCGAAGTGGGCAATATGCTTTTACATTTTCCATTTCAAGCTATGCAGTCAGGTACAAAGAGAAGCTAAATACACACATCAACAAAGTCTAGGGAACAAGGACATTTCTAGTTTTTATTTAAAAACCCTTTCTTGTAATAGTGAGTGTTTTATATCAATAGAAGGGTATTTTTATACCGTTTTTAATTTTAATTTTAATAAAAACATTTTCATACCAAATTTTTTTTTTTTAAGAAAGAATTGAATAGTGCTAATATTGAGTATTACAACCTTCTATGATTAGGCACAAAAATAACAAGGTTGTAAGAAATACAGTAATTAACCGTACTTTAAACGTTTTTAATAATCTGTAGGACCTCCTAAAGCATTAGCAACAGCTCGACAACGGCGTGGCATACTTAGTATGAGATTGTCAATCATCGTCTGTGGAATATGGCTCCATACACTGCAAAGGTGTAAAAAAAGTGGTTCTTCAGTGTTCAGATTTTCCAAAGAATCACTGAAAGCTCTTCTCCCAAGCAAATCCCAGGCATGCTCTATGGGATTGAGGTCGGCAGACTGAGCAGGCCATTCCAACGTCGTAATATTGTGCTCGCTTAACGCATAGACCACTACCCTCGCGGTGTGCGACCGTGTATTATCTTGCATGAACATAAAATCTTGACCGAACTGCTGTCGATGAGGGATTACCATGGGGTGTATAACCTCCTGAATGTATTGGATTGCATTCAAATTGCCCTGTATCCAAACGAGGTCGGTCCTTCCACCAAGGCGAATTCCAGCCCATACCATGATTGTTCCCACCTTGGTAAGGATGAACTTCTTGAGGATTCTGGAGACGATTCCGACGTCCAGGAACTCGCCATATACGCACTCTTCTCGAATCAGGATGAAAACCGAAGCGAGATTCGTCGGAAAACAGAACCCGTGCCCATTGATGGTCGGTCCACTGTAAATGTGCGTTAGCCCACAATAAGCGACGACCTCGATTTCCACGTCGAAGAGCTGGAACCCTATGCGGTCTGCGAGCATGAAGATTGGCTTCGTGTAGTCTTCTCCTGACAGTTTAATCGCTAATAACCACTTGATGCTGAGACTGGAGGCCTGCGACCAACTGACGAGCAGTAATCGTGGGTTGCCGCCTTGCGGAATTTTGCAAGAAACGATCTTGTCGCGGGGTAGTAACCCTATTTCGTCCCCTGTGACGTTCGGCAACATCCCCTGTAGACCTGTAGCATGCCCATAATCTGCAAATTACGCTTGGTTGGGTGTTGACAGCATCCGCTACGTCGCGTTGAGTTTGTCCAGCTTGCAGCATACCAACAGCCCTTAACATCTCTTCGCGACTTAAATGACGACGTGACATGATGACTACAGTCACAAAAATGCGCAAACCATACGTAAAAGACGTATTATTGATAATAAACGTTATTTACAATCAAAGAAAATAATTTTTATTTTGCCTCAGAGAAACTGCACAATCAAACACTTTCAAAAGTTTTCCCTCCATATTCGAAAATCATTACTTATTTAAATTTATTTTTAAATTTCGAACAACTCTGTAATCTACTTTATTCTATTTTTATTTATTTGCTGCCAGTTATTTGCAAAACAAGATTTACACGAAAAAAAAATTTGGGGTCATCTTGTTCCCTAGACTTTGTTGAGGTGTTTATTTACCGTTAAATTTACTTTGATTGCGTCACAGATTTGCTCTTTGAATAATATGTACACTATTTTGAAACCCAGTAATTAATCTAATAGCAATTTTCAGTCTTTCATTACATAATGTTTGTATAATATTATTAAATTTTGAAAATTGATAGCAAGAGCGGACATTCAATTAAAATTAAATTACATACGCATGGTAAAATGTAATTAGTCTGTTAATTAATTTTCGTATTACTATTACTATGTAAGTATACATACTTCTAATACTGGGCTACAAACATTTTGCTGGATTTGCTGCATTGGTATTTAATTTCATATCCTTGATAAGTCCAACGTGTGACGTCCTGAATAACGTTCGGAAATGTACTATTTAAGTAAGCAGCCACTGAAAGGATCCATAATGGATTTTTGTGCACTATTACCCGTATCAGAATTTAACGAGGTATTTTAATCCTTTAGGAAATGAAGTTGCAAAAAATCGATGTAGCTCCTCATTATTCAGGTACGTTTGTTGGTTGAAGTAATTAAAATTCATTACCATGTCATATATTTTAGAGCAATAAATCAAATTTATGTAAAAGGTGGAGAATTATAATTTACTTTAAGAGTTTTTTTCATATCCATTTTTTTTTTAAATTTTTACTTGTTTACTTGCGTTTGTATTAGTCACTGAGCTACGTTTAAATTTGGTCAGTGATTTCTTCCTGTGCGATACTTTGCACGATGGTTCAGGAAGTTGAATTACATAAATATTTCATGTTTGTCAGCTGTGACTTTGTTGGTGGGGTTAGCAGCGGTGACCGCTCAAACATGTAAAAATATGATAAAAAGTCTATCATTTCTTCCTGGCTGAAAACGGCTAAATAACAGTTAGGCCAATGTCTTGACAAAAAAAAATTGTCAGCTGCCCATACCGCGGCGGAAAATGTATCAGCTGTTGACCTGAAATTGTAAAAAATTAAAATCGTCAGTCATTTTCTCCCGGCTCAAAAGCGGCTAACGTACAGTTAAGGCCAAAATACAGTTTAGCATATATACTGATGGAACGAAAATTGTCGGCTGCCCATACCGCGGTGGAAAAAGCATATCATGAAAAGAGGTAGGGGATCAGACCCATGGCTCCAAAGTATAAGCTTCAACTGGTACTTCATCGAAGCATAAAGACCCATAATAGTCCTTGATAACCAATTGGTCACAAGGCACAATTTGGTTATGATTTTGCTTATTGTAAACAAGGTTTTTGTTAACAAGGTTTTTGTAAACAAGGTTTTTGTTAACAAGGTTTTTGTAAACAAGGTTTTTGTGAACTAGGTTTCTATAAATAATAATGTTTACGGATAATTAGCGCGATCATGGTACAGGTACATACAAACCTTTGATTTACCTGACGTTTTGACCACCGGGTTACACAAAAAATCCCCACGGATACTGGAGCTGGTGGGAGAGGTTACATCGGACTCGAACCGACTCAAAGCGCAAGGCACTTTAGGGTCGTTTTTGGTTGCCGAGCTATGATCGCGTTAATTTCCCGTTAACATTATTGTCAATTTTTAAACGCGATTTTTTAAAAGTTAGTCAGTAATAAATATATTCCTAAAAATATCAACCTCTAGAATGGTATCACTTGCACAGCACTAGGCGTATCATCAACGTTATCATATAACAGATTCATTTTCCCTTTTGAATCGAAAACGAATGCAATTATAATTTATTTCTGTGCAAGTTACAAGCTGTGAATTCAGCAAATACAATCATTGCTTTTACGTACAAAATGTAATTTTGCTAGTTAAGAGTTATTACGTAGATAACCGAAGGTAGCCTAGTGGTATGGGTAATGGACTGCTGAGACGAGGTCTCGGGTTCGATCCCAGGTTTTACCATGGCACACACCAATGACTTTTCGATGCTTTTCGAAGTTATGAATGTATTTATCGCAGGTTTATAAGTGCCTGGTTAATGGCAATAGACTCGCCACCTATTACATTGGGACCTAAACAAAAACTGGCGAAATGTGGGTGCTAGCACTTCTGCCTACCCCTTCGGGGATATAGGCGTGAGTTTATGTCATGTTATGTTCATATTATTACGTTAGCATCGAAATAATTGAAAATATTTCAAAGTATCGAATGCTCTTTCTTTGGTATACTGTTTCAAAACAGATCTATCTGTATTAGTTATCGATCATTCAAAAAGCGCATCTATGAGGCCAAGCCTCATGAAAATCTAATCGTGGTGTGATCACGGATCTCCTGTGGTATTCGTAGGGCTGGCACTAATGCTGTAAACAATCCTAAAATATACTGTATTTAGCGCTCCTAAAGTCATGCGACGTTCATCTATTAGATAAAAAATTATACTAATAGTATTGTTGCTTTGAAGGTTGTATGATCGTATACAGAGCAAGCTTTTGATTGCAACCTCTAAGTAAAAGTAAACGTGACCGTCTTAAATAGACTTGGAGAAAGACAAACATTGCAGAAACAAAAATCCTAGGAAAACCTTCAAGTAAAATGAATCGCAGTGTGCAAGACAGACTGAGATGGTGACACACTGTTGAAACCTTCTACACTGCAGATCCTAAGAGTCACGCCCCTTAGGTGAAAAAAATTGTATAGTTTTCTATATAGTCAGACTATTGTCAGCTATCTAACAAAACAACATTGGAACCACTCTACTTATCGTGCACAAATTAATGAATATCTTCGTTTCTTATCTTCCTTTTAAGAAGGACTGTATATGCTTCTATTCTAAAATTGCCTGAATCAGTCCTGGCAATTTTAGAACATTTATAAAGACTAACTTATGTAAAAAAGCATACTATAGGACCGATGATTACCTGAAAGACAAAAATGTATAGCTTCTTTTTTTACGTGCGCAAAATACCCACGGATACCCCTCCACCGGAGCCAGTGGAAAAGGTTATGTCAGTATCGAACCGATTAAAACGCACGCCGTCTTTGGGTCGTTGTTGGTTGCTGAAGGTGAGGTTGACAGGCATATCCCTCGCTCCCCGGCCGACCCAGGGCCATCACTCACGATCTGGTCCTCTTCTCGGGTGTGGGGACTATAGAGTCCCCAACTCGTCCCCGGAAACGGGGAGGCGCGCAAGGCGTGCCGCCGCCGCGGCCTGCTTATGCTAGGGTGACAGGCGGCTCCACCAGTCCCCCCAGGCCTGCGCTCATCGAGGGCGGAGGTCGTTCATCGATCTCCGACGCCCGAGTTGCCTTCGTACGCGGGCAATTTGGCTTGTCGCTCTCGCTGGCACTCCCGCCCCGCCTCCTCCTTTACGAGCATTACTTGCTCGCAGAAGGAGGCGCCGGCCGCCCACGCATCCGCGCAATGGACCATCGCCGCGAGCAAGGTGGAGAGCGTAAGAACTCTCACTCCCCAGTCCGCCACCAGCTCCCGACTCAGCGTCTCCCACGCCGGACACTCGGTGAGCGTGTGCGGCCCTGAGTCCTCGCTCGCGTTGCGGTGATAAAATATATGACTTGATCATGACGTAATTACAACATTTTAGGACAAGCCTGCACCTATCCTAAAATATTGTAATTACGTCATAATATTGCATATTGACTTTTTGTAATTTACTTAGGTTAATTATCATCTTAAATTAATCATTTTATTATAAGGTTTTTTTACATTTTTTATATACTTATTAATTATCTTGACACGAGACTAATGTAAATTCGTCAACGTCCTCAAGCGTATTCAGTTTAATACAAATAAAGAAAATACTTTTTGTAAATTGAGATCCAGAAAATGCGGCAGTGGAGTTTGTTGCTCCTTTTATTCTTCACTAACGCCTAGGAAGCGGTGGTAAATTAGTTTTAAGCAGAATTTGACGTCAAAAAAATGTAATAACATTACACTATTTAGAGAAATATAGAATTTGAATTTGGTGCTGGAAATCCAGTCATATGAATAGCTATTTATATGAATAGGTTCATAACGTAAAAGTTTTTGACTAAAGTAGTTTTCCCCCAACTGTAAAATAGCCTTTCAAACCAAAAGTACTTGTCATAGGAATGTTTTTAACCAAACTGTGTAGACCATAGTTTGATAATGACAAAGTTTCTAATGGATGAAGTTGTAGTTCTAAGTTAGTAAAATATGGATAAATTCAATATTAAATCGAGGGAAGGGTTCAGTGAGCACCCGGCTTAACCTTAGAGCAGCTCAAACTTGTCTCATAAAATAACACCGTGTTGTATACTTTGATAAGTACAGTCTTTCATGTATCATAAGGAGATACTGTATTATCTGTTTTAAGCTGTATGTCTGTACTTTATTTTTAAAATATTAGGAGACTAAAATCCTTTTAAAACAACGCAAAATGGTTCAAAATACATGCGTGCGTGCAACTTATCCGCTGGGTTTTTATAGCACATCGTTGTGACTTCACTCTGCCACGGAAAATTGAACTAGAAAATTTCGATAGATCCTTTTTCATGACTCGGGATCCAAGGTCGTGGAAAACAAAAACTTGAACGTAATCAAAGAATCCACGAATTAATTTCATTTATTCAGTTTAAGCACACAAAGACTACATATGAACGCCAAAATTTAAATTTTAATAATTTTAAATTAGGTACACTCCCGCTCCGGCTCGTTTCTGGGGCAGAGGATGGCCATCGCGATTCAGCGAGGCATCGCTGCCAGTGTCATGGGCACCTTTGCGCTGGGAACGATACGGGGCGAGTTATTTGATTTGACATAACAATTGACCAAATCTATGATTGCAGATAATGATTGGACATTTGTATTGTAATTAATTAATATATTAAATATATCCAAAATTTAAATTAAGTAATTATGATTAATTTATGGATAAAACATAATGTAAATAAAAATTAAAAAAATATAAATTTTATTAATATAAAATATAAAATTGGAAAATGATTCTTTCGCGGGTTCGGTAGGTTAGTTCTATTGAGAACATACCAGCAAGAAACTCAGCGAACTACATGAGAACTAGATTATCTTTATTTTTAAAATTTGCTTTATTTTACAATTTATTTTGTGCGAGTAAGCAAGAGATTTATGTTGACCACGCATTTACATCATCAAAATACTCATCTATTTTATAGTAATCTTTATTCATTAAAGTTTTTTACACTTCTATTTTAAATTTATTTATTGGCATGTTAATCAAATCCTGAGGAATTTTATTAAATATTTTTATACAGCTACTTACAAACAAACTCAACTCAATTAAGTTGTTAGGTATATCCTGAAAAACTCCTATCGTTATTTCTAAGCATATTTAATTTAACAAAATCCATCTGTCTTAGGTCTTAAAGTAGAACTTAGTAAAGTTCAGACATGTACAAATTGTTTATTGTTTAATCCGAACTCTTGAACAAAAATTAACAAAGAACAGTTCTAAACGAACCCAAACCTCGTAATACGGAGTAAGATCTCAAACTTAACTTAACGAAAGCATTTTAAAATGTAACATCCTCTATCTAATTCCGTTCGCCAACCCTGTATCAGCTCGCAATATTCACTGACATGCATTATTCAGTTTCATTACTCCCCAGCTACTGCGGACAATAAATCGAAGGATAGCATTTATTCATTCGGGTTTTTTTATTCACGGGTAAGTACTTTAGTGGGGTACCTGTTTTGATATGCTTATGATGGGTTAGAGGTTTATTGTCTGTGTATTTTGGCATTATGAAAATTTAATAGGTTTTGATTATATTGTAATTTTCGTCTACATTAAAGACAGCCTGACATTTGAAATCATTTGTTTGCGCAGTAGCAGAGCACAGAACAGTAACCTGAATAGGTTAATTGTCATACAAGTTGAGGTTAATCTCACAGACAGAAATTACTAGTCTTCCTGTTAAAGCCTTTGACTAAGCTGACTTGCTTGTTTTTGATATGGGTTCCCATTTATCGTGTAATGGTTAGGATTTAAACCCTGGTTACGACACGATCTCTGACGCTTCAACCCTCGCACCATCCAGGAGGGGATCGAGCAAAATAGGCGGTCGAAAGTGTTCACACAGCAGTTGCGGAGGCCCCATATGACGAAACTTAAAACTGCGGATGGTAAAATAATTGCCAGGAAGTTCGAGATTCTCGAAGAGATCTAGAAACTCTATGGATAGCTTGTATGCATCACGATTGAGTAAACTGACGGGACACAGCGATGAAGACCACAGGGCCCCACTCATGCGCCATTATACCGAGAAAATACCCAATATCGAGCAACGCGAGATAGAGGCGGCTCTCAGACAACTGATGAATAACAGGTGGTCTGGTGATGACGTAATTACTACTGAACTTCTGCAGATGAAGTCCAATCCTAAAAGAGCTAGCAAGTCTTTTTAATTCCGTCATCCAACAAAGTCTAACACACACCTAGGGCATGGAGCGGGAGTGTGGTGATACTGTTACTTCAAAAAAGGTGATAAAACCTTGCTGAAGAATTACAGACCCATCTCACTCGTGAGCTATGTCTACAAGCTGTTCTCGAGAGTCGTCACAAATCGCCTCGCGGGTAAGCTCGACGAGTTTCAGATCACAGAGCAAGACGAGTTTCGAAAAGGCTATAGTACCCTGGACTAGATCCATACTGTTTGGCTGGACCACGGTCCTGGGGATCGGAAGCAGGGGGGCTGGTGCACCCTGGACGGCGGTTAATAGACTCTGACTCTAAGGAGTAGGAGCTCTGCTAGCCGTCGACTAATAACCCGGCAAGCCCTTTTCAGGGCTAGCTGACCCCATTGCACGAGGGGGTCGTGGGATGGCGGGCCTGCAAGGCCCGCGAGGAGGAATCCCTCCATAGGGAGACCGACAAGCCCTTTTCAGGGCTACTCCAACAGCCCTTCTCAGGGCTAGTTGACCCCATGAAGGGGGGTCGTGGTGCGGCGGACCTGCTAGGTCTGCGAGGTGGGATCCGAGAGGATCAGGCGACGGGTTGGCCCACTGCTCGCGCGGGGGCTAACTGGCATTCGTGCCACCGTCGGAGTTGGGGGGGTTGGCTGCCTGCCCGCGTCGCGTACCCTTCAAGTGATCGACAACGACCTGAGTGCTAGCCACACTCGGGAAGCCGTGATCTTGGAGAACGTGGAGCTTGCCTTAACTGGCCGGCCCGCGACAAGGAAAAGTCTATAAAACCCGACAGCGAAGTCGATTAAAACCTACGGATACCAGGGGACCTCCGTAGTATGTACCCCGCTTCCCGGAATGGCCGTCACCCGGGGAGTGTAATTTTAACGGTTCTACTCGTGGGATAAGTTATGGATAGCAATAATTTAAACCAGAACGTGGAGGAGGAGATGGAGACGGGGGTCGCAAGGACCCACGGCTCTCTCAATGAGGCGGTAGTAGTGCTGGAGCGGTTGGAGGCCAACGCTCCGAGCACAAGTGTGGGAAGTTTCCGCTCGTCTTCCCCTGGCAGGCTGTGGAGGAAGCGGCTTCCCGAGAAGGAGTCTACGGAGGCTTCCAAAAAGCCCCGTGGTCGCCCTGCTATAGCGGGGGAGTGCGTCGATCTGGCGCAGAGCGGGGCCCAACTAAATGCGGCCACAGAGCGGGAGCTCAAGCTCCGCGCAGTGAAGGAGATGGCGGAGGCCATGCAGCGGCAGCGACAGAGGAACCTCTACCTAAGAGATTCCCCTAGTTCGCAACCTGGACCCAGCCAGCAGTCTCAGGGAGGAGTGACATCCACAGCCTCTGAGCCCCTCAGCGCGGAGCGGCGGACGGGTGCGATCGAGGCGGCGGTGGCGGTGGTGCAAACTGTCGCCACCAAGTCCTCGAACCTAAAGGGGCAGTACGTGCGGGACCTAAAGCTAGCATGTTCCTCCATCTTGGAGAACGTGCGCGTGCTTCGGTCCCGCACGGAATCGGAGGAGGTGGCCCAGTTCCAGACCGAGCTGGCCGCTGTACGGGCCGAGATGCGGGCCTGGCAGCAGCAGGCGCAATCTGCGCCTACCCCGATGAGCCGCGATGAGATCGGTTTTCTCATTGACGCGCGGCTCGCGGGGATCGCGGACCGGCTGTTGCCGGAGACCCGCATCCGTCCGCCTCTCGAGGTGGACAGGAGAAATGCGGCCCGATCTGCCACCCGGCCTGAGCATCAGCCACAGCTCACCTCTGAGCTCCCGGCTCTACTGCCGTCGCCTCCCCCCCTCCTCTCTGGACAAGGGAGTGAGGGGAAGAGGAGGAAGCCCAAGAAGCAATCAGCCGCTGCTAGGGAGGCGGAAGCTGCCCGCAAGAATCGGGAGCTGCCCTCCTCGGCGCCTCCGGCAGCGTCGTCGTCGGCTCCCCTTGGCGGGTGGAATAAGGTCGCGGCACGACCCAAGGCCGAGAGGCCGGTTCGGGCCCAGGCGGTTGCTTCCCCCTTGACGGCTGCGGCTCCGGCGACGCCAGCCCCCAAGAAGAGGAAACGTGGTGCCCGCAAGCCTCGAAAACTGCGTGTCCCGCAAACTGCTGCGGTGTGTTTAACTCTGCAGCCGGGCGCGCAGGAGCAGGGCATCACGTATCGTGATGTGATGTCCAAGGCTGAAGGGGTCATTGACCTCAAGGCCTTGGGCATCAACAGCCTCCGGTTTCGCACCGCAATTACCGGAGGTCGGATCTTGGAGGTGGCTGGCGACGACCGAGTCCAGAAGGCCGACATCCTCGCTGCCAAGCTCAAGGAGGTACTGGAGGAGGTCCGGGTCGCTAGGCCAGAGAGGTGCGTGGAGCTGCGCATCTCTGGCCTGAGCGACACGGCCTCAAAAGAGAGCGTGGCGGCAGCGCTGGCAGCAGAGGGGGGCTGCTCTGCCGACGCCATCAAGGTGGGCGACATTCATCGCCCACCTGGTCGCCAGGGCACTGCATGGCTGCGGTGCCCGATTGAGGTGGCCAAGCTCCTGACCGACGGCCGACAAATTGCAGTCGGATGGTCGGCGGTCAGGCTAACCATCCTAGAGCCGAGGCAGGCGCGGTGCTTCCGCTGCCTGGAGCCGGGGCACGTCGGGGCCAAGTGCACTGCGGGTGTTGACCGCAGTGCGCTGTGCTTCCGGTGTGGGCAGGCGGGCCATAAATCGGCCACCTGCTCCGCGGAGCCCAGTTGCCCCGTCTGTGCGGCGGAGGGGTTGGCGTCGAGTCACCGGCTGGGATCCGGTGACTGCAGGGCGACCTCCCGAAAAAGGGGGGCCACCCGAAAGAGTAGAGTTGCGGGTGGTGGGAATCCTACTCCCCCCTCCACCCAGCAACGCGAGGAGGAGATGGACACCGCCCAATCATAATGGCACATCCCATCTCCATACTGCAGGCCAACGTCAACCACTGCTTTATCGCCCAGGACCTTCTGGCCCAATCCATGGCGCAGTGGCAGAAAACAGTGGCAGTAGTCGCCGAGCCGTACTACGTTCGCGACGGCCCGAACTGGGCCGGCGACCAAAGCGGCTTGGTGGCTATCGTCGCCCAGCGGGCGACCCCACCCTTCGACAGAGTGCGAAGGGGCCGTGGGTGCGTACTCGTTGTGCTGGGCGGTGCTGCAGTGGTTGGGGTGTACTGTCCTCCTAGCAGGAGCCTCGCCGAGTTCGAGCAGTTGCTCACAGAGGTCGGGGCTCTGCTGGCGGAAGTGCACCCCACCCCGGCTGTCGTGGCCGGGGATTTCAACGCTCATTCACGGGCGTGGGGATCTCCGGCTACCGATGCCCGAGGGGAGATGATGGTAGAGTGGGCGGTGTCCCAAGGCTTGGTGTTGCTAAACCAGGGGGCGGTCCACACACTTGTGCGGCCGCAGGGTAGCTCGATTGTTGACCTGTCGTTCGCCAGTTCTGCCCTGGCCCAACGCGTCAACAATTGGCGGGTCGTCGAGGGGGTGGAGACCGCGTCGGATCATCGGTACATCCGGTTCGACGTCGTCCACGCCGCCTCGGCGGCTCGAGTGGAATTTGACCGCCCCTTGGTGGGGCAAGGTCCACGGTGGCGCCTCGGCACTCTGGACCGAGAGCTGGCCAAAGAAGCGGCTATCGTCGAGCGATGGGCTACTGTTGACGGTGGCCTGGACGTGGACGCGAGGTGCGAGTGGCTCGTCGGAGCACTGACTCGCGTCTGCGACGCGGCGATGCAGAGGGCGAGGCCTGTCCCGCCTCGGAGGCTGGTGTACTGGTGGCGTCCCCACCTAGCCGGGCTGCGTAGCGCAAGTTACGCGGCCCAGAGGCAGTACACTCGCAGCCGAAGGCGGGCTGTCTGAGACCTCGCCCGGGAGGAGCGACTGCACGCTGCGTACAGGGCCGCCCGTGAGGCTCTGAGCTCGGCGATCAAAGCCGCCAAGGAGGAGTCCTGGAGGGAGTGGCTCGAGAGTCTCGACCGAGACCCTTGGGGGCGCCCGTACAGGGTCGTAAGTCAAAAACTTCGGCCCTGTGCGCCTCCCCTCACCCAAACTCTCGAGCCGAACCTCCTGGACCGAGTGGTCAGCTCCCTCTTCCCGGTGAGGGAAGAGTGGGTCCCGCCGCGGATGGTAGCACCAAGCCAAGTGCCGGCAGACGAAGGGGCAATACCTCCCATGTCCGAGGCCGAGTTAGGGGCCGCGATCCTGGCGCTCAAGTCCAGGAACCGCGCCCCGGGCCCGGACGGCATCCCGGGGAAGGTGATTGCCACAGTTATGCCGGCACTAGAAGAGGAGACGCTGTCCCTCATGTCGGAGTGTGTGGCGTCGGGGAGGTTCCCGCGACGATGGAAGACCGGCAAACTCGTGCTTCTCAAGAAGCACGGGCGCCCAGCCGAGTCGCCGTCGGCCTACCGCCCCATCGTTTTGCTCGACGAGATGTGCAAGCTGTTTGAGCGGGTGCTCGCTGCGCGTCTCGTTGATCACCTTGAGGGGGCGGGGCCCAACCTGAGTGACGGCCAGTTCAGATTCCGTCGTGGGAGGTCGACCCTCGACGCCATATCCCGGCTGCGGGACGGCATCGACGAAGCGGTCGCCGGGAGGGAGGTGTTGTTGGCTGTATCGCTTGATATAGCCAACGCCTTCAACACCCTCCCCTGGGCGACAATTGCGGAGGCGCTGAGGTACCACAATGTCCCGTGGTACCTCAGGCGCATCCTGGCGGACTACTTCGTGGACCGGGTCATCATCTACCCGACCCAATGCGGGGTGGTCCGCCGAACTGTGGCGTGCGGCGTTCCGCAGGGGTCGGTCCTTGGGCCGCTTCTGTGGAACGTCGGGTACGATTGGGTCCTGCGCGGTGCTACTCTTCGGGGGGTCGGCGTACTTTGTTACGCCGATGATACCCTAGTTACCGCGCGGGCCCCAACGTTTAGCGATGCCGCCGTTCTCGCCACGGCAGGTGTCGACCTTGTCGTGCGCCGTATCGGGGCGCTGGGACTGAAGGTGGCCCTCGAAAAGTCCGAGGCCCTTTTCTTCTATGGGCGTCGGCGGCCGCCGCCTCGGGATCAGGCGATCGTGGTGGGTGGCACCTCCATCGCTGTCGGGAGCAGCCTGAAATACCTCGGGCTCGTTCTCGACAGTCGGTGGCGTTTCGCGGAGCATTTCCGGCGGCTGGCACCTAAACTGCTAGCGTTTGCCGGAATGCTCTCACGATTGCTGCCCAACACTGGGGGTCCGGGGTCTGCCTGCCGCCGTCTCTACGTCGGTGTGGTGCGCTCCAAGGCGCTCTATGGAGCGCCCATTTGGGAGGAGGCCCTCTGCCGTACGAATGTCGTGCTGCTGCGGCGACCACAGCGCGCCATCGCGCAGAGGGCCGCACGGGCGTATCACACCGTCTCTTATGAGGCGGCGTGTTTGATTGCGGGCAGTATCCCCTGGCGTCCTTAAGAGGGTCTACGAGGAGGGCGCCCTGATGCGGCGTGTTGCAGGAGGTCGGCCGCTTCCGGAGGAGATCGATCGCTGGAGACAGGAGGCTCGCGATGTTCTCTTCCGGAAGTGGGCCGATAGGCTGGCTACGACGAGGAGTAGCTTGCTGCTTGTGGGGGCCGTTCGGCCCGTCTTGCGTGAGTGAGTGGAACGGGGTCATGGGGCTCCCACGTATCACCTCACCCAACTTCTCACGGGTCATGGCTGCTTCGCCAAGTACCTGTGGGAGGTGGTGGGGGTGGAAGCGGAGCCCCGGTGCCGAAACTGCACCAGTGGCGACCCCGACACGGCACACCACACTTTGGCCGTGTGTGACGCGTGGGGCGGCCAAAGAGCGGCCCTTACAAGCATCATTGGTGTGGACCTCTCGCTGTCGGCCGTAGTTTCAGCTATGGCCGGCAGCGAACAGTGTTGGGCCGCCGTCGCCTCGTTCGCTAGCGAGGTGATGGCGGCAAAGAGAGAGGCCTTGCGGGAACGAGAGCGAGCTGGGCTCACTCTTCCGCCCCGCAGGCCCCCGGCGAGGGGACGCCGGCGAACGCAATTCGCCCGCGTCCCCGAATGAGAGTGGCCACGGGCAGTGGGTCGGGGGACCCGCTGCCCCGATGCTGATGTGGCAGAATGCGCCCCTGTGTGTTCCTGGGGTGCATTCTTGAGGTGAAAAACCCCCACCATTCCGGCCTGATTGCCGGGATGGTGGGGTCTTAAGTAGCGGGCCTACCAAGGGCGCCCCTAGCCGAGTCGCGGTGAGCAGACTATCCCGCGGCTCGGATTAGGCGAAGGAGGAACACCGTGTAGTCATGTCATGCCATGTGGATAGTCTGGCCTTTGTCCAAGGCCAGGAGTCCCACACGAAGCGAGCCCCCTGCCCCTTTCGGGGGGTGAGCGAAGTGCGTAAATGCATTCCACCACGTAAACAAAAAAAAAAAAAAAGATCCATACTGTTTGGCAGATTGTAGAAAAGATTCAAGAATACAATCAGCTGCTGTATATGGGTCAAAGTTAAAGTCAAAGGGGTTTGTGGACTGCGAAAAAGCCTTCGACTCCATCGAAACCTGGGCAGTTCTGGATGCCCTGCAGCGGTGTCGTGTCAGTTGGCGATATAACGAGGTGCTGAGATACTTATTTAACACTGCCACAATATCCGTCCAGCTTCAAGACCAGGAGACGAAACCTATAAGCCTCCGGCGTGGAGCGAGAGAGGGAGATGTTATATCCCCCAAACTGTTCTCAACGCATTGGAGGACGTCTTCAAGACTCTGGATTGAACTGGACGGGGTATAAACATTAACGGTGAGTACATCTCACATATTTAGTTCGCCAAGTACATCGTCATAGTTACAGAGTAGTTAGAACTTCTGGGCAAAATGCTGCATAGCCTCGATGGAGGTTCTGGACGCATCGGCTTCGGTGTAAACTTGGATAAAACCAAAATTATATTCAACGAACATGTTACACTGGGACCGATTGCCATCAAAGGGGCGGCGCTTGAAGTTGTTCAAAAATAAGTTTACCTGGGACTGGTTATCCAGCACGGTAAAAACTACTTCGAGAAGGAACTAGCCACAAGGATCCAATTGGGTTGGATAGGATTTCGAAAACTACGTCTTCTCTTTACCCCTATCGCAATGCTCGAAAACAAAGGTCTTTGACCAGTGCGTCCTATCTGTCAAGTCTTACGGTGCCGAAACTAGGACACATACGCTGAGGCTGGTTCATAACTTTAAAGTCGTGCAAAGGGCTATGGAGCGAGCTATGCTTGGTGTTTCACTGAAGTATAGAATTCAGGACGAGGTCATTCGACAGACAACTAAAGTTAGCGATATAGGTCACAGATTAAGCAAGCTGAAATGGCAGTGGGCTGGCCACGTTTGTCGAAGGACCGATGGTCGTTGGAGCAAACGAGTCCTAGAATGGAGACCACGAGGAGGCTAATGGATGGATGGATGAACGGATGACCTGAAAAAGGGTGGTTGGGACAGACTGGATGCCGAACTCAGAGGATTGGATGAAATGGCGCACATTGGTAGAGGCCTATGTCCGGGCGGGCTAATTGATTGATAGAACCCTGGATCTCTAGTTCCTAAGACCTCTTACGTACTAAACTACTGACGCTTCATACCACACTGATTAAATTGATAATTTTTGTAACGCATCGAAAAATACTCTGAAACCTAAAGGATTTACATGAAAGGTTGAACCCTGTAAAACCAATTACACCGCCATAAATTGCTACAAGTATAAATATATCTTCAGTAGGTATTGTTCGGTTAGTATTCTTTAAACAAAAGTATATCATTCTACTCATATGACTACAGAGGAAATGTGTCAGAACTGAAGCAGATGAAAGGCTGTTGTCACTACCAACCTAACGGATGGCTCCAGAATGTCGCCATTAACTATAATGTAGGCACATACGTACTTAGTTCAAAACCGGGTGACTAAAATTGAAATATGCAATTATTTTAATCTCCTTTGAAAACTTCAAATTTATGATGTAGGATGTTTAACCAAAAAATATATATATTGACGTTTTGTACCTACCGATTTAATGGTCTATGCAGAATAAATTATTTTTGACTTAAACTTTGAGGCGATTATAATGTCCGTCTTCGATTAGTTTCAAAGGCGCTTATGGAATATATATAATAGGTATTAGCACACACCATAGTGGTTTATTAATACTAATAAACTGTTATTTATGTTCATAAAAGTTAAATTTATCACTCGCTTCAGTATAATATAATTTACAGTCATTGCTTATCAAGAGCTGTGCTAAATGCCAATACAATAGGATAGTAGTACAATAATTTTAAAATTAAAGAATAAAAAGGAAACATTCACAGCATTCAACAAAACGAAACAAAGGTAAAATAAGAATCAAAATTGCCAGACAAAAGATTAGACTCATCTTTTTAAAGTGGGCCGTAAAGAGCTAAGGGATGCACCATTATTAATGAAGGGATAAAAGGCAGAAAGGATTAAAAATTTAACGGTGCTTAATCAGGAGAATTACAGCAACGTCCCTAGAGTCTGCTACGTAAGCGTGTTGATTAGGGCATGTTTTCCCAAAATGGTTTCTTGTAGCCATATTTCATGGACTCTTGTAACAATTTGCGGCGATGTAATTGTTTTTACTGGGTTCAACCTTTCATGTAAATCCTTTAGGTATGAGAGTAAATTTTCCATAAATTATAGTGGCAGTTCACATGACTTTTTGTACTTGTGTATTTGATATATTCGACAAACAATTACCAAGTTCGGATAGTCTATTTGACAAATTATAATTGCATATATTTTTTCTGCGTATTAGAATAGTTTAATGGTAACTTATTTATTATAATGTAATTAATTTTTAAATGTTAATAAATATATTTTTAACAAATATGATCAATACGAAATGTGTACAATTGACAAGTTATTTAGTTAATTGATAATAATCTACGGCCAGTAGAGTACCTATAACAGTACACAAAATGTAACAATTCTCTTGTTCTCTGATATCTCTTGTTAATACATTTTTGTGAAGTAAATTGTGCTTGTCAATATTTGCATGTTTGCATGTACATCAAATATTTTCCCAAATCAACCAAAGCCCAATAGCAAACACAAATAGCCATGTGAAGTGCCGCCATTACAAAACTTCCCAATTTGGTCACTGTGGTAAAAGCGTCAGTAGTTTAGTGAGTAAGGAATTGGTCTCAAGAACGAGAGGTCCGTGATTCAAAACCTGACCATTACACTTTTTTCTATACCATTTGGGTGGTAGACAAGCACACGGCCCACCTGCTGGAAAGTGGTTACCGTGGCCTATGGACGTTTGAAACACCAGCGCTGCCATCCCTGTAAGTACAGAGTTTCTGTGCCGTCAGTGTAGAAGACAAAGCAGAACAAGCCTTTAGTCTTCCTACTGACAGCACGAATTCTCCGGTGAGCTCTGGCTACCCTACTCACCGCTAGGAACCAAATAAAGTAGTAACTCATTACTGTTAAGTAAGAAAAAGCCCATGCTTAGTAAAATCTTCAATATTAAAAGGCCAAACAGTAATACATAATCTTTGCCTAATTGTTATTTAATGAACAGAACTGTTAGCTTAACATATAACCCCGTACCAAAAATGGCTACTAATTGATTCTGTATCCCAATAAAAACTAAACGGCAAGTAGAAATCCTGATACCCTTAATGTTGGCTCGAGAAAGGCCGATTTGTTTCACCATTCAATAGAAAGAACCTGTGAGAAGCTATTAAGTTAATCCGCTTATCCTCTTACCTAAAAACTTAATACATAGCAAGCAGTAAATGTGAGCACACATACATTGATCGCTACTCTTGAGAACAATTTTAAGCATTGGTTTTTCATAGAGCAATGTAATCGCATGAAGAGTTATTCTCAATATTTTTCCAACAATTAACAGATATGGAAGAATGTCTAGAGGAGTGGGGAGCAGAGGCACGCAACGTAATCAGTGCTAAGTCATTTCATTGCCCGATAAAGAGGCTACTTTGTAGGATAAATTAATATTATTCGAGATTGAAAGGGCCTCTTCGAGATAACGCTTGCCTTCGTATATCTGGCAGTTTTATTAGATTCCTTTTTCGGTACATTTTATTTGTTGAGGGTGTTAGTTACTCGTTTGGATGTGTTAGCGATGCTATGTAAACTTATCTTCCTTGCCTTTTTCCTTATTATTTGAGTTGTATTTTATTGATATGAGAATATTTGTGCTGTTATTCGATCACGATAAAAGCAATGTAACATGGAGCTTCATTCTTAGATACATATATAAAATGTTATGTTGTACGCTTCAAAAACTCAAATAGTTCTGCACCGCCGCGGCGGTGGCGCGCGTGGCGCGCCTCCCCGTTTCCGGGGACGAGTTGGGGACTCTGTAGTCCCCACACCCGAGAAGAGGGCCAGATCGTGAGAGATGGCCCTGGGTCGGCCGGGGTGCGAGGGATATGCCTGTCAACCTCACCTTCGGCAACCAAAACGACGCACAGGCGGCGTGCGTTTTAGTCGGTTCGAGTCCAACATAACCTCCTCCACCGGCTCCGGTGGGGAGGTATCCGTGGGGATTTTGCGCACGTAAAAAAAAAAAAAAAAAAAAGTTCTGCACCGATCGAGCTGAAATTTCAGCATGATATATAATCCGCATCAAGGATTGTTTTTATCTATTTTTTTTATACCACTTAGTTGGCAAACAAGCACACGGCCCACCTGATGGGAAGCGGTTACTGTGGCCTATGGACGTATGCAACACCAGGGGTGTCTAACTCGCGCTGCCGACCATGAAGAAACCTTCTGATGCCCCTCTTGAAGAACCCCATATTGTAGGCGCTTGGGAAAACCGCAGCAGGGAGGTCATTTGACAGCTTGAGTGTGCATGGGATGAAGTTTCTTTCATACCGCACAGTGCGCACCGTCTCAGGTCGCAATGTGTGAGGATGAATAATGTGTGAGGTCGCAATGTGTGAGGATGAATAATAAAAGCCTATGGCGAGAGGTGCGATGATAGAATGTAGCTACGGGCATCATGTCAAACAATTCATCTCAGCACAAACCATTGTATAGGCGGTAGAACACACACAGTGAGGCAAAATCCCTCCTAAGGCTAAGAGGTTCCACACTACCTGTGAGTATGGGATTGTCAATCAGCCTCAATGCCCATCTTTGCACTGAGTCGAAGGGGTCAAGCTGGTACGCAGGTGCTCCAGCAAAAAGGTGACAGCAGTACTCCACGTGAGGCCGGACCTGTGCTTTATAAAGAAGGAGTTGCTGCCCCGCAGTGAAGTACTGCTTCGTCCTGTTGAGCACTCCGAGTTTTCTTGATGCCAACTTAGCCTTGTCCTGCAAATGACTTCGGTATTGGACGTCACTGGAGATATCGACACCAAGGATCCCTATACTCGAGGAGATGGTAAGCGGTGTGCCCAGGAATTGCGGCGCTACAATGAATGGGGTTTTCTTAGGGGTGAATACACATACTTGTTTCTTAGTGGGGTTGAATTGGACTAGGTTTAGTCGTCCCCAATCGGATACTCCAGAGAGAGTAGTCTCAATTTCAGACACAAGTTGTTCGTAACTCTTCTCCACCTCGGACTGAGGGATATTTGCACGGCCCGTGTAACACGTGTCTCCGGTACTGTCGTCCGCATAACAATGAATGGAGCCATAATACAGCATGTCATTGATATGCAGCAGAAACAGCGTCGGAGACAACACGGAGTCTTGTAGGACACCAGCGTTTATGTTCATGTGGTCCGAGCAGCTGCCGTCGACGACGGCTTGGATGCTTCTGTTGGACAAAAAGCTGGAGATCCATTCGCACAGTCCCTCGGGGTGTCCATAATATGGCAATTTTGCAAGAAGACCTTTGTGCCAGACCCGATCGAAGGCCTTCGCTATATCGAGGCTGACCGCTAGTGCCTCACCCCAACTCTCGATGGCCTGCGCCCACCGGTTTTTGAGATACACAAGAAGGTCACCGGTAGAGCGACAGTGGCGAAAGCCGTACTGTCGATCGCTCACTAGATTGTTTCTCTCAAGGTATCTCAGGAGCTGTGTATTAATAACACACTCCATTACCTTCGAGAGAAGGGAGGTGATAGCGATAGGCCTGTAATTGGTCGGACCTATCCTGTCACCTTTCTTAGGTACAGGGTGCACGAATGCGGTCTTCCACGAGGTCGGGACCCGCCTTGCGGAGTATGAGAGTACGAAAAGACTGTAAGTCACACAGTGTTTAAGCACCATCGCCGGTATACCGTCCGGCTCACTCGACTTCCGAACATCTAGGGACGTTGCGTGATTTTAACTTCAGTCATGGAAGCACCACAGCCGGGAATTATGGGTGGTTCGGCGTTCCCGTCGTTCATAGTCGAGTTTGACGCAAAAAGATTACCCAACAGATCGGCTTTCTCCTTAGCGCCATGGGTCAGACTACCATCGGATTTTTTCAGCGGTGGAAGGCAAGACTGGCAGAAGTTTCCCTCGGCAGCTTTGGCGATCGACCAAAATGCACGACTGCCAGCGCAAGCCGCTCGCCAATTCCGCCGATGAACTCAAACTTAGCCCTGGCCGTAGCTTTTTTAATAATAATAATAATAATAAATATTTTATTTCGGATATTTTTTTTTTTTACAATCCATAGTTTTGTTAGTAATGCTTAATCTATGTTAGTAAGTACAAAATTTTGATTTTCAAAAGATTATTGGACCGAAGTTCACGTCTATCTCACGTGAATTCCGACCCAATCCCTCACCATCGGACAGTCTACCCTATCCGCTAGCACACTTGCTTCGGACACGTTGCAGCAGAGAGGCAACTCTTTTTCTCATGATGGCGTGGAAACCATCAGTGTGCATTTCTGCAAACATGCCCGATGCACAGCAGCGCCTCGGCAGCCTCAACAGCATCCTAAATATGTTGTTGTATTGCACACGAAGTGCGCTGAGTGCCCGCTGGGTATAGCTGACCCATAGATTGCAGGTATAAAATGATTGGCAGTACGCCTTGAATAATGAAACCTTTACTTCTGCGGTGCATTTTGCAAATCTACGGATCAACATATTCCCCCGGACACTACGGATCAACATATTCCCCCGGACATTTTTACTAGACCTCGAGGCGGCATTCAACTTTCGCTTCACTTCAGCGATATTTGGATCTTTATGGGCAAGAGCCGTGGTCCAAGCCCTGTATGCAGATTGCTTGTGGTCTCTTGCTTCTCTGAAGGGCCTATTAAACCAAGGGCGTTTGCACTCTTCTGTTGCGATCCAGCGGTTCGGAATATAGCATTCCATACCCGCTAGGATCGCATCAGCTACTGCTGTTGCACAGGAGCTGGGATCATTTGAAGTGAAGCAAAGCCGCCTCCACGGGTACGACGCGAAGAATTCTCGCAGTCCATCCCAGTCTGCCGACTTGTAGTGCCAGACATGCCGCCATTGAGGTGGACGCGGTGGTTCAGGAAGCATGAGAGTCACTTGCGCCCAAACGAGGATGTGGTCCGAAGTACCAAGTGGTGCTTCCACAGTTACTGAGTATTCGTCCGGGCGCGAAGTCAGCAGAAGGTCCAGTATAGAGCTTCTGTGGGTCTCTATTTCTGGTGTTCTAGTAATAGAATGCACCAGTTGAGAGAATCCGTAGGTCAGTGCAAAGTCATGAGCAGCCCTTCCCGCAAAATCAGTTCTAGGAGACCCCAGCCACTCTACGTGGTGAGCGTTGAAGTCTCCCAAGAATACTAAATCCGCGGTAGGGTATTGCTCAATTACCTTGTCCGCAGACCGCTGCAGATGCTCAAATATTTGAGCTGTACCCAGGTCACCGCTATGAGACCTGTAGAGGCACGCAAAGATACGGGTGTGGCCACCGTGATCCGTACGTACCCAAAGAGTTGACAGGTCCCTGTCTTCAAGGCCTTGAAGACGGCGGCAGCAAATATCATCCCGGACGTACAAGCATACCCCGGCGCGACTCAGGAAGTTATGCTCGAGTTTGTACCCGGGGTACATTAAGTAGACTGTATCGGCTGGGCATGATATTTGCGTCTCCGTCAGAAAAAACAAGGTAGGCTGCGCAGTCTCTAAATGGAGATGGACCGCGTTGAGGGTGGTGTGTAGGCCCCTGATGTTACAGAAATCCACATGTACTGTGGACGATGGTGCCGCTGTGGTAACGTTTTTCTTGATTTTTCTTTTCATGACCTATGTGGGGGGTGGGGGGGGGGGGGAGGAAGGTAAAGAGATAAAGCTAGGCTTCGTACCACCATAGACAAGCTGAGGTTGTGTGACTGACTGGCGCGGCGGGCGGAAGGGCCCCCGGTCCCCTCCCAAATACTGTAGCCGAGTCCACTCCGGTTTCCTCCTCCGGCACGACTACAGCATCGGGCACTTTACACAGGCTGCTGGTTCAGAATCACCGGGTCTCCCTGACCGCCGCGCCAACATTTCACGTCCCTACAAGTCAGTGGTGTCAATTTAAGCCTACGGTCTTTCCACTGACAGCACAATACCTCTCCAGTGAGCTCTGGCTACCCTACTCACCACCGGAAACACAACACAAGGTTATTATAACCGCGGTATTCTGTAGGGCGGAGGTACTTCCCCAGACGGACTGCTTAATTTGAGACGGGAGATACCGTCGTGTCCTACCTCCTGTCTGTGTATCTGTTTTTTTTTAACGATCAGCTGTGCACTTTGTTTTGTTTCTTATTTCGCAATCATTCAATCACTAGGGAATTATTAATCAAAATGTAGTATATGTATGTAAATGCAACAAGTCGATGGCTATATCTGTTGATTGAGGGACTGAATTCTGGCACAGACTTTGCATTTGCAGCCGCGTGGTTCCCGGCAGAGTAGAATTTGGACCACCCCATCTCTTCCCATGCGGTGTCGTAAATAAATAAAATTGAAGAAGACTAAGGGATAGGGCTGTTTGACATCAGATAGATATATATCGCCCAGACTCGGCCTCAGATGCGTAGTTTGAGTGAACAAAGTGCCCGGAATACGGCAATAGGTAGGATACCCTCTATTATGTGGGACCGAATTCAATGATTGGTAAAATTTGGGTGTTAATTCACCTCTGCCAAACCCTGCGGGAATAAAGGTGTGATGTTCTCCAATCGGGATTGGGAGGTCATAAACATAACATAACATAACATAAACTCACGCCTATATCCCCGAAGGCGTAGGCAGAGGTGCAAGCACCCACATTTCGTCGGTTTATGTTTGGGTCCCAATGTAATATGGCGAGCCTATTGCCATTAACCGGGCACCCATAAACCTGCAATAAATACACACATAAGTTCGAAAAGCATCGAAAAGTCATTGGTGTGTGTCATGGTAAACCTGGGATAGAACCCGAGACCTCGTATCAGCAGTTCGTTACCAATACCACTAGGCTAACATGGTTATTTCGTACCAGTAGCTTTTACTTCGTAACCCGTGAACTGCTTATTCTTTCTCGCCGTCTTGATCTTGGCTTACACGCCTTATAAGAGAGTAACTACCGTTTGAATCCCGAGTAGTCTCGTCTATTACAAAGTGGGTTCTCCCTAACAGGTGTGCTTGGCATAGTCTCAAAGATCTTGGTGGGTCATCAAACAATAGATTTTTCAAATTACATTCATACATATCTATAGAATCACGCCTTTATCCCTTGAGGGTTAAGCAGAGGTGAATTAACATCCACATTTCACCAATAACTGTATTCGGTCCCACGTTATAGGGGGTGACCCTATTTACGTATTCCGGACACTGTTGTTGACTCGAGCCATGCATCTGAGGCTGAGTCTGGGCTGTATATATCTGTCTGATGTTAAACAGCCCTATCAATTAGTCGCCTTGTACGACACCGCATGGAAAGACATGGTGTGGCCCTAATTCTACTCTGCCGGAAACCACGCGGCAATCAATTTTATCAAATTATATCTGATAATCCTCCCGTATCGTTAGTAGAGAGGGCTCCTCCACCAACGTACACTAATAATATCTATATTGTCCACCAAGGACGTAATCAAATACATAATTACAGCATTCAATGGTTTATAGAATTGGTGGGCTTATCGCATTAAGACCTTTCAGTTAACGAAAGAAAAATTAGATATTATATAGAAATAGAAATATTGTAGTAATACTCTTATAATACCTATATTCATGTGCGTCTGCTATATCTTCGACTATTTTTTTTTATACAACTTAGGTGGCAGACAAGCACACGGCCCACGTGGTGGAAAGTGGTTACCACGACCTATGAACGTGTGTAACACCAGTGGAGTCACCGACTGCCGACCATGTAAGAACAGAGATTTTGTGCCGCTAGCGTAGAGGACAAGCCTTTGGTCATCCCACTGACAGCACAAAAACTCCAGTGAGCTCTGGCTACCCTGATCACCACCGGGAACACAACACGAAGTTATTATAACCGCGGTATTCTGTAGGGCGGAGGTACTTCCCCAGTCGGACTGCTCAATTGGGCGGAAATACCGCTGTGTTCTACCTCCTCAAACTACTTTATTGTTGCGCCCAATCCTAATTATCTTTCTAAAATATATTTTCCCTAAGTAACACTGTATTACATTAGCATATAGTGTAAGCATATAGCCTACAAAAAATACGGACTGAGTCTCACGATTAATCAAACTGGACCAATAACCTGGTACACTTGGGTGTACTTTTCGTATATATACACGAAATACGCACACACTCTCACCAAAAGTGCAACAAAAGTGCACCAATAGGCACCACTCTTAGATAATTATTAAGAAAAACCATCTTAATTATATCGTCCTGAGGAATTAAATTTTGCCACAACCGTAGTGGTTTGCATATGTAATCATTAAAAAGCAGATGTATCAACATTTCAAAAATAGACTTCAATTTTATTTATTTGCATGGAATGGAAGATAATTAATCCGTAAACAGTTTTCGAATGTACACAGTGGGAGGGGGAAATTGAAGTCGTACACTGCTCACATATCAAAAATACATGAATCGTATTTAGTTTTAAATCAGAACTTTAATTACAAATTGTATCTTATTTCAAAATGGTGTTTGTTATATTAAAAAAAGTAGTTTTAATGCTGTTAAAAACTAGCTATGCTTTCCTGACTGCAGTCAAGAGTTGTTTCAACGCTGTAAGGATCATAATCTTGAAAAAAGAGAGCTACTCAACGTTACGGTTTTTGAATAAGGAAATTATATTATATACATACCTACATACATATACTCTCGCCAATGGCCCCGGAGGGTTGGGCAGAGGTGAAATTAACATCCACGTTTAACCAATTATTGTAATTTGTCCCACGTAATCATCATCATCAACATGTCAGCCACACATAGTCCACTGCTGAACATAGGCCTCTCCCACAGACTTCCAGAATGACCAATCTAAAGCAGATCTGGAATGGCGACCGCGTACGGGCAAACGTAGCGTAAGACGCCCAACGGCCAGGTGGAAGGACGACCTCATCAAGGTCAGCCGGGAAGCGCTGGATGTCCCACATAATAAGGGGTTATAATTAGAATAAATACGCCTATTAGGCCCATATTAATTAGATAGTCATCTACTCATATCCACGAGCCAAAATATAGATTGTGTCATATTCTTGATCAGTTAATCTCCTGATTAACGTAATGGTGAAGTTGGGTAGTAATAGGTAGGTCAGGCTTAAAATGGGTGAGTGTGAGTGACTGACTGTGAGTGACTGTGAGAACTCTTATTGCTTTGGAGAAATGCGCCAACTGATCACCCGCATTCGATACGATTCCATTAAAAATTGATATGCGGCCGGAGTCTCAAATCATATTGCGGTTAGCCGTAGTGGGCTTTAGATCGATTATTGCTTTAGGTCAGAACCTAGTACCTAATGTGGTATCTATAGTATTTTTGAGCGGACACAACACGACGGTTTCCCGTCCCAATAGTAGCCTATTGGGACGGGAATACCGAATTATCGAAAAGGTCATCTAAATCTTCCAATACCTTGCAAAATAAGATATTGCCTACCTCACCTGAAACTGACTTATCACCGAGATAAATGCGATATTCTCTTGCACTACACACATTTACACTAGGTGGATCTGGCGTGTGACGTCACTCGCAAATACGATTTTGTATGCACCGTTTTCGGTAGAATTGAGAAATTAAATTTTCAAAATCAAATATCTATATCTATTTGCTGTCGGTTTATTTTTCTTTAGCAGTTCATTAATTATAAAGCCACGTTGTTCCCAGCAAAGTTGCCTGGTTCCCGGCTGACTAGAATTTGGACCACTCTATCTCTTCCCATGCGGTGTCTCACAAGGCGACTAAATATATATATATATATATATATATACAGCCCCGACTCAGCCTCAGATGCATGGCTTGAGTCAACAAAAATGTATGTATGTATATTATAATAACGTGACCATTTTTCAACAGTAAAAAAATGTCAAATAGCCTATTGAGCAGTCCGACTTGGGAAATTACCTCTGACTTGTATTTGGTGCCCTCGTGTTTTGTTTCCCAGTGGTGAGAAGAGCAGTCAGAGCTCACTGGAGAGCTTATGTTATCTATGAGAAGACCGAAGACTTGTCCTGCTTTGTCTTCTGCACTGACGGCAAACTTCTTTGTTCTTAAGAGATCGGCGGCGCGAGTGTGACTCCCCTGATATTACACAAGTCCATAGGCCACGGTATATTTCCATGAAGTAAGGTGTGGGCTTGTCTGCCACCTAAACTGTATAAAAAAAAGAAACTTACCCTTTTTTAATGTATGCGAAATCCCCACGGATACCCCCACCACTGGGGCCGGTGGGGGAGGTTAAGTCGGACTTGAACCGACTGAAACGCACGCCGACTGTGTGTGTCGCAGGTTGCCGGAGGTGAGATATACTCAAATAACTTACCCTTGAACTCAAACAAAAGGACTACTTTTTTTTATAGGTTGTAACGCTCACACAAATTATTTCAAAGTCACAGTTATTTATTTTAAATCTAGAACAATAAATGGGAATAAAATTTTTAGGATGTAACAATAAAATGGTTTCTTATTGACATAAATAATAATTCTACTCTAGCTAAGTATACTACCGCTTCTAAGATGCTTTCCGCGTATAAGAATATAGCAATTTAGTTTCAATAACCTCTATGGAGCACTGAAATGAAATAAAAACGAAAAACGTCAGGATATTACACAAAGACGGGCAAATATGTGCCTTATAAACTGGGAATAGTAGGAATACCTACCTGAGACGTTGAATACTAGAGATAGGTACTAGTTTAAATTATAAACTCATATGTGATGCCGGCAGTTTACGTAAGACAATAAACATAAATTGCTCGCAACTTAATTTATCTAAGTAAGTTAAGTTTAGTACATGCAAGGCTCCAAAAAGTTGGTTCATATTTAACTTAAAACTTCACTCGAACCGCTGCTAATTACGTCACAAATTATTTAAATGTCATTATCTTGTATTGAATAGACACTTGTATTTTACTTAAACTGACTGGTTTTACCTCACGGCATTCTCAAAGGTTTCTTTGATGATTAAGTAGAAAATGCGAAATGCCACGAAAGTAGTAAGTAGAAAGATCTTGTCTCTTCCTACTCCTATGGGAAGTGACTATTTTTATGGTTTTTTTTATACAACTTAACCTCACATCGGTTTAGATTAAAAACAGAACTAGAACTCAGGATCAGCCTAATACATCTAAATACAGTGGATAACTTTTTACAGAAATATGCATGTCATTCGTACCGCCGCTGCAGAAATGCGTTATAGCGTCTGCGCTATTCTGCAATATTTTTTATTGCTAAATAGATATCGCTTTGTAAACCTAATAATCTGTGTTTGCATGCCAACTTTATAGCAAAATATGCTTGATCACTATATTTTTTTTATTTCCATCTTTTGGTGTGCCACATTACAAGCAAATAAATAGATGAATTGAATTAAATAAACTATTCTAACATTGAATGATGTTTTCGAGTCTAGTAGAATATTATAAGTATAGTAGTTGGTAGTGATGAGTTTTGCGAACAAAGGACATTGTCCAACTTGTATGAGCACTTGGCCTGGTATGGACAGATAATAATTGGGCAAATATGATACAGGTTTGCTAGGTCATACTAGTAATAAATAAAATAACATCATTATGGTTGTTTAGAAAATAACGGCAACATCAGAATTCATCATTTATATTATTTATTGACCATAGTATTTCGTCAATTTTTGTTAAAAGATTAGTTGTATTCATCATTTCTTTATTATTCAGAGTCATAAGTTATTAAAACATCCGGGAATTGGGCAGGTGGGTTTACCCTAGGGACCTATTTAAGTTGGCATGTACCACACGCCAATAATATTAACTCTAAAGACAGAAACGGCTTTCGCAAGAAATTGAAAAATGTAGGTATTCACGAGTCAAGATGACAAGCGAATGACATTTTATAGGATTTCTTTCCAGTTGCCATAATTATAAAAACACAAGTTCAATCGATTTAACATGAATTCGTTTTTGAATCGAGTTAAGAAGTTTTCGTTTCATTATTATAAAAACAATGTTTGATCAAAGACGAGACGACACCACATTGTTTTGAGTTGTGAATATTTTTTTAAACCATATTAATATAATTATTATTCGTTACTACTTTCTTGTATCTTTACAATAAAAATTAATAAATATAATACCAATTTAAAAGTAAAAAAAGTAAAAATTTTATTTTGCCATTACAAAACTGCAAACAACTATTCACAAGATTACCAGGTATGTACATAATAGTATTAAATAGAAACAATTCTAATATTGCCAAAAGCTTTCTACACTAGGCTTAGCCTGTCCTGTAAAAAACTTTTTTTTTTTTTCTAATTCAGTAATTACAATAGTAGGTAAGATATAATTGATGTACTTATAAACACTATTACATAAAATTTATGCAACATGCAATCTATAAGGTTAAAACTTACAACTTTAGACTTCACAACACATGTTTTAAAAAGCTTTCCGTGTACTCATGAGACCAGGTAAGCAAGGTCTTCAGTATAAGGTCCTTAGCTTCACACACTGACAATTTACCTATGTGGCAGAGTTTATTTATCCTGTTATACACCTGAGGCTTCATGTATGCACTAAATCGTCTTGCAAATTCGGTTTTTACTGTGGTAAGAGGAAGTTTATAAACCCGTTTCAAGATCATGTCTCCATGGTAACCGGAGCTGATCACCTGCTTATGGGTTAGCAAAGTGATTCTTAGGATATATATCCTTCTGACGCTGAGCAGCTTACATTCCTTATACAACGAATTAGTAGGAAAACGAAAAGGTTTTTTCATCATTGTTTTTAGCACGGCTCGCTGAGCTCATTCCAACTCAATCAGGTGAGAACTACCAGAACCCCCCCAGGCAGTGATACAGTACGATAAGATCGATTCGCAGAGAGAAATGTAGACTATTTTTAGGAGGCTCATCGAAGCCACGTCTCGTAGAATTTTCATAACATATATAATCTTTCTAACTCTTGCAGACGTGGCCACGATGTGCTCGCCAAAGATTAGTCTTTCGTCTATGGCGATCCCTAGATACCTCACCGATTCTGTTCTACTTACTTGTATACACTTACAACCTGGTACAGTATCAATGGTGGCGTCAGTCAATTTAGTATTATGTAAATTATAAAGTGGTATTATATTTATTTATTATTATTGTATTTACATACACTATTTAGTGTTTAGGTTGACTGATAGAGAATGCCTGTTGCATTAAGTACGCTTATGTACCTAAGTGCATGAAGTCTAATAAACAAATAAATGAGCTCATTATTAACCGAATATAATACATAATTAATTACATATATTTTTACGTTTTCGTCATCGTTCTTATAATCTTACGTTTGATCGTTGAGTAGAACCGACTTCCACGCGGGCTTAACCGCAAGCGTCACAGTCAACGCGTACTTAATATCATTTAGTTTATGTATCTTTTTTTAAGTTCCAAGCAGTCAATCTATCAATTCTCTATCAATTCCTTATCAAACTCCGGTGTCCCATATATTACTCTTTATCGATATATTCATGTCTTAAATAAAAATCGATTACGATCTTTTTTGTAACTGGCAACATTTTATTATTAAGCAAAAGAGAAAGATGTATACCCATGTTAGGAGAATGTATATTTCATTGAACTAATTGATTAAATACTAATTATTTAAAGATATTTGTTGAAACTCCAAGAAATCATTATTAGTTCGGTAAAAATTAAACATGATTATTGATCAATAGCTACATTTGCGTACGTCGTGTCCATGGAAGGCCAGTTTTAGACATTGCTCATTATAAATTAACTTTGTTTTACCGACTTAGTTTCTTGTTGGAAAATGACGTGTTGAATTTAATTACTGCGCGGATGCTTGGACGGCCGGCGCCTCCTTCTGCGAGCAAGTAATGCTCGTGAAGGCGGAGGCGGGGCGGGAGCGACGAAGGATCGCAAGCCAAGCTGCCCGCGTACGAAGGCAACTCGGGCGTCGGAGTACGGTGAACGACCTCCACCTCCCATGAGCGCAGGCCTGGGGGTGACAGGTGGAGCCGTCTGTCACCTAGGCAGAAGCGGGCCGCGTCGGTGGCGCGCCTCCCACGCCTTCTCGTTTCCGGGGACGAGTTGGGGACAGCTCGATGGCCCTACGTCGGCCGGGGTGCGAAGAATATGCCTGTCAACCTCACCTTCGGTAACCATAAACGACCCACAGGCGGCGTGCGTTTTGGTCGGTTCGAGTCCGACATAACCTCTTCCAACGGCTCCGGTGGGGGGGTTATACGTGCGGATTTTGCGCACGTAAAAAAAAAGTGGTTTCTACATGCACTGTAAATAATTTTGTATACATTATGTTTGTAAGGTGATAAATAAAAATAAATAAATAATTACTGATATGACCACGACTTTATCGTGACGATGCTACTAAATATCAGTATATTTCTAGTTTTAGATGTAACAAGAATAGAAGTAAGCAACTTTTACCGCTGCCTCACCCATGCCCACTATTGTGTGTGTGCTGGGTTCAATATCTTTGCGGTTAAAGCCATCCGTATTGGGATTGTACGCAATGGAAATTACGTACGAGGCTGTGGCGCGGCTTTCCTCTCGGGGTTGGAAGGTCAGACGGCAGTCGTCCTCAGAAAAGCCAACAATTATCAAAAACTATAAGCGAACTCCAAACTCCAAAGTATCAACTTTGGATACAACTAAGAAATCGCTATTAAGAGAATTATCCATGCGTACCATGTGTATGTAAATCATGTTTTCAATCATTTAAAAACATGATTTACATACATACATACCTACATAAAATCACGCCTGTTTCCCGTAGGGGTAGGCATAGATCACGTATCTCCTTTTGCTACGATCCTGACACATTACTTTCGCTTCATTCACTCATTACATTCTACATGCACGTTCGTCGGTTTAGGGTACTCCTGACCTCCTTTAATATGCGTTGAAAATAATATAAAAATGCGTATGTTTGTTGAATTTGAACTTTATCTCGGCAGTAGCAGCCCGTCCTATTCTCAAAAGACACCCAAGAAACTGTACAACGCGTATACAGCACATTTTGAGCACATTCTAGGTCCGAGATATATTTTCCGAACAATACTTCAATATGCTGTTTAAATTAAATAAAAATACGCAAATAAAAGAATATAAAACTACACAATCTTTATATAATATCGGGCTGGTAGATATGAATCAGTCCTGAATCCTTTAGAAGTTTACGCTTCGCTGAGCCCACTCACTCCACTTAAGTTACGATCCTGGCTCGGAGACTCCAACTTTGCAATATAAAACTATTTCACTCTGTTACTGTAAATAATGATAATTCATTTGAAACCAAAATTAGCTTTGAAATAATTTTTTAATGTTTTTATCCACTCTGAAAGGCGGCACTGAAACAAAATGGGCACAGTTTTGTTCTTACTTTCTTGATAAGTTTCACCATAACTGTAAATGGTAAGATTTTTTGTTTTGTTAGCTAAATTTAACATTTTGGAACCATAGTTTCAATATGTTCTATTAGACTACAGTCGTATGTATGTTTGTATGTATGTATGTATGTATGTATGTATGTATGTATGTATGTATGTATGTATGTATGTATGTATGTATGTATGTATGTGTGTATGTATGTTTGCTTGTATGTATGTATGTATGTATGTTGGTTTGTATGTATGTATGTGTGTATGCTTGTATGTATGTGTGTATGTATGTATGTATATATGTATGTATGTATGTATGTATGTATGTATGTATGTATGTATGTATTCGTTGTCCGTCTGTCTTTCCGTTTGTCTGTCTGTATGTCAAGACCTTTTCCTAAGGAATGCGTATAGGTATCACGTTTGAAATACCACATACTCAGATCTATAACGTCCTGAAGAAATCCAATGCGTGCAAAAATCACATTTTCAAGGTAACGTAATCATATTTTAGTTTATGTAACTTAAATTCACCCCTGAATCCAATTTGTTACGGAACCATCAGTGTATGAGTATGACTCTCACTTGACCGGCTTTTTATTTTGAGCCTGACTCGGCTACTAGACATACATTATTATGTCTAATGTACATATGCATTGATCTGTGAGTCAAATATTTTTTTAATATTTTCAAACACCAATCAATTATCATTGTTGTTAGATTTTTAACCCCCAAAAGGTATGTTATAAGTTTAACCTGTCCAATATGTACTGGTACTTATGTATATGGATTAACAGCTTCCAAACGGATGGGCTGATTTTGGAGATGGATTTTAGTTGTTATATTATTTTTATATTCAATTCTAAATACCACCATGAAATCTGGAAGCTGCTTGTCCTCTAATATTCATTGATCGAATTGTAAAATACAGTTTTTAGAATATTCGAGTTCGACCGATAGCACTTTATACGTGCAAGATTTCACTCAAAGGCTTTTATACCTAGCTATTTATGAAATAGTATTTACGCCTGAGTACCCACTCCTCTGCCGTACTCATTCATCTCAACTACATTCTTCCGGTCATTGAACCATTAGGCTGTGGAATGTCCTATATTATACTTACCGGTAGTTGTATTCACTTTGACGCTTCAGTAGGTTACAGCTGGTGCTACTCACATTATTAGAACAAACTATAGTATTCTGTTACTCATATAGTTTGTTTTTTTTTTATACCGCTTAGTTGGCAGACAAGCACACGGCCCACCTGATAGGAAGCGTGGCCTATGGACGTAATGCAACACCAGGGGTGTCACACTCGCGCTGCCGACCATGAAGAAACCTTCTGATGTCCCTCTTGAAGAACCCTATATTGTAGGCGCTTGGGAAAACCGCAGCAGGGAGGTCATTCCACAGCTTGAGTGTGCGTGGGATGAAGTTTCTTTCATACCGCACAGTGCGCACCGTCGCAGGTCACAGGTTTCATACTACTGCTACTACTGACGTGTTTTGCCTAGTGACGTGTATACGTTCCCGGAAGAGCAGAATTTATACCACCCCATTTCTTCCCATGCGGTGTCATACAAGCCGACTTAGGGATAGGGCTGTTTAACATCAGACAGACATATACAGCATAGACTCAGCCTCAGATGCATGGCTTTAATCAACAATAGTGCACGAAAGAAGGCTCACCCCCTATTACATAGGACCAAATTCAATGAATTATGAAATATCGGTGTTAATTCACCTCTGCCTACCCCTCCGAGGATAAAGGCGTGATTATATGTTTGTTTGTATGTATGTACCTACTGACATTTGATTGTTCAGCAGCATAATAATAATATAATAATATATCTCTTTATTGTATGTACACAGCAAATGGATTCATAAAAACAAAATTTGGTACAGTTTTGTGGCATAACAATAGGCGGCCTTATTGCACAAGGCAATCTCTACCAGGCAACCATGGGATGGAGTGAGTTAGATAAATAGATAGATATAGTGGGCGGCTTCCGGTGTACATATATTATTTATTTTATAATATTATTAAACACTGATATATTATATAGTTATAGATATAATACGTACTACTATACTTACGTATATACACACATCAACAAAGTCTAGGGAACAAGGACATTTCTAGTTTTTATTTAAAAACCCTTTCTTGTAATAGTGAGTGTTTTATATCAATAGAAGGGTATTTTTATACCGTTTTTAATTTTAATTTTAATAAAAACATTTTCATACCAAATTTTTTTTTTTTTAAGAAAGAATTGTGTAGTGCCAATATTGAGTACTACAACCTTCTATGATTAGGCACAAAAATAACGAGGTAGTAAGAAATACAGTAATTAACCGTACTTTAAACGTTTTTAATAATCTGTAGGACCTCCTAAAGCATTAGCAACAGCTCGACAACGGCGTGGCATACTTAGTATGAGATTGTCAATCATCGTCTGTGGAATATGGCTCCATACACTGCGAAGATGTAAAAAAAGTTGTTCTTCAGTGTTCAGATTTTCCAAAGAATCACTGAAAGCTCTTCTTCCAAGCAAATCCCAGGCATGCTCTATGGGATTGAGGTCGGCAGACTGAGCAGGCCATTCCAACGTCGTCATATTGTGCTCGCTTAACGCATTGACCACTACCCTCGCGGTGTGTGACCGTGCATTATCTTGCATGAACATAAAATCTTGACCGAACTGCTGTCGATGAGGGATTACCATGGGGTGTATAACCTCCTGAATGTATTGGTTTGCATTCAAATTGCCCCGTATCCAAACGAGGTCGGTCCTTCCACCAAGGCGAATTCCAGCCCATACCATGATTGTTCCACCTTGGTAAGGATGAACTTCTTGCGGATTCTGGAGACGACTCCGACGTCCAGGAACTCGCCATATACGCACTCTTCTCGAATCAGGATGAAAACCGAAGCAAGATTCGTCGGAAAACAGAACCCGTGCCCATTGATGGTCGGTCCACTGTAAATGTGCGTTAGCCCACAATAAGCGACGACCTCGATTTCCACGTCGAAGAGCTGGAACCCTAAGCGGTCTGCGAGCATGAAGATTGGTTTCGTGTTCTTCTCCTGACAGTTTGATCGCTAATAACCACTTGATGCTGAGACTGGAGGCCTGCGACCAACTGACGAGCAGTAATCGTGGGTTGCCGCCTTGCGGAATTTTGCAAGAAACGATCTTGTCGCGGGGTAGTAACCCTATTTCGTCCCCTGTGACGTTCGGCAACATCCCCTGTAGACCTGTAGCATGCCCATAATCTGCAAATTACGCTTGGTTGGGTGTTGACAGCATCCGCTACGTCGCGTTGAGTTCGTCCAGCTTGCAGCATACCAACAGCCCTTAACATCTCTTCGCGACTTAAATGATGACGTGACATGATGACTACAGTCACAAAAATGCACAAACCATACGTAAAAGACGTATTATTGATAATAAACGTTATTTACAATCAAAAAAAATAATTTTTATTTTGCCTCAGAGAAACTGCACGATCAAACACTTTTAAAAATTTTCCCTCCATATTCGAAAATCATTACTTATTTAAATTTATTTTTAAATTTCGAACAACTCTGTAATCTACTTTATTCTATTTTTATTTATTTGCTGCCAGTTATTTGCAAAACAAGATTTACACGAAAAAAAATAATTGGGGTCATCTTGTTCCCTAGACTTTGTTGAGGTGTTTAGTTACTACAAACATAATTTATAATGAAACGGTACTTACAACTAGGCACCTACATATTATACTTATACTTAACACACCCACACATATAATATACAAAAAACAGCGTAAACATGAGTAAAGGAGATATACAAAGAGGAGAAGAAAGATAATGCATTTCATCATTCTCGCAAATACATACAGCGGTGAAGAATGTACAAGTTCTCATGGAAGGAAATCACTTGGGGACTCTTTAGTCCCCACACCCGAGACGAGGGCCAGATCGTGAGAGATGGCCCTGGGTCGGCCGGGGTGCGAGGGATATGCCTGTCAACCTCACCTTCGGCAACCAAAACGACCCACAGGCGGCGTGCGTTTTAGTCGGTTCGAGTCCGACATAACCTCCTCCACCGGCTCCGGTGGGGAGGTATCCGTGGGGATTTTGCGCACGTAAAAAAAAAAAAAAAAAGGGAAGGAAATCACTATGAAATAGCATCCGTTCCCACCCAAGGAAGCATAGCTCATTTGAAGAGATAACATTTTATTTATTATTGTTATTTATATATAGTACCGCGGTAGTCTAGTGGTACGGGTAATGGACTGCTGAGACGATGTCTCGGGTTCGATCCCAGGTTTTACCATGGCACACACCAATGACTTTTCGTTTCTTTTCGAAGTTATGTGTGTATTTATCGCATGTTAATAAATGCCCGGTTAATGGCAATAGGCTCGCCACCTATTACATTGGGACCTAAACATAAACTGGCAAAATGTGGGTGCTAGCACCTCTGCCTACCACTTCGGGGATATAGGCGTGAGTTTATGATACGTTGTTATTTATTTATGACATACATCCACAACGTTAACAGAGGTACGCCCAAAACAGTTACAGTTTTCCAATTGTATGATTTAAAATGAAACGATATGAAATCAAAATTATTTATCCACGTCATGTTCACGAGTGTCAATGCCATTGTTGTATGCCTATGCAAAAGTTGTACATTTTATATTATACCTTTGACTTGCCTGAAGCTTCAACCATTGTTACATAATATACACATAGCGAATTGTAGCTACACTGAATGATTTCATCATGGTCTAAATTTACATTTGCATTGGGCTTTATAGAAATAATGTGTGTATTTATATACTACAGTGAAAGTGTTTCTATGCGAAAGAAAATACCGCGACAATAATAACCTTTCGGCGGTGAGTAGGGTAGCCAGAGCTCACTGGAGAGTTTTTGTGTTGTCAGTGGGAAGACCAAAAGCTTGTCATGCTTTGTCTTTTACACTGACGGCACAAAAACATTCTGTGCTTACAGGGTTGGCAGCGCGAGTGTGACTTCCTTGGTTTTGCACACGTTCATAGGCCGTGTGCTTGTCAGCCACCTAAGTGGTATAAAAAAAAATTATCTCCCTGCCTTAACAATTTTCTAGGTGCTTTTAGGATGCTTAGTTATGTACTTGTTACCTTTCTCTTTCAATTTGATACCTCCTCGGGCTTCACTGGAGTTGAGGGTGAGTTGGGTATGCCGAACTCGAATATCTGCCTTTGTGTCGTGGAACCACAAAGGATATTACAGGAGTAGGAGGAAGGACACGGCGGTATTTCCGCCAAATTGAGCAGTCCCACTGGGAAGTACCTTCGCCCTACAGAATACCGCGGTTATAATAACTTCGTGTTGTGGTCCTATCGGTGAGTAGGGTAGCCAGAGCTCACTGGAGAATTTGTGCTGTCAGTGGGATGACTAAAGGCTTGTTCTGCTTTGTCCTATACACTGACGGCACAGAAACTGTGCTTACAGGGTCGGCAGCGCGAGTGTGACTTCCCTGGTGTTACACACGTCCATAGGACACGGTGACCACTTTCCATTAGGTGGAGCGTGCGCTTGTCTGCCACCTAAGTGGTATAAAAAAAGAGGCATATGAAAACTATTTGTGTCTTCATCTTGGTTCTGTTTCTGCTAGGCCTCTAAGACGACGGATAAAAATTATTGAAAATTATAAAAAAAAACATGAGCCACGTAACTGTTCACAGTTAAATGACTGCCTGCCTACTCTGAACTTGTGTGTGTGTGTGTGTGTATGTGTTCTTTTGTAGGTATTTGCAAATTTTATATTAGGAGCAGGATTTAGAATTAAAACACCATCTGATACTTGAAACATTTATTCCACAATTTAATGACTATTTTAACAAAAGACATTATACACTGACGAACACAAGTTTCAATAGTTTGCCAACAATTTGGTTCGCAGGTTGGGAGATAGTTGCACGACTAGAACTCCTATCAAAATTAATTTGGCAGTAACTCCTAATTAGTTGCGACATATTTTGATAACCACGCGCTCTGTGTTATGAAACTTTAGAGCTACGTCATAATCAAGAAGAACGCAATCCATCACTCATCTCCCGGTTGTCAACAATAGTAACTAAGGATGGGGCAAGTAAATTTTGGTGCCAATAGACCAGTTTTTGCCAGTTGGTTGCTTGACACGGTTGGCAGATATCTCAGTTTATGACGAAAGTTGTTTAATTTATTGTTACAATTTTCGAATAAGAATTAGATATACAGGTGAAAGAGATTCTCTTTAACTTGCATCATGACATGATTGTCAGTAGATAGAGCTGGATTGCTATACAATGTATATATATTTCGTTTCCAATTAATAAAATAAATCTGGTATTTTATCTATTATATTTACTTAAATATTATACAAGTGGACAAAGACCACTTTACAAGTAGTCATACACATGTATTTATCCTTATTTCTAGCCTTGAACCGCTTCTAACCTTGACCTCCGAATACCCTTAAAATGACATTGACCTGTAACTTTACCAGGACTTGTTGTATTGCCTGAATATTTCATATTTTATCAAGTTACTGTATAGTCAACAAAATATGTCGCTTTATTTATATCTTCATAGTTTTGACACGAATAGTAACTTATATCTACATAAAAACATCAGTCTTTTAATAAATACATATTGAGATGAAATTACATAAATAATCTAATATTTACATAAAATTTCAAATATGAAACAAAACTTGACTTCTGTGTATTTTGAATACATTTTTATGTTCATTTGCCTAAAGTACAAAAATGTTTTTTTTATAGAACAAATTGTGACACAATAATCATAACAAATCATAGAGCTAAGGAGGTCCTGATCACTCCAAACTGTGGTATTATCTGTAAGCAATGTTGCTGTATTGACATTCAAGATTGAGGCTTTGCGACGTCCACCATACTCGTATGAAAGTATAGGATCAGTGACTCCTAATTTTGTGAACAGATTTAAAGTTATACATATAACTCCAAAAATGACTGATGTTTATGGATATGAAGGCTGCCACAATAACCATACCAATAGATATATCAGACAAATTAATAACAGTTGTGATTGAGGAAGTATGGGAGCACATTATGTAGTAGTTAAATATAGAACTAGAAGCTTTGAAACAACAATTGCGTCACAGCTACATATTTCACATATTATATTATGATAAAGGACTCCGGACTCTTAAGTGGAATCCTCAAATGCAACCGGGAACATCGACAATATAATAATGACGATCTACTTTTAAACTGGACATCAATTTTTTTTAAATACCTTATTGAACTATTTAAAATGTTTTGTAGTTAAAATCAATAACATATTTCATATTATATTATGATTAAGGACTCCGGATTTTGAAGTGGAAACCTCAAATGCAACTGGAACATCGGCAATATAATAATGACGATCTACTTAAACTGGACATCAATTATTATTAAATAGCTTATTGAACAATTTAAAATGCTTTGTAGCTAAGACCAATAACATCATATCATATTATGATTAAGGACTCTGGGCTCTGACGTGGAATCCTCAAATACAACCGGGAACATCGGCAGTACAATAATGACGATCTACTTTAACTCGACATCAATTTTTTAATAAATAGCTTATTGAACAATTTAAAATGCTTTGTTGCCAAGACCAATAACATATTTCATATTATATTATGATCAAGGACTCCAGGTTCTGAAGTGAAATCCTCAAATACAACCGGAACATTGGCAATATAATAATGACGACCTACTTAAACTGGACATCAATAATATGTTATTAAATAGCTTATTGAACAATTTAAAATGCTTTGTAGCTAAGACCAATAACATATTTCATATTCTATTATATTATGATCAAGGACTCCGAACTCTGAAGCGGAATCCTCAAATGCAACCGGGAACATCGGCAGTACAATAATGACGATCTACTTTAACTCGACATCATTTTTTTAATAAATAGCTTATTGAACAATTTAAAATGCTTTGTTGCCAAGACCAATAACATATTTCATATTATATTATGATCAAGGACTCCAGGTTCTGAAGTGAAATCCTCAAATACAACCGGAACATCGGAAATATAATAATGACGAACTACTTAAACTGGACATCAATTATTATTAAATAGCTTATTGAACAATTTAAAATGCTTTGTAGCTAAGACCAATAATATATTTCATATTATATTATGATCAAGAACTCCAGGCTCTGAAGTGAAATCCTCAAATACAATCAGAACATCGGCCATATAATAATGGCGATCCACTTTAACTCGACATAATTTTTTTATTAAATAGCTTATTGAACAATTTAAAATGCTTTGTAGCTAAGACCAATAACATATTTCATATTATATTATATTATGATTAAGGATCGGCAATATAATAATGACGATCTACTTAAACTGTATAACATTTTTTTTATATTTTCTTGAACAATTTAAAATGTTCTGTAGCCAATAACCAATATTAATCATAATTTTCACATTTTTTTTTAATACGGATACATTTTATTGATATGCTTAACATCATAAAACTTACTATACATAGATATACATTATATTTTTTTCAATGTGAATATTTACATGTTTACCTGTGATGCGGGGTTCGACAGTGACCTGTAACAAAATGAATAGGTTTACCAATTTCTTCAACAAATTTATGCGGCTTTAAATATGATAGCCTAAGCCAAACTAAGTAATATTTTCCACTACCTTTGAGTTACACTCTTGACTTTTATGTCATAAGTCAACGATTGTCATAAACGGCAAATTACGTGTCAATTCTAAACTTTCATTATTCTGTTGTACAATACACCGGCCATCGAATTACCACTTTTCTAGAGGGGCTGGTCGCTAACTGTTGGGGCGTGCAGCGGGCATTACACCACTCCAATACCTCAAGGTTCAATATTTGTTGAGGTACCTTTCGGTCATAAGCTGCGTCTTGAGAATCTTTTTCAAATGAAATGAGTCGTATTAGTTACGTAACAGATTGTTCTGATGTTTCAGTGGTCGAAGTGAATCGAGAGATATGTCTCCCCCGTCATGTTAATAATACAAGAAGCCTAATTTTCAATTGAACAAATAAAACCTCAACGTTTAATACATACACACATACATTAAAAAAAAATTCATTTATTACCAAAAGCAAAACAATTGAAGTTATCCGTTGGCCCCACACTAGGCATGCCTGTCCTGTGGGTACCAATACCAACATGATTACATTGACGCTTGTTTACAATGTTGCTCGGTCGACATACATTGGATATTTGAATTTGTAGGTGACTTATTTTTAGAAGAACAATATATTTAGGCTAGGTGTACTAGGATTAGTATTAAAGTTATCGGGATATTTACTATGATGTTTTGTTCTGAGTTTTCGATATTTCAAGCACCATGATCACGGAGGAACGCATCAACCATCAACGTATCGGCGGTGAACAGTGAAAAAGTTTTTTAGGAGTAAATATATCGATCTACCTTATTTTGAGTTCTTTTACTACATGTATCTGCACTATGACTGATTTCACTCTTACTACAAACTCGAACCCAAACTCGATCACGTTCACGACACACGATGCTTACTGTATGTATCCACTAGTGATTTTGTTTTGTCTTGTTCCTGGTTATTTTTGTAAAGATGGATGACTGGATGCCAGAAGTTTGGCAGTTGAAGCCCATCCTCACGATTGAAATTTTTATAAATTTTGATTTCAATCGCTTCCCTAATCAATCTTGCTATATAGTGGCGTTCTATCAAGAGCAATTGAAAAATCCCGATGAGGTAAATATCCCAGTAACTTTAATACTAATGTACGCACATATTTAGTTCATTTATGATATGGCATACCCACCGAGTAAAACAACATGGTTAATCATCATGACATTTAAATCATTAATTCACTTTGAAATCAATTCTACTAATTAACAACTGCAGGGTAATTGGATGAATCTACAAAGCTGAATTCAAATTAGAGCCGTAATAACTAATAATTCAATACAATGCATTATTGTAAAGCCAGGGACCACTACCTATTGAAGTTATTTACAGATTATTTGGCGTACTGTACAGTCAGCAACAAACATACGTATAAAACTAATATTTTTTCATCCGAACAATACTCTTGATTGTATCCGAACCTTGGAAACTGGGATCAAAGTTTAGGCAAAAGTATTAAACCTATGTCTTGTTTTCTGTTGGATTTGAGTAGATGAGTAATTGTACCTAAATATTTGTATTTTTTTGGAACTCCCTGCTATAGTTGAGAATGATATTTGTTGTTAGATTTTCATTTCTCACTAGTTGTTAAGCCGAGACACAAATGTATCATTGTATCAGAGGTTATTAGAAAAAAACCCGCGTCGAATACAGTGAAGGTACGAGGAAATGTTTATATGGTTAAACCTAATGTGATAGAAGAGCAATGCAAGGATTTTATTGTTTTAAAAGGATGTTCGATCCTCCAGCTAATCTAAATTATTAGTTGCAGTAGTGCACTTACTCGAACCAAATATAAAAGGAAAGGTCAAAGAAAGAGAGGTACAAAAAGGAAAAGGCATGTATCAGGCGGTCAAAGTTGGCTTAGAAGAGAGAAGAGTGACTTGACAAATGTATGGGGTAGTCCGTATATGACAGCCGTCAACGTATGTCATAAACATCAAATCCTATATATTACATAGTTATTCTATTCTTCAATACGCCGGCCAACGAAATGCCACTTGTCTCAAGTAGGAGAGCAGCTCCTAAGTTGGGTGAAATAGAGAGAGAGAGAGTATTTCTTAATCGTAAGGTTGACTAAGATGTGAAAATCAATGACTGCACAAGTACACAGAGATAAGAATGATAAATAAGGGAGGAAGACGACATGATCGATTGACTGTAATGAAATTGATTTAGGTTGCTAGTATTCCTTACAAGAATCGGTACAAAAGTTTATGAAAAATTGTTTTATTTAAACACTTAATGAAAAATTTTACATACAAATATATTTTTTCTGAAATGGTAGAATGCAGAAACTCAGTATTTTATTAAACAAAGGTGCAAAATTCGTACAGAATTTCATAAAATAAATAGGTATGTATATTGGCATTCGGATCGTAAACTGCATGTTTTGTCAGTTATAGAGTGTTTACGATGTTAACTCAGATATCCAGATTATTACCAATGCTCATATCAAAGGAATGGATTTACCTTTGCCCGTCATCCATGCATTAATTTATATATGAAAAACATAAATGAAATATGAGTTAATCATTCAATTTGTGTATGGCAATAGGCCTAATGTTGGAAGGCTTTGCCCTACTATTTGCAAGTCGGCCAGATGGGCTAGTACAGATTTTAATTTTGTCATTTTTTTCTCTCGTAGTAGATTTGTCTGCGTATTTTTCTGTTAGTCGCCTCTTATGACACCTTTCATATGAGACGGGGTGGTGATATTCGTATCCTTTCTCCGTCACCAAAAAGACAGAATATGATAATCTTATCTAAAATTTTATATTATTTTAAAGAAACCCATTACCATATTTTACACACACACACACACACGCGCGCACACACACATCCTCATAGCGATGTACAAATGTCAACATAACTTCCCAACAACTTTGCTTTCATACTTAAGTATATTAGAACAACAAAATTATTTGAGAGTGTTCCCTTAGTTAATTGAAAAGTATAAAGCTAAAATTATTATTAATTATCAAAACGGGGCGATGTTGACGCAACTGATTACAAATGAAAGATTTTGATTGAATTACCCTCAGAGATGATGAGTTTATCTTTGCCTTTATTGTATGTTAATATTTGGAAAAAATAATAAGCAATCATCGACACAAAGTGCCAGTATCCTTTATAATTATATTCTAAGATATACGCTGCACGCATATTGCTCAAAATGTAATTTTGGTTCACACTGAACATAGTTGAGAATGACGATAAAAATATTAGAATTTTTTAAATTATTTAAGACAACCAGACCGACGTTGAATGGTTTTCTTTTATATGCGTAGTTGTGAAGACAAAGTTTGCACTGCTATAAATAGTCAAAATATTAAGTAGTCTCATAGAAAGATTGGTTCTGATCAATAAGTCCCGACCTAGGATAACATTTTCCAATTTAAATTTATAGAAAGATAAATTTTTATCAAAATTTCAGGCAATAGAGTAGTTTCCTGAGTCATTGAATTCTTACCAATGCTACTTAATGTCTTAGTATTTTATTTAAAAATATGCATTTTAAACTACGATATTGCCTAACTAAACTGAAATTATGACTTATCATTATTTATATTTGCCAAAATAGGTCAAAATTTAAACAATCGAATTAAAGCAAAATTTACAACTTTTTAGATTCCATATTAAATTTCAAATCAATCTTATTAAACACTGTATACGTGTAAATGCAACGTAGGAGATAATTGCGATAATCCCTTGCACTCCAAACATTTTCACTACGCGCCAGTGCGCTGCGCTGTAACGTGCCACGATTTTGTACGGAGCGTTTTCGGGCGGCTCGATAAATTTAATTTTTAAATCAAATATATTTAAAACTATTTGTTATGAGAAAGTTTCACTTTTCCAGTACATTGTATTATTGTAAAATGTACAGTTTGCAAAAATAATAAAAATACAGGACACAAACCTATTCTTATAGTACAGCTGGTCCATGTCTGAAATTAATTACGGCAATATTTATAATTTACGATATTTTTTTGTTCTCCCGATGTTTCGGTCAGATTACATATTTGAGTCCACACACGAGCACGTCCGTACACTATTAATCATCTTCTTTCTCTCTCACATCATATCATTTCGGGATTGCGAAATATAAATGTTCCTTTTTCGTTCATTTCTATTTCATAAACGTTACGATAAGTATTATGTTAGTTTAAGTTCCTAATTTAGGCAAAATTTTGATGAATAATTTCTTGTTTATAGTAAATTTTACAGTGGACAGTGTATGGTAGATTTATCATAAAAACTTTGGAAGGGATACTTATTCCTATTTTCTAAGGTATTTTATACTAGTACGGTGGTAAAAGAGTAGTTACTGCAGCCTAGAAATCCTTACAAGGAAAATCTATTAAAAATATTAGGAAGGAGCTAAAGCCAAACACAACACTCACTAACAGTACGGAATACACTTATACCATTACATGGTCGTTGTTAACTGAGAGGGAGGTGTTCCTCCGATTGAGCCGGGTGATTTACGCGAGAAAAATATAGCATAGTTCTGTCTTTTTACCTCGCATTTCTGCACCACTTTATAATATTGGTGTGGTTCATTTTTATCGTCATGCTAGTTCATTGCTGACAGTTCATTACTGTCAGTATATAACATATAAGTAGATGGGTAGCAAGAAGATATTAAGAACGTTTTAAAACATTTACAAAAATGAAATAGGTTTATAATAAAAATCATAGGAGAACATTAAGAACCTTGCACGAATAGCCCAGTTATGTAGTATAACTTTGTCCTTGTGAGTGTAGTGGGGTTATATCAGTTTTTATTTTTTTAAATGTTATAAATGTGAACATATTATGGACGGATTTAATGGTTATTTGAAATAAAGCTTGTATCCTGGTTAACCCTTATACTGCTATTCATGTTAAAAAGTACCTGAAAGGCGGTAAAAATAAAATTGAAATACTTACGCCTTGGCATAGCAGAAACTGTCGCTTTCGAAGTGCTGTCACTGTCATCGGATTCGGAGCGGTTTTGGAAACTTGTCTCTGTGAATAAATATAAAAATTAATATCCTTAATCATAATAATATTAATATATATTTAATTTTCAGACTACGAGTCCCTATCTAGATGATGATTTTTCCAATGCCCACAATCAACCCATGAGGCCTACCCAGAGGTGTAGTTTTACTATTCGACCCGCCGACTTTAGAGGAGGTAGGAAGATATTTAAAAAAAGCTTTGGTCATGTTAAATTAGAATTAGAAGTGTCAGTAGTTTAGTGGTTAAAGAGTCGGCCTTACAATCCAATGGTCCCGGGTTCGAATCCTGACCATTACACTACCGACGTGAACCCACTTCTAACACCAGCAATTTAGCTTAGCTGGAGGGGTTAGAGTGAATATTAGTAATTTCAGTTCTAATATTATTTTATTTTATTTTATTTGGACACAAGGGGTTTTTATCCACCGGATTTGTTGATATCACTGTTCCGCTCCCGTTTGTAGTATGTAGCGTGATGATGAATAACCTATCGATTTACTAAACTAAACTGACCATTTACTAAACTGATTTTCATGTTCCTTTTTTGTTGACGTTTTGTAAGTTCCGATATTATGGTTAATACAGAATAAATGATGCTTGACTTTGATTTTGACTTTTATAAATTGAATTTTTCAATTCGAACCAGTAGTTTCTATGATTAGCGCGTTCAAACAAACAAACTCTACAGCTTTATTTTATTAGTATAGATGAGTAAAGAAACTTCTACTTACATATTATTTTGGAAATAATCTAGTTACAGATTGAGCGTTGTTGTTCCATTAGAATTTCTATGCACCTAACTTTATGGTTGCAAGGAGCTTAAATTTCATTGTAAGTTTTCACTTGTTTCATAAAATACTAAGTAGAATTAGCATACTTTCAAAATTAAATCAAGCTATTTTCGTTGTACAAGACGTAGGTTAACAAAACATTCAGAACAAAGCAATCTCAACCATATACAGCCTTGTTAACTAATGTTTTACCATCTCGCTTGTATTATTTCCATTATTGTACTCTATTCAGTGTTGGATGTACCATTATGGAGGATTGATTCGTGAGTTGTGTCTTACCGTAAGTGGTTATCAATATAACTGGTATTCTCAGCAATATCGAGAATAATTAGTATTCTCGAAGATGAGACAATCAAACCGTTTTCGAATATAGTTTCCTGTGAATTGAAGAGCAGCTCTATTTTTCAGTCATCGTATACAATTTATATGGAGAGGCTAGTAAAGCATTGCTATACAATCTTCGGTTTTTTATTTAATTTTGGACACTCCAATTTGACTTCAAGGGTCAAGATGACCGCCTGATGAAAAGCTGAAGGCAAAGTCTCGGGAAAGAGGGTCACCATTACAGGCACTAACTAATATTACAATGGTGGTAACTGGTCATGAATTCCAGATCTTGGTGATGCGGTAAAGAAAACACTCTCCGAACCGCTTGGTTTTTGCTCGTATATTCTGCACAGTATGAGGGTGATATTTAAGCCCTGCACGTGTTATCCTGTGTAGGAAAGGAGAGGGTAGGATTCTTTGGAAGATCTCATCACAGCACTCACAATGGTTGCCGGATTGCCGATCATTTCTAAGACATTGAGACCTCTCAATGCCTCAGAGAGAACGGTAAGCACTTGTTTCCAGCCATTTCTCTTCTATCGTTAGTTTGCGATAGCTGGACTATTACTCTTATGTTTCACACTTCGTTAAGGAGGCAACTCTGAATCCAATTTACTTCTGACAAACTTCCGGAACACTTCAGATAGTTAAACTTTTCTGTTTCGGTTACTCATTTGGTATTTTTGTTGCTTAGTACGATTGTTTGTATATGTACCAAATGCATCAAATCAAAGAAGCAGAAATGTATGGAATAAATACTATTGAAACGAATTTTTCTGGTCTTTATGCTATCATTGTGTTCACTTTGTATTTTCTGGCGAACTGTTTCTGTCTCATGTACAATAGAAGGTCTATTTTAATATTATTATAAGTTGTGCATAAATACTAATAAAATAATTGCTAACAATAATTGACTTCCAAGCAATGAGCACGATGCTCAATATAAAAAAGGATCACAAAGCTAAAATAATTATTCAAGTTGAAATCATTTGCCATGTCCGATGTCAAAGTTTCCCACTGAACGATGATAAATTGATGATGATCCTATTAAAAGCATTTTCAAAAAGATAACTTCATTTATTTACTCCTCTTGCTCCTATAGCTAGGCCATCATATTGTCAAATAAGTACCAATTTTAAGTACCCAAAACTCGTCTAAAGACCCAATAAAGGAAAATTTAAACAATCACAAAACGAGATAAAGCGGCTATTTTCGGAACATTTACAAGTCCAATACAGATCAATTAAAGAGCTTAGAAGGCCCTACTGTAGTCTGTCGATGAAACTAAAAGGAAAGAAAGGAGTCATCAATTTTATTAAATTAGATCAAGATTAATGGTGACACGAAGGCTGTTCGGGTCAGGAAATGAACGAATGATGTCGAAAAAGGAAATTCTCTTAGCTCGTATCGTTTTCAATTTGATATTGATTTATTGGGCTGTATTGTTAGGTATATTGATAGAGAAGGTACTGTGATAGGATTATTAGGCTATAACCAGAATTATATTTAACGAGATAATAAAGATAACCCCATATTTGTGGTAATTGGGAGTATACAAAGATCTTCGCAGTATATGTAAACACCTGTTCAGCGGGTTCAACTGCTCTTTCTATTTGAAGGATTAAGTAGAAGAGGGACAGAGACCCTGGATTCTAAGATGAATGCTCCGATTTGCGTTCAAAATAAAATAAATCCAATAACGTTATTTTTTTATCTATTAGTCTTCACTAACATGGCCAAAAAGTAATATTATCTTAATTATCTATTATATCAGTTTTATAATAAAACAGAACATTCAACAAAACTGAAATTGTTCTGTAAGACTTTATCCCCAGTTTACAAAGATTGTACCAGAAGGAATGTTCAAAGCTAGCCGCTCAAACTGCTCTAATTTTGTATATTACGCTACTCAAAATACACTAGGGAAATGCTGGTTTAATACAAGCATCTGATATGATCTCAACCAATCTACTGCTTTCGTTTTGTTACTCCACTGTATCTTTTGTATAATTTTAAAAATATTTGTAAGAAACCATTTTATTTTTGGTTGTAAATGTTAGGTATTGTTAAGGACCTTTTTCATAGATCTCTGCATACTAAGTTTTAGTTTAATGCCTCAATTTATCATAAACCCTTTCGGAATTCATAGCTGAACAGTGTATTTTCAACAATGGACAGTATAGCTCTCAATATACGTTTTCCAATCGCGACGACGATTTTCTAATCCATACGAGTGAAATGGTGATCAATGGCAATCAAAAACCACAACTTATGGAATACCTATAGCACTTTCCTGCCAGAAACACTCAACAATTTTGAAATACTAATATTGATTTGATTGCTGAAATTAGTAGCCGTAGTCATACTATTTTTAGAACACGTTAATTTATAAAGTTCATGAATATTAAATTGTATATCACAAAACAAATTTTAATAGAATGGAACTTCTTTATCTTGTCACGTTCTTGAGGCTTACGAACACGCTTTAAGTAATGCTAGGCTTTGCACAAAATGTTGCGGTGATAAACAGATTTTGAAACAACACTTACGTAAGAAAATATGTTGTGCGTATGTTGCTTGAATAAAATCAATACGCATGTGTTTCTAACAGTTATATAATATCATATTGTTAGAAGATCTAGGAACAGTGGATTTTGTAGTTAACAATTTTACCACAACGCTTGGCGTAGAAGCTCATCTGATTAAATAAATTTATTTATTTCAAGATTTTGTTCCTGTTGTCTAATTATTGTTAAATTCTGCTAATAAATAGCGCAGCAACTTTATTTCATTGAAAAATTTAAGACAATTAAGAATAATAAAATACTTTTTGGTTATTTTCTGTATTTTTTACTAAAATATTTTCATTAAAGAAATTATTCATGTCCCCATCAAGTTTGTCTAAAGATTTATTATTGTATGAATCAACTTACACAGTAATAAATTCAGCGCGATATATGAACGCGTCCACCAATGAATGGTAAATTTTCACAAACGTGTGTGAACAAATTTGAACGAGTGAACCACTGATACACGAGTATCTGATAAGTAAACAGATTCACTGGCATATGAAAGTAAATTCAACCACATCGAAACCTTTTGCTCACTCGGTTGAAAAATGAATGCTGTGAATGGTGTAATATAATTGTTTCTTTATATCCTACTTCCAACTATTATAGGACAGGTTTGGGGAACACGATTCTACTCAAAGACTTGCGGTTTGCCCAGGCTAATGCTGTTCGTGATTAAGCATAGTTTGTAGGTAAAAATACACGAACAATAAAAAAATCATTATGAAAAATTGATGATGGAAAGAATGGTTAAAGACATTTCTTCTGGAAGAATAGTGAATGTAGATCATGAAGTGCAAGAATAAGGGGTGTAAAGGTGAGTATGTTAGCGAAAGAGAATTACATTTAAATACATTAGCCGTGTTCGTAAAAAAGGGCTACCCCATCCCTTCTCGTGAATCTCGTAGAAAGCGGCAAAGTGACAGGGCTGCGCTCCAACAAACAGTAAACATATAGCTGATGACAAAGTACGGCCGCTTTGTGGCAATAGGCTTGTCCCCTATAACGAGGGACCGATTTAATAAATGTATGTACGGTTAAAAATATATTTGCTTAATTGTAAACATAAAATTACAAAAACTCAACCCTAGAAAATAATATTATAATGGCAAATCACCGCCTGCCTTTTTACAATTTGGAGACTTATTGTCATGGCAGGCGTCCGTTAGTCTCCCCCCATTCACCAGTCCATCCAATTCTCAATCCCATAGCCCATAATTTAGTTTCACTGCACCGCACAGTAATAGTCTCTGCACCTGGCGGGGACCATCTCCCGGTGTATCATATTGTGCGCTCGGGGATGATATCCGCCATGTGTGTGTATTCCTAGCATATTAAATTCTCATAAAAGGGCCTCTACGTCTTGGCTTTGGCCCGACACACGCTTCCCAAAGGCCCGGGACTCCATAGTTCCGAGAGTCATGGAACCAAGAAATAATACAGAGAAGAGATACAGAAAAAATACAATAGGTACATCTTTGTGGCATTACAAGTGGCGGCCTTATTACACATGGCAATCTCTACCAGGCAGCGATAAATAGATAGACATAGTCGGCAGTTTCCGGTGTACATAATATATTTGATTTACTTTATTCCGTTATTTATATTCAGATATATTATATACTTAATACATACTACTATATATACATGCATACACATACATACACATAGATATACACATATACACAAACATATACATACTTACTACACATACATATACAAACAATTAAACGGTACCTACTATAAGGTACCTAATATACTTATACACATTATACTAAAAACAGCGTGGACATAGATAAAAAGATATAGAAAAAGAAGATAAAGGTAATAGCTATCGTTCCTGTAAGTAGTAGGTTGTAACTAGTTTTTTTGAAAACGGGCAGAGTTTGCGCACGTCTTCTTGGTTACGGGTAAGGCATTCCACAATCAGCTTGGACGGTATACGACTTATCCCTATAACTTGTGGAGTGCGTTGACATTTTCAGCCTCAAACTCTCTGACACTTCCATATAGTCAAATTTTATAGCAGTTCTCCAAATATTATTCCTTTACAATTTCGACACCTTCTGTTTTAAGGATACCTAATTAGTAACACACCAAGTATTTAAAAAGAAGATAATACTTGACGAACTTTGATTAATAATTTTAGAAAGCAATCTAACTTTGTTCGTTGGTGTAATTAAAAGAAGATTCGACGAACTTGAATAATGGAACTTGATTAACATAAAAGTCAAAAACTGTTTTTAATAATACATTGAAATTTTAACAGTTTTTAAAATAACATACCTAAGTTGCTTGTCACCAATAATATCGTCCAGGTACAGCCGCTCACCAGGCATTATCACATAGTGTTCGGTAACACTTTCATGCATTATACTATCACAAATAATGGTTAGTCAATGTAGAATTATAGTCACCTTGCACGTTCATCATATTAGTTCTGACCAAGTGGATGAATCTCTGCTCACTCTCACTCTGTGGATTGTTCACTGGGCTCCGATATTTCCAAGCGCCTACAATATAGTATATAATAAAGTACATACATAATATAGTACATATATAATAATAGTCTCCAAAGGGGCATTAGAAGGCTTCTTCAGGGGTGGCTGAACGAATGTAATGCCCCTGGTGTTGCACACGTACATAGGACTCAGTAACCATTTCCCATCAGGTAAGCCGTGTGCTTGTCTGAAGTGGTATAAACAAAAAACATTAACACGACTGTGTCAATATTAATTGTCTCAAGACATTAATTTATCGCGTATTCGTGTACACTAGAATTGTGTTGGAAAGCATATCTTATCATAAAAATGAATGAAATCCGTGTTACTTTTTGTTGGTAGGTAGAATACTTCGCAAAGTCCAGGGACAAAATTATTGTGTGATATATTATTTTAATACTATTGTCTATTGAAAATTTAGTACTAAATAACTAACACAATCAAAATCTTCAACATGTAACTAAATAATTTATAAAGCCTTTGTAAGGAATTCAATTAATAGCAATAACCTCTAGAATTCGTATAGCCTCCATTCGTTTGAGCTGTCAGCCCGAAATATATGAGTCTGAGACTGTCTCATAATTCAAAGGAAAAGTGCTAACTAGATCCAATTTAGGTACACAGTGACACGGTAACACAATAAAAATGGGTATTTGTCAATTTTCGGAAACCTATCTTAAAAAAATTGACGTCGGTTTGAAATTGAGCAGCCACTAATGAAAATAGTAAATTATGAAAGGTACAGTATAAAGTGATCAACAGTTTCTATGGATAAACTTCTCTGAACTATATGGGGACGTAGCTATACATGGAATTTTTCGACTGTCCTTGAAGGAAAAGTACTCTGAATATCGAAGATATAGATTTAAGTCATTATTTTTTGGTTATAATTATAGTTGAAACCAAGATAGTGCTATAGAAGAAGTTTTTGATTTTAATAATTTCCAGCATAGTAGAATTTAGGCCACCCCATGCGGTGTCGTACAAGACGACTAAGGGATAGGGCTGTTTGACATCAGATAGATATATACAGCCTAAACTTAGCCTTAGATGCATGGCTCGAGTCAATTATAGTGCCCGGAATTCGATAATAGGCTCACCTCCTATTACGTGGAACCGAATATAATTACTGGTGAAATGTGGGTATTAATTCACCTCTGCCTATTCCTCCGGGGATAAAAACGTGATTATTTGTATGTACACAGAGTGGAATTAATTTAAAAAAAATACCGAATATGGTCATTAAATAATATCTACGAAGATAGCAACTAACGAAAAATTCCGTTACGTTAGGTAACATTTTTATAGTTACGTCACGTGAACTGTCTACAGATTTTTTACTAATGCAGATAAAAAATCACAATTTTATTTTGCAATTGTAAAATATTGTGTGAACTACATTTTGTATAGTTATTATTTACGTATTAGCAATCATATCCAATACATTTAATATTTTTTTGTAATAGTTGGCATTTGCCCAATTCTAATAAATTTAAAAGCAATATGTCTTCACTGATCCCTACTATTTTATAAAAACTAACTTTTCATGCACAATGGTATTTGTATATGTGTACTTGACATATTTAACAAACAATTACTAGTGACCAGTGTATTTGAAAAGGTATTTGTGCATTATAGCCTTTTTGACTAATATGACAATATCCTTTAATACTACCTCTTCTAATATTCTTTAAAAAAAAACTATTAACCCCGTTTTACGCTAGGTGATTATAGCGCGCAAATACCTACATAGAGTGAGCGTCAGTTGCATTCAAATTTTACACTTTGAGTCTGGAGTTTGCTTTGATTGGTATGGATGTGTGACTGATTTTGTCCCTTAATCTGTACAAGAAGGTGGGACCACTCAGCAGGTGAGTTTGGGTTGGGCCAGCTGATGTACATTTTGGCCCGGCTCACTCTTTTCTAAAAGGCACATTATAAACTGTACTTAATTTTCATCTTACATTTTTAAATAACAAAAAGTAGTCAAGATTTTGTGAAATTCCTTTCATTTAATTTATCATGTTTCATTAAGATATTTTTATCCTTATGACTGACACAGCACTATCGACTTATGTAAGTTTTGGATTTTAATCATTTCGAATACCGGGTGTGGCAAACGAAGTTAAAAAATCTTGGAACGCAGTTTATTATTAAAAATAAAGGAATGTTTCCGTTGAGAGAAATTTGCCAACTGCAGTATTTAGACTACCTTTCCTCCTGGCAAGGTCAAAATCTTCCACCCTGTATACCTATTACTACCCACTGCACCGTTACGTATATATTTCTCTAGGCGCTCTACACGAACGTAAGAGAACCCTTCACACTACTAATACTACTTTGCATTTTTATTTCACTTCATTTATATTTCAACCCAACAGTATACCAATCAAATTGAAAGAGAATCTCGTTAAAGTTACGTAATCTATTCATGGGTGGGATCAATCTATTCGTTGGCGGTTTACGGCTTCACTTCATTCAGGTTTACGTAACGAGCGAGCGAAATTACTGTGAATTTGGGAACTTGTGGATTAAGAGCTACGTATTTAGTTTGAATCTGTGTTAGTCATCACCATCCCACAGCTGCAGAGCAAACTTAAGACGCTCTGTGGAAATAGTTGCGTTTAAAGTTTGCACTACGAGTATGTAGCTTGGGGCTTGCATGTTGTTCTTGACTAGTTTTTTTTATATATTTTATATATAGGACTCGTCAATTAGACTTTGCCCTGTCTGACGGTAAGCTGAATGCAGTCTCAGAAAAGATGGTCGTCATTACATACATACACCATGTTACAATGGTGACACTCAGTTTGACGGCTTCATCATATGCTTTTTCACGCCACGCCTAAAGATCCCGTGACTGTAGAAAAAAGGAAAAACGTGAGCTGGTAATGAAATCTAGGCCTTAATGGCGCGACAGAGGAAAGAGTCTCCAAACTGCTTGAATTTTGATCGGATATTCTGCACCGTATCCGGGTGACATCTAAGCCCATCATGTGTTGTATGTTGCCCTTTGTGAGAACAGCTAAGAAATCGCTATGAGACAGATGATGACTTTTATATACCACTAAGGTAACTGATGGTAAGTAGCCTATGGACGTATGCAAAACCAGGGGCGTGACTATTTGAATTCTTGTTAACTTCTAGCAGTACATAACAACGCATCAATTTCCACAATGCTTTTGCATAATCAAAACAAACAAGTTTTTAGCTTATCAGCAATTCATGTATGTGCATAATTAGGGCTTTGAAATAATATGGTTTACGCGTGGAAGTGAAATTAGGTTATAATCGAAAATTTCAGCCTGTTTGGCGTCAAACTAAGTTATTAGAATCGAGGGATAGATTTCATTCCTAATTTAAATATGTATATATTTTATCTCCAATGCCATGTAGCTATCGGATTCTATCGTCAAATAAATGTAACTATTAAGTACTGACAGATACCTGGGACTCTGCCCGGGTGAATATTGGTTATCGTCTTTGGCAATATATCTGGTTGTACTCAACAAACAAACGGCAGATTTTCAGGTTCGCTTATATTTTCTCCTCCTTTTGATTTGGCTTGTATGACTTCTCTGAGAGCGATTAACGCATTACCTACAAACCCTTAAAACAAAGCCTACGCCAGAACCTCGCCGTAAATCAGCAGGCACCGCAAACGTGAAAATAAAAAAAAAAACTGTTTTACAAAAATTTTACTTACCTGTATCAAATCTTGGCCTGCTTGGCAGCCGCCTAGGCAGGTCTTGGCTCTCCGGGTGATTGATAGTTCGGAAGCCGAGTGCGAACTCCGCATATGGACTAATCTCGAACATTTCTATGAAAATAAAAATCTTTGCAATGATTTGATTCCTACGTAATATACAAGAACACAATAACTGCGTAAATATGTCTTCTTGTTACAGTAAATTTTAACAATCAACATCTAGAGGCAATACCTTTCCATGGGGAATAATCTGTCAAGAGTTAAATTCCCTTTTGAATATAATCTAATGCATCGACCTAATTAGAATGATAACAATGAAGCTAAACAAAAAATCATTATATAATATAATTTTTCAATTAGGTACGCAGGTTATATTATTATCAAGTCCTGTATCAGCACGTATATCTAACTGTACTGTAAAAGTATAATAAAATAATTTTCTCAACATTCATAAATCTCTCACCATTTTTGCTGCTCTTCCTCTGATGGACCGGAGAGGTGTAAATCCTGGGCATTTGCACAAATCTCTCTTTGTGTTCTGGTTGAGAGGCTACACTTTCGTTACGTGACTGAACTTGCTCAGTGATGGAATGCTGGTATTGAGATGAATACCTTTGCCTGAACACAAATACATAAACGTGTATTTCAAAGGTACACGTAATAGTTGCAGGCATGTGACATCAAACGTTCAAACTATAATACATTTATATTAGAAGTTGCCCAATTTAACTAAACGTTTTGAATATTAGCAATTCTCGAAATTGGCATACACGCTAGAGATTTGATATTTCAATAGATTGTCGTCTGTTCCTGGAAGCTAGTAGGAGTGTCTTTATAGAATTGTATAACGTTTAGTTTGTGCTATTAATTTTAATAACATAGATTTTTAATTTTAAAATTCAGAGGAACAGTCACTTAAAATATGTATGAATATCTATTTGAAGTATTTTAGAAATTGTATTATTTACTCGTAAGTATACCAAATCTGTGAGTACATTAATTGCTAAGAGCATTCAAGTTTTATAATCCTTCTGTACTTCTTTCCTTTCTACCACTCTGTTATCTCCCTCTAAATTTGATCTTGGTTGCCCTCTCTCTTCCGCCTCTCTTATATTATTTGAAACTGAATATAATAGCATTACAAGTAAAACTTACCTATACCTCCGGTACACAATGAAGAAGAATATTAAGATGCATATTAGCAGGAGTAGAGAGCTGCCCAAAATCACCAACATATTTAAGGTGAAAAATTCTGATGGTGGAGCAATTGCCTCTACAACAAATAAAACATTGTTCAAAATTCAAAACCTAAAATATGTAATTTAACTTCTAACAATGTTTTGTTTTTACACAAGTTAGATTTCGAGTGCATAAATTAATATATATTTCATAAACAAACGTAAATTTACTGGTGCTGTAAATAATATTAATAACTTTCACAAAACATCTAAAGAGATTTTTCCAGAAGTTACGAAGTTGATTATTTTTCAAGTATGTATAGTACCTACTACGTATAATGATATCGGCCTAAACACCAAAGTAGCTTACAAAACCACGCAAAAGAAATACAATAAAACCAAAACAATAACAAGACAACAAAGAAAACTCTGGAAAACATTCAAATAACATTGACGTCGATCTTAATGTGAGGGAAATGTAATCAGCTTTACAACAGAATTTTGACGATATAATTTATGTTTGTCGCGTCAAAACATTGTAAGTAACTTCGTGAACTCAATGACACAATTTCCTAAAGGTTCAACTCCACTGTTTTCCGAAACTGTCATTACGTCAGATGAAATTTCTTAACTTGTGGCCAGATACTATTATAATTTGAAAATTGTAGTTCCACTATGAATAGAGGAGTTCCTATATATATTAATATTATGTTCATATGTCACATAGATATCATCTAATATAGAAAATTAATGTTTATTTGTACGTATTTTTTGTTTTATTTATTAATCTTGAGCTAAGATATGATAAGGTACAGTACTTTTATCGTTATGCAAGCTAGTAAGTGGTGTTGCTATCGGGTCATAGAAATTTTTCAACGGCAATTTTCATGCGTATTTAGAACCAGTCGCATAGTCTTTCATAACAAAGATGAATACATAAGTATAAAAAATAACTACAGTTATAATATTGATTATCTTAATAGAAATCTAATAATAGTTATCAAACACTGAGTTTGAAGGTCAGAGAAAGATATATCGTAATTCATTTACTCTTTCGGATAGATCACGAAGAGCTTAGCAAAGGAAATGGCCGAGCATCGTAAATCACACATCTGTGTCGAACAACATATTATATGCAACGCCGACACTCATGAGCAGACTGGAATTGTCAAGACAAGTGGATGTAAGCAATCCAATAGTACGAGTAGTTACCTTTAAAATGTTTTTAACGAATTCTTAATTTTGAGGTATAATATTTTAGTAAAACATACATTTAAACACGCCTTTATACCCGGAGGGTAAATTAACACTCACTTTTCACCAATCATTGTATTCGATCCCGCGTAATAGGGGGTGAGCGTATAGTCGTATTCCGGACACTATTGTTGACTCGAGCCATGCATCTGAGGCTGAGTCTGGGCTGTATATATCTGTCTGATGTTAAACAGCCCTATCCCTTAGTCGCCTTGTACGACACCACATGGGAAGAGATAGGGTGGTCCAAATTCTACTAAGACGGGAAGTAGTTCATTTTGTAAAATTATATTATATGCCTCTCGTAATCGATATTCTTGAATTTTCAACCGATTTTGAAATATAACTCATAAATATAATAATAATAGATTTGATATCAACTGCTCTACTTTACAGCAATACTTTACAACAATGTCTACTTTACAGTCAACTTTTTAAAGAAAACGTTGAAGTGGTGTTTATTTTTATTTCTTTAATACACTATTGACTGTTTAATTTGTCGTTGTAGAGGAAATTACAATTGTTAAGAGAACGTTTGAATTAGATAATTTTAACTCTAGACACACGATATTTGATGTTCAAAATTCGATCTAACAGAGTTCCTATCAAACTTAACTCATTTGTTAATAGTTATGTCTACAAAACTGTCAAACTACAAGATCATTTTGTTATCGAGTCATCGATCATTTGTTTGAAACTGTTTGGAATGGGCTGAATGAGACAAGAAACATATAGGTAGGTACTCGTAGATAGGCTTTGTAATGTTGTTTACCGAACGAATAGTAACGAAAAAGCTTATTGTAATTGAAGTTTGTCAGCTCGCTAAGTTAACTAACAAGGGCCTAAGATTAGGTTCCTTTATTGATCTTATTAAGCATATAAAAAAAACTTGATCCCAAACAAGACAGCAACAATTAATTACGATCCCAACTTATTACAGACTCATAAGCCCGTAGTGAGTAATAAATTATTCTTATACTGAATTTCTTGCCCACTAATATCCATTAATGGTGTTGCCGTATCGAAAAAATGTAAGGTAACTATGAAATAAATGTAACCGTGGATGTTATTACGTATATCAATACAATATTGGTTGGGAACCAAAAATAGATAAAAAAATAAAAATACTATGTATGTATTTTTATTTTTTTATCTATTTTTGGTTCCCAAAAATAAAAATAAACTATTAAGGTGCAAAACCGATTCATTTACGAAAGTTTTCGTAGTTATACTAGATGAACTTGATGGTACAGATTATGTTACACTTTATTAGTGTATTATGGTACAAGTGTGTAAAGTTAGTAATTACAGTTGAGGCGCGCTTAAGAGAGCTGAAATCGGTAATTATCAATAAACACGTCTACTCTCGTAATGGAATGTAAGCATTAAAAATTAAAAACAACTTTCATGACATTGTTTACGCACAGAGTGTTACAATATCTACGTTATTTCGATGCTACTTCTACTAGATTCAAAGAGGTATCAATGTATTTTTTTATATATCTTGTGGATGCGATGCGACACGTATACACGATCAGGAAATGAATTTTGGCGCTGAAAGTAACTTTGTAATTTTACGCAAATGATGTTAAGTATCATGAGATTCGTTGAAATAGTGTATGAAAATGCTCATAATTTGTATTAAGAACCCTTATTATGCAACTTTATTCATAAACTACTATTACGTACCTACCTAGATAAACAAAAGTTTATTTAGAGAAACAATTACTAAATTTGAAGTTGGTAAAAATAAAATACACGTACACGATCGACGAAGTTGAAATTCTTTATTTAAATACGAATTTGAATAAAATGTGTACATCTTTTTTATGTCGAATCTTTTTGAAGAACAAAGCAACTCTACCAATAACATTTAAAAAGAAGCTATAACAGTTTGATTATTGGTGCCATTATGTGCCTAATTGCGATGTAATTACAGCCACTTTATGGACAAGTGTGTTGAAAAATAATTATTGAAAAGATAACATTTACGGCCCCTTCATAAAATGATGTTTTCTCTTCGGGTTAATTTTAATTCCAGTTATACCACATTTTCAATTGTTAATAAATAAGAAATTCATAGTCATTATCTTAAAATCACCTTCACTACTACATAAGTTCGAAAGTCTACATAAGATGTCACCATAAATACGATCACTATGTATTTTTAGATGGCGCTCATACAAACAAATATTCATAACTTACTTCCGTCCAGGGTCTTTGTTGCGTAGGTGTAAATGGCTGAAGCAGATCCACCATCATTTGTCGCAGTCACCCTAAACTGATACCATTTGGCAGGAGCAAGAGATTCAACCGCGTAAGAAGTTGGTATGGTGCGCAATGGTGGTGCTTGGTAATAGCCGTCCACGTAACTCCAGCTGCGATTCGTATCCACAGCCTAGGAAAAACAAATAAGTTCATTAAAGTGGACTCACGGTTTCCATTTCTTGTATCTTTACAATCCTCCCCCCCCCCCCCCCCATGCAGGTGGCAGCGAGTCACACCACTTCGGCTGTTTTAAACACTCATAGATTACAATGGATACGCGATAGTCCCTCACCCGAGAGCCCTGCTTCAGTCCAGCCCTGAGTCAGTCGGGGTGTGCGAGAGATATGCTAGAGGCTACCTCACCGCCGACAAGTAATATCCCGAGATGGCCGTTGTTATATTACGTCCGATTCCGACATACTCACCCCCGCTGACTCCAACTGAGGGGGGGAGGGGGGCATCCGAGCTAATTACCGCAATTAAAAAATGACTACTGTGATCGGTGACATTCAGACAGGCCGCAATTCGTTATAAATTAAACTTTCAATTTGAACTTACTGCTTTATTTTCCTCATTCAGCCATGAATTTGAACCTAGATATCTATAGTTCACATCCCATCTCAATATGTCACAGCCGTTGTCATCCCATCCGTTAAGTTGGATATAAACTTGGCTGCTGTTACTCCATAGCCAGTCCGATGATCGGGGAGGCACGGGAGCTGCATATACGAAAGCCATATGGATATTGCATTGAAATTGCACATGAAGCTTATAAAAAGTGTATCAGTATCAGAGTAAAGTAAAGAGTCTATCGTTTTTGTCTGTCATTTTTAGATCTCAGTTGCGTGCAAAGTCTCAATTATAGATCCATTTTTCTGCTTTATAATATTATTGCTCACTTCCTATACCAAGATTGACAAAATATTACCAAATTCTTTGTCAGTCCTAGTGATAGAAAATGAACTTCAAAATTAATTATATAAAATTTAAATACCTAATTTCTGAAACAAAATTTTTGAAAATAATAAAGCAGGAAAGTGGGTACTGGGATCCTGGGCTCATTTCCTTATAAAAATGACAAAATATTACCAAACTCTTTGTTAGTCTTAGTAAGAGAAATAACATAACATAACATAACATAAACTCACGCCTTTATCCCCGCAGGGGTAGGCAGAGGTGCTAGCACCCACATTTCGCCAGTTTATGTTTAGGTCCCAATGTAATAGGTGGCGAGCCTATTGCCATTCACCGGGCACTTATAAACCAGCGATAAATACACACATGACTTCGAAAAGCATCGAAAGAAATAACTTCAACAATAATTATATAAAATTGAAATATGAAATCTGAATAAATTTTTTTGAAAATTATAAAACGTGAAAGTGTATCCTGGGCTAATATCCTATCGCTAAAATTGATTATTTGTTTGTCAGTCTAAGTGATAGGAAATGAGCTTCAACCCTGATTATATTAAATTTAAATCTGAAACAAAATTCATCAGGAGAAATCAAAATCAGGAGAAAAGTAGGCTCTTCCATCTTGGGTTCTAAAGTAAAAACTAGACGTACACAAAAGACATCTAAAGATGATAGGTATTTACTCTTTACT